>VWZW01000978.1:3395748-3861787 GCA_013397115.1 Edolisoma coerulescens | reverse complement strand
CGGAGCCACGGGCGCTTAGTTGAAAGGAACCTTCGCGGGTCGGTGGTGCCGCGGGTCGGCAGCGCAGCTGCGTTAGTGCTGCCGCCCCCTCCCGTCCTGCTTTCGCGCATCCAAGGGGTCAGGCTTGGGGTGCTCGCCACAGGCTCTCTGTGCCGCTGAGCGGGCCCGGGGCTGCCCAAGGAGCGGGGCCGGGGTATGCCCCCCGCTCCCGGGGGTTGGCATTCGGGCGGGAGGTACCGGCCGGAACGGAGGCACGGAGCAGCGAGACGCGGCGGCGAGCCCCGGCGGGGAGCCCCGCTTCGGACGGGCGGGCTGTGGGCTCTGCCGCCCCCCGGGCCGGTCCGTCCTCTCCCGGCCCCGGGAGGTGCCGGCTGCGCCTCCGCACGCCTCGCCCCGGCAGCCGCCGCCGCCTCCAAAACTTGTAGCTTCGCTTCCGCGGCAAGGTGCTGGAAATCGGCCCAGTCCGGGAAAGGTCCCTTCTCGCTCGGAAACCATCCCAAAGGGAGTGTTGGTAGGAGGGCGAGGGCTGCTCCCTCCTCCCTTCCCCTTCCCAGCAGCCGGTGCCCGCGGATGGCCGTGCTCATCCCCCCGGCTGGCGGGGCAGCTCGGGCAGGTAGAGCTTGTGGGCCGGCTCCCTCCTGCTTTTGTTCCCAGGCTTTTCCATTTCTGCCGGGGAGATGTGTCCCCTACCTGTCCTCTCCTTACAGTCCTGGAAACGGCATAATTATAGTGGTGGTGATTAAATAGCTGGTGCTTTTCTCGTTTTGGTGACAGACCCCGTAGAGGGGGAGGGTGCTCAGAGCTAGGAAGCAAGAGTTAAAATGAAGTTAAAGTACAAACAGAAGCACATAGCTGACATACTTCAAGTTTAGACAGTACAAGGTATGCAAATGCGCGGGGCTGCGTGGTATTGACATTTTGAGGTCATAGTGATAGGAATGTATTATTTATAGGATTGGGTTGCACTAGGCCAATAAACTACATTTTAAATCCTAGGCGTTTGTGATAAGATTTATATATATGTTTACACTATATGTGTGCGTGTATACACACGTTTTATATAGTGTTTTAATGTTTCACAATTAATATTCTTCCTGACTGGCATTACGATGGGGAGACCCCTCTCCGGGTGTACGCCTGCAGCCTCCCCAGCTGCTGTTAGCAATGGCTGGGAGCAGGGGAGGACGGGGAAGGGACCCGCAGAGTTTGCAGCAGTGTTGTGATCTCTGCTTTTTCCCCCCTGCGTCCTCTTCCTTTCCCCATATGTCCTTTCTGGCCACAGCTCACCCTAGAAACAGCATTTGCCTCTTTGCAGCCCCATGCAGCTCTCTGTCTTTCCGCCAGGAACTGTTCCCACTCTTTCACTCCAGCAGGCTCCTGAAATGGGGGAATCTCTGTGGGTGGGGGGTTAGAAAACAGATCGTTTCTCATGTAAATTTTATCCAGTCTCTTTGCACTTTGTATCCCTCTTTTTCCTTAGCCAATTCTTGCTGAGGGAAAAAAAAAAAAAAAAAGATTAATGGCATCTAAAATGGGAGGGGTGGGGGGAGAGAAAGCTAGAGGCAAATTTCCACATCCCCTTCCTCTGGGCATCCTGGTGGGTTTTCCATAGAAACTTACACACAGTGGCCAGACAGATGCTTAAAGAGGATGGAAGAAAATAATGCAACCATGATGGGAAAACAATTGCATCCCCAGCTTTCTACCTCCATTAAAGGCTCCTTTGCCTTTGCACAGAGGCCCTCAGCTCCCTGTACCCACAGAGCCCTCTCCCTTCACTCTGACCATGGGGATGCTCCTGCAGCAGCGGCATGGAAGCCATGGGAAAGCTGCCCCTTTGGCTTCTGGAAGTGAGAACTTGGTTTCCCTGCGGGGGGAAAGCAGCCTTTGTGTCTGCCTGGCTTCCCTAATGTGGAGAAAATTCTCATTAATTTTGTGAGGAAACATTTTGTTATGCGTGTTTCAACAAAACATTAAAAATCCTACGCATATTTTTTTTTTTTTCAGAAATCCCTCTCCCAGTTTGACAGCCTCGCTAGAGCCCCAGCCAGGCCTGCCTGAGACGGTACAGAGAGGCCTCCCTCTCCCTTCTCCCTCTCTGTTGGCTGCTCTTTTCCTGTCTAATCAATTATCTCCCTAGCTAGTCCTTCTCAAAGGTGAGAGCTCATTATGCATATTCATAAATCACAGCTCCCAGACCTGACACTGATTGATGTAATCATCTCCCGCTCGCTCCCTGTCTGTGCGGGGCCGGCCAGAGGAAGCGTCGGCGAGGAGGAGGAGGAGGAGGCAGGAGAAAGAGACTTCCAAGTTGTCAGACCCAGTTCTGGTGGGAGCGGCCGGCCGGGCGTAGCGGGCCGTGTCAGGCTCCCCATTCACCGCAGCCAAAGTGCCCATCACGGCCCGGGATAAGACAGGAGAAAGCCCTGTGAGCTGGGAAACAGCAGCGAGCCGCCTCCAGCGCAGAGAGCCGTTATGCAGGCAAAGTCACAAGAGTAAGGAAAAGATCCGGCACAATTTTCACAATCAGGCATCAGACCATGCATTAAAATACCCTCCCAAATCGTTCATGTTAGCTGATGCACTTGCTGTTGTTTTCCTTAGATAGTTAAAAGTGGCTTACTCCCATAAGGACAGATATATAGGGTCTGGATTCTGATCATGACTATTTAGATATGCGATATAGCAAATATCTTCAATACTGTATCCTCAGTAGTTGTACTGTATTAAAAAAACAAACTTGTGTACTATGTAAGTTGCTGTTGAAAGGGTTTGGGAGCAGAAGGGCTCCTCCAGCCCGAACTACCAGCTTTCCAGATAGGATATCGCAGCTGTGACTGGCTTCCCAGTGTGTACTTCAGCATGGCAGTGTTCAAGATGCTGTTCAGATTATGTGGTTTACCTGTATGGTTAATATTTACACTTTTAAAATACCTCTTTTTATCACTTTGATCAGAACTATCAGTGTACTAAAGTAATAATACAAAAATATATGCCCTGGTAATCATAACAAGATACAAATCAAAGGGAGCCCTAATCAAGTACTTTTGAGAGTGTTATCTTCCTTGTTAACAAATGGTAATAAGAAAATTAAGGCTTATAGCTTGCTTGTGTTTTATCTAAGAAAACCAATAAAGATATCAGATGTTCTTTGTTTTATATATTTGAATGTAAAGCAGAATAATGAAGAACATGTACCTTCTAAGGCTTCATTTGCTTTATGGGCATTAACCCTTTAGGATGCCAGTGAAATTCTGAATTTGCAGAATGAGGACAAGCCTGTGCTGCCACCCAGGGTTTTGAGGCCCAGCTTTGCTGCAGTCAAGACAACATTTTTTTTTATTAAATGCTGAAATTGGAACAAAGCAACAATGGCCGCTTGCTAGCTGTGCATGTCCAACAGGCCTCTTTACTATTCAGCAAATGGAAGATATTAAACAACATTTTGCTTAAAGGTACACTGAGGCCATTTCCATTAGGACATGGTGTCATTCATTTATTCACATGTTAAGTGGATGTCCTTGTGGCTAATGAGTAATAATCAACAGTGACTCCACTTTATTCCTTTGCTCCCAGCAATGTTAAATACTCTGATGGAGTCTCTTTGCTGACACACTAGAGAATATGGTTAAAAAGTGCTAAAGGACATTTGGAGCGTAGAGCAGCCACATACACACATGCTGGAAATAGCACTTTTATTACAGTCTATTCTATTAGGCTTTGTTCCTGTTTAAGGCATGGCACGTGGAAACCACTGATATTTATTTGAAGGTACTTTACACCTTAAAAGCCGGAAACTCTTTCAATTTGAGAGTCAATGTGGTTATTGCCGGGAGATGAGCTCTCGTCCGGCTGGTTTCTGAAAAAAATCAAACTGCACCTTACAATAGCTCTAGATTCTGCACATGACTTCAGATAAACCCTTAGTGGAGGAGGGATTTGGGACAAAACCTTTCCTGCAAAAAATCTAGTTTGACATTTATTTTATAAAATAAAGTAACTCTCCTACCAGCTAATTAATTAATTTTATTACATCAACTGCAGCAGCTAAGTAGACTAATAAAATATATTAATCTGTATTTTTTCCTTTGCATGATTGCTTACACTGGAGTCTGCAGCTTGGTTGTCTCCCGTGTCAATTCCTAAAGTTTGAAAGGTATAAATGAATCATTCTTGGTCCTGATTAAGCTTAAGTTAGAAATAAAATATGTCAATCAATCTGGTTGGAAATGTTCCTGCTGTCTAAGTTGGTTATGCAAAACACTCTAAGGTGTGTAGGCATGCTCAATTAGGTCAAGGGATCTGATGGCACTCCTAGCCATAAATGTGTGTCACTCGGATTCCTCATTATTTTTAGCAGTGGTGAAAATGCATGTCAGTAGGCCAGCTAGCCAGGCTAGAATAAAATTACTTACTGGGTATGCATAAACTTGAGGTTTTAATACATTAGTATTATACTTATTTTCAAGCAAAACAGTGAAAAGAAAATATCTCCCTCTTAAATATATGACTCACTCTATTGGATTTCTCAGTGATCATTAGTATAATTCACACTGGACTTTGCAATACTCAGGATACCTTAGCAGTGAAATTTAAGTGCCTAAAAACATAGATGTAATGTGAAATTAGATACAAGGAGTAAAACATTGATTTTCTCTGTTACAGTCTAACTTGCTTCCAAGAAAGATAAAGCTTCACTCGGAGATTAGACCAGCCCCATTCCAAAATAATTTAATGAAAAAGGACACTTGAGATGGCTATTGAACAGCAGCATCAGTGCCGGTGTTCTCAGATGGAGACTTTTGCAAGTGATTCCTACAGAAGACAATGCCAGAAATGTTTTCTTGATAGACAGATTTCCTCTGGTGTGCTAAATCATACCCTGATACTAACAGGAATGTTTCTGTGCAATTACAGGGGGAAAAAAATGCCCAGAAAAGAAAATTTCAGTGCTCGTTCCTGCCCTCCTGCACCTGGTGTAGTTGCTGAGATTACCTGAGTTGGCTAATGACCAGGGTTAAATCCTCTGGTTTTAAACTTTCCATGCTGGTACTTTGAACCACACCAAGACCTTGGGCTTGGGTACAAGAAACGGAATGAGAAACCAGCTAAACAGGAGTCCAGCCTGGTTTTGTTATGCAAAAACCGCAAGCAACCAAATCTAAATGCAGGGAACTGGTAATCTAAGAGAAAAACATTGCTTCCAAGAACCACAGGCAGTACCTCAGGTAAGGCTGGGGCTTTTGAAACAGGGGGCTTAAATGTGGTGTTAAAGATGGCAGTGTTCCTTTAAAAACAGCACCATGCAACTAATATTTTCTTTACTGCCAATAAAATGCAATTAAATCTCATGAATTAATATATTCACTTCAGGAAGAATTCCCATTCTTTTCTTCAGATATCAAAATGGAGCCATCATCAGTCAGTTAGTTAAATAGGGGAATCTGGAGAGTAAGTAAATGGAAGAGCTTTCAAATGCAGGGCTGAAAATGCCCAATGAATGTGTAGGGGCTTCAATAAAAAGATTTTGACTTGTGTTTTCACCCCTTTCCCACTTTGCTCATTGTTTACTGACACTGCTGTGGACACAGTATTCAGTCCCTGCCCGCCCCAGCCCTGGGATGTAAAAATGTCATCTCTATTGTGCTGCCGGGCTCGCTTTGATGCTGCCGCAGCCCTTTGTATGCCCTTCTCAATCCCTTTATAAGGCTGTCCTGATTGTCCATACTGAACATCGCCACAAAAGCTCGTCTTATTGAGAAAATAAAAAAGTCAGAGAGGGGCCAAATGACGGGAGATTGGGCCTTTGCTGTAAAAGACCTACTATTCACATTCAGCAGTCATTTTTTCATCAAGGAATTGCAAAGTTGGGACTGAGACTGTGCCAGCAAAGCCATTTTAGACACTTTCTTATTAAATTTTTATTTATAATTACTTCTATAATTAAGGGTTTTTTTTTCTTTTTAATAGCTCGTGTAATAGTGAGGACAAACATTAAAACATAGGAGCAATTGTGGAGGGTATTTTCACCTTTTCAAAGAAAAACTAGTGTATAACTCTAATGTGCATGATTCGTCTGGGAAGTTTAGACAGACAGATTGTATGGAAATTCAACTACATATAAACTACAAAAAAGGCCTCTTGTGAAAACAAAACAAGTCAGAAACAGACCCCATCTCCCCCTGCTAAATAGGAGTGCACACATTTGCAACCCAGAACCAGAGAGCGGGGGTTTTAATTGTCAGTCTGAAAAACCTCTACCCGTTGTTCTTCCACCTAATGCTATCCTAACTTGTACCGAGTGTCTGTGGGCAGGATGGAGACAAAGGCGGGATAAGGTCTTATTCTTTGGGAATGGGCTATCGGAATGGGAGGACGGTGATTTCATGGCTTTTGTTGCTGAGGTTAGGGACCGAATTCTCTCACTGAATTAGAATAGTAACAAGTGGGACTGGGGATCTCTGGGGCTTTTGTAGTGCACTCATCTGAGAGATTGCGCTTTTCTCAGCCCTTCAGATTTATTTTGCCAAAGTTACAGGGCAATTATGGAAATGCGCCCTTTGAAGCTGGGCCGATTTCTCTTTATTTTCTCTCCCCCCGCCCAAAGCAAAGCCTCCCTTGCCTCCATTCTTCAGCAAGTTGGCAGTCATTAGGCAGTGGGGTTTTGAGCGGCCATTCAAATATTCTTTTGAATAGTGCGAGAAAGTTTTAATAAATACGTGTTAAAAAACAGACTTTGAAGCTTTTTTGGGATGGAAGTGTAAAATAGCAGCAAGATAAAAATGTCCCAGAAAATAGGCTCTGTGTGCGCGAGGTGCCGGAACACGAGATGCCTCCCATGAAAAGCGGCTCAGTGTGCTGGGACTGGGGCTAGCCAGTGGCATGGGGGGTGTTTGGCCAAGTGACCACCTGGGTGCTCCTGCCGTGCCACACTGGTGCAGTTGGCAGCTCCACGGCAGCACCGTGCCCCTCGTCCCTCACACGTCCCTGAGAGGAGGCCCAGGACAAACAGAATTGTACTTTCGCACCTTTGTACATTATTTATCGTCAGAGTTCAGAATCTCGATGCTGCATGTGAACTAAGATGACATATTTTTTACCTTACTTGCTACACTAAACGTTAAGTAAATATGTCTGAAACCAGATGGTGAGACCAGGATCTAGGCAGGTTGTGACCAGGACTGCTTTTTGCCCAGAAACTTGGTTCTACACATCTCTTTTCAATCTCTACTCCCTTTCCTTAATTGTATCAGACTACTTTGCTCTTTTAAGATAAATTGGTGTTTTTCTGAGCCATTTAACAAATGTTATGGGCCAAATTCAGACTTAGTATAAGAGAGAGGAGATACTTTTGGTGTCCCTGAAAGTTACATACACTTACACAAAGCCTGGCATAAAATGTGGACTTTCCATCATCACCAAAACGTGCTAGAAATATTAAGGCTTCTTGTCTGAGTTTTGTAACTGAGATACAAATGCATTTTTTGCTCTCTATAGGGTTTATGAGTGGTCCTTGGCCCACATATTCAGCCACATGGAACGTAAGAGGTTTGTGTTTTCTGGATGCTAGCACTTGCAAATTTTGGAGCAGAAAATTCCTCTTAAATGTGAATAGGTTTAAAAGAATGAAAATCCAGCTCAGACCTCTAAAGAAGTGTGCTTGCAATAAAGTAATACAAATATTTCTCATGATGGGTGCAGAAGGTTTAATGTCACATCTGTAACATGCAGCTCTGCATACAAAGGTGTAACAATTTTCATGTGAGCTGGGCTCAGTGGAGTTGCAGAAGGTACCATTGGAGACCATCACGTCCCCAATCTTCTTCCCATCCTCCTCCCCTAGTTCCCTTGCACACATCCAAATTTCTTCCCAGCCTCACACGAGTGCTTCCAATACCCTTCCTATTCGTGTGTACCTTCCCCCAGTCTGGGATCATCTCAATTATTCTGGAACTCATCACGTTATTGGGATCCAGTAATCTGTCCAAACTGGATCCATTGTTTAAAAGCTTCCAGGAGCTTTGGGGTGTCTGATTCATTTCAATGTGCACCTGGATCTGGCGTACTCCATTTTGTAATTAAGAGAGGAGGACTTGTGGGGTACAGACCTAGGTTCAGGTTTGGGTAAAAAACCTTAAAATGGGTTTAGGTTCTAATGTGCTGGTCTACTCCAAGAACATTTCTAATCTTAAAAACTTAAAACTCAGGTTGAGAAAAGGCAAACTTGCTAATAATATTAAGAAGCGCTCCCATACAGGATAGGGAGTTGACTACTCTGAAAAATGATAATATTGTGCCATCTGGCATAACTCTGGGAAACATGCAATGGGGCAAGCGATGATGTCTTGCTAGGCAAATAATCTGGGGAAATTATTGCAATCCTTCCATTTCTGCCTTTGACAATTCCTATTTATCTATTTATTTTTAAATCTACATAAAAAAACAAGCAGCACACTTACATTTTGAGCCTCAAACTTGTCACGAAGTCTGGCTTTCTACTATTTTAGGCTTTAAATAGCAATAATTAAAAAGAATTTGAATCATACTTGCAAATGCAGTTACTGAGCACAGGGCTGGCCAGCTTCCCCAGGTGAGGGCCCTTGAGCAGTCAGACTTCTCCTTCCTGGCAGCTCCAGCCTGCAGGTGGTTTGGGGGACGCCTTGTATTAATCTGGCCTTGAGGCCACGGAGACATAGATCACCATGACGAAGTCTCTGCCCGGAGGAAAAGGTCACAGATTTTGAATACTTCAGATATTTTGTAAGCCACTTCTGAAGATTGTAAAGAAAATGGGTTTCCATGTTCAGTGCTGTCAAAAATGACCCTCAGGATGCAACGCTTCTCTTTGTGCTTGGGTCAAAGACCACAAATAGGTAGGGCAGTCAGCAACAGGGTGAGATCTTCCAGATGCCTTGTCTTACAGGGAACAATTCTGGCTCATCTGGGCTGAATTTTAACCCCTGGGCCTTGTACTTACTCTGCAGTGCAAGCAAAACAGCAGGTCAGAATTATGACTGTCAGTGTCTCAAAGGTTTGGAAATCGAGGGATGAGCATTATAAACTGTAATGATATACTCATTTATGGTACAAGGGACAGTGCCTCCCCACTAATTCTACAAATAGACTTTAGATATGGGTGTCTGCTATTTGACTGTCAGTGGGAAGTGTATATCTCATGAGGCTCTGACCTGGTTATCTTCTAACCCCGAGCAATTAATCACCAGCATCTAATAGGGAGTAGCTGTGCACAGCAGCATTTGGTGTCCAGCCTCTTCACAATAATGCTTTTACCTTTTCTACAATTGTCAGACTTATAGCTTTCCTCAACATGGGACCACTGCTTTCTTTTGGTCAAGAACTGGCACAAAATCAACCTTTCTGAGCCAGAACCCACCAATTCCAGTTGCTTTAAGAAAACCCCAGTGAAAAAAACATAGAGCCTCCCCCAGAACAGAGAAGCTTGTGCAGTTAAGTCACCCAACACCAATCTCAGTTATCAGCTGTGCTGCAAGGGGGAGCAGAGGAGACCAGGAAAGGAACGGTCATCATCCCCCCTCCACATATGTTGTTTCTTGCGCCTGTGTCTACAGGAGGAGATGGGGAGAGGACCAAAACCTGCCATCCTGTCACACTGGCAAGGAGGGCTGGGGACTTTCCCACTGTTTCTGTTGTAAGCAAGAGGAATGGCTTTGTCTGCAGTGGGCTTGTGCAAAGCTGGAGTAAGGTAGTGAAGAATCAGGCCCCATTGATTCTTTGTAGTACTGGAGCTTTGTTTTGAAGTGCAATAAAAATACAGGTGGCGGAGGAGATAATGCACGGTACCGTTCCTTTGGGACACACGGAGAGACGGTAAGGAATTCCAAAATAAGGAGCGTGGGTTTTTTTCTAGCATTGATCACAAACACTAGTTCCAGAAAACACCCAGAAGTAGTAAATATGTAAATATGTTATGAAAGAAGAACCTACAAGTACCCGCTACGTTAGAGAATTTGTTTAAGGATATTTGATCCTCATGAAGAGTTTATCAGATTATGGTTTAATTTGCACATTCAGGGTTTCTTGGTTATTTTTTGTTTTGTTTTGCTTTTTTTAAGGGGGGGTTTCCCTTATTAAAAAGCTCTTTTTTCCTCTTCGGCTTCAACACTAGTACTGGAGGTATTGCACTTCTGCTAAGAAAGAAGAAGTATGTTTACAGTGTAATATAAATCAGGTTTGGAGATTACCAATTTCATATAAATTAGATGGGAGAGTACTGTTCCGCTATTTTGTTGTCTAAATTATATGGAAATTGGTCTTATGCAAGGAGTAAGTCCTCACAGAACAGGGCCCTTAGGCTTTTGGTTTAATTATCATAAGCTTCCATTTAATTAAACTTATTAAATGGTTTGGTGTAAGAGCAGACTATCGTTTTGCAGAAGCTTTCTGGAATAGAAAAATATTTATGCCCTAGCTGCTTGGGAAGGAAATAACACTTTTCTTCAGAGATGTTTCCCTCAATATAAGGGTGACGGTCACCTGGGCCATCCTCACAGGCACCTTCAAACTCTTTGTACCAAGAGGCATGCCAACCTGTTCCTCACTACAGAGCCAGCAAGTCCAGTTTGTCCTGCAGCTGGTATTTCACTTTACGGGCTAGAAATAATAGGACAGTGTTGGCATAAGAAGAAGTGGATGTAACTGAACCAGAAATATCTGGGAACTAAAAGAAAGTGCTAAACCATCAGAATAGGGAGGCTTTGGAACAGAACAAATCCCCAAACCATCCAACCAAAAAACCCCAGTCCAACCCCAAAACAAGCCCTTATTTGCTTTCATCAGATCAGTTTGACAGATAATTTGGGCATTTTGTGATATGGTGCCTGTATGAACAGGAGATGGGACCCAATGACTGAGGAAGCCTCCTCCAGAGTTCTGTTCATGGACAATCCTTTTGTGAGGCTTTACTCTCATGAAAATATGTAGATAATGGGATTGACCCCCGTGTCCTGGCCACCTTCATATATAACCATTGTCCATGGTATATATCAGCTTAAGCAGGAGAGGCCTTATCTGAGACAGATATTATAAAAGTCCTCATTGTGATGAATCTGACTCTCAGTGACTTCCCAGGGAACCCTGGCTTTGTTTATCAAGTCTATAACACAGCTTCTGGGAAATGTTACACCCCCCGTTTTATTCAACAAAATTTGAAACTTTGTTTGGGTTGAAAAAATATTCTTATTGACATTATTTTCCAAATACAATGTCATGGAGTAACACTATGTATTAATACTTGTAGTACGGTGTACTGACTCCTTTAAAAGGAATAATTAGAAGAATCATTAGCTGAACATGTGAAATAGAGATGCTTCTTCAGCGACATGTGAGAAGCTGATTAATAAGAGGAAGGAGGGCCCCTGAGTGTCAGGGACCTAATAAATATATTTAAGGACAAATAGGTAGAAAAAGAAAGTACACATTACTAATGTTGATAGAAAGCCTTAACTGCCTAATGCATTTCAGAAATTGGTTGAGAATAGTTAATCTGTGTGATAACATGACCCTCAGGGTTAGTTAGATCTGTGAATTCTTATCCCCCTGGGGACTTAGCAAGTTTCCAGAGATTCACTGCAAATTCTTACAAGGAAAACGCATTCACAATTGGAAGATTTCATGCAGGTTTTACTTCTGAGTACTCATGTTACACAAACTCAAATTTACTGAGATAATGGCAGAGAGTGGAACTCAGCACTAGCCCCACTGTTAATTTAAATTTTCACTTTCTAAAAACACAATCATGCACATTTGGATTTATTATGGGATCGCATATAACTCTAGATGAAAGGGAGTGTTTTACCATAACAATATTTGATTCTTAGTTGCTTCTCTATGCTAAATTAAGCTCTGTATGTATGTGCTGAAAAACAAACGTATCAGTTGCTATTTTCTTCATTGGACCAGGCATTTCTTACATACCCTTTACAAAAATTTCATGGGAAACTCACAGAAAAACCCATCTAACTCATACAGACTGGAGCCATGAAGTGCCTAGTATTTGCAGTCTCATCAGTGTTTTAGGAATACTGCCAATGGGAAGGCAAAACACATTTTTGAGAGTTCAAAAGAAAATGTAGGCAGTGTAACATACTACTGACCCCAGCAGTGGCGTGATCATCAGGTTCCTTCTCCCAGACCCAGCAGGCACCAGTGCTGCCAGGGGGGATGAAACATATCCTTTTGTGAGCAGGGGAGGCTGGAAAGGCCATTTGTTTTTTGCTTGAGATGCTGAATCCCAGCTGGCCTAAGAGAGAGATGCAAAATGAAAATTTCTTTACAGAAGGCAGTTTTTACACCACCATATAGGACTATTAGACTGGGATTTCCAAAGGAATTTAGAGCAGTTAGGCATCCAAATCCCACTGAAATTTCCTCTGAAAAATATCAGCTGTAGCAGTTGGTGACATGTTATAGGAGAAGCTTTTTCTTTTGAAGAACAAGATGGATTCACTCTTCTTAATATGGGTGTAAATGGGCAGAAAGGGGCAAAAGAAAGGAAGTACTCTGAGTCTGCAGTTGGCAGTATCATGGATTGAAAGAATCTGTATGTTCTCATTTGTGGGGAGAATCTATTGATTCATTCACACCCAACCTGTGTTTTTGCCCAGACTGTAATCCAAGGTTTGTGTTCCTGCACAGCCTTAAAAGAGGTGAGTGAGATCAGAGGGCAATGATCCTGAAACTAAAAAGCAGCCACACATTTTGTGCATGTATCTCTGACTATATGCCTCTGGTTTACCCTGTAAAGTAAAGCAAGATTTGTTTCTAACAGTGACATTGTTATAAATGGTGTAGAAGACAGACTTTTTAGCTGATACTGCAAAAGGGAGTGCTCACTGCATAGTTGTGCATAGGAGGTCCTGCCGAAAATACTTATATATAATTTAACAAAAAAGAAGCTTTTGTACTAAGAAATTATGGCTTAAAGCTTTCTTATTTGGGAAAATTCCAGCCTTTGTGCTCATATCCCAGTTATTACTGTAAAGACTTCCAAATGGGAGATATTTTAGAAGAAAACAGTACCAGAGTGATAAGGGTACTGTGCTTATTTTTCTTCAAGCATTGGTATGCTTTTAGTTTGAGAAGGAATTTTAAAAGGTTCTAGATGAGATGGTACAAATCAAACATATTCTTATAATATTTATATAAAATATGTCAAGAAAAAGAAATAACAGGGACTATTACAAAACATTGCCTGAGAAACAAGAACAATGGCAGGGCCAGACCTTACTGACCACAGCTTGATAGAGCAAAAAATGTATGAATATGTCTGTAGCACAGTACAATAAAAATTACTTTAAAAACACGAAGTTTTACTAATTAAGAACAACATTTTCTTTGTCATTCCATTTAACTGCCCATTAACTGTGGCTTTTGTGGGAGGATGCATACCTAGAAGACTTGCATGGACTGCCACTGGTAGAAATACGCACACTGGCCAAACCAAGGCAATGTCTCTTCTCTTTGGAATTAGTATTTCCTATTTGGTGTCTTTTCCTGTAGGGATATTAACATACAGATAACATTAAGGGAATGAAAATTTATTAGCAATGACAGAAAGGCAAGGAAGATTGGTGAGTGAGATCCAAGGGTATGAGGGGAAAGATCAAAAAACATCACAGAGTCTATCATCAGTCTGTTCCTGGGTACCTAGGAGAGAAAGTGAAGCTTCAAAAAGATGAGAAGAAAGCTGATGATGGGGTGACAGAAGCAGCTCCTCTCCAGGACAATGACAGAACAGTAATTATAGACAACGATGACATGTGATGGAGAGCTTTACCCTCCAACTTTACAGGAAACGATCTAGGCAAAACACATGTATCAACACACTCTGTGATAGGAGGAATAGGGAAAGAAAGGAAAGGTGAAAGGTATCCTCTGCCACAGCCTCATGACCGTGCTTATGCTATCAGGAGTGAGGACAACCCAAAGCAAGAGAAGCAAAGAGATGTCCCTCTGCAGAAGCCACGCAGGGCACTTCTGAGCTGAATGTGTGGTGGCTGGGCAGTCCCTGTGTCCTGGACGGTGCTCGGGGCTGCTTCTGGAAGGCCCAGCCTTCCTCTCACACACCAGGAGCCTGCAAGAATCACAGATCAGTGCTGGATGCTGCCAGCAATGATCCCGAAATGTGTGTATTTATTTCAATTTGTGACACATATGTTTACACTCCTTCCTGTAGGCTGAAGGCTACTAAGAGAGCATTACAGAAAATGTTTGAGCTGCAGATGCCCCTACAGAGACATGGAACGAGTGCCAGTGTGGAAAGCCATCCAGCAGCCTCTTCCCAGAGCATCCCACTCTGTGTGCCCTCGAGCCAGAGCAGCAGTGAGTGGCACACGGCAGCCTTGCTCCAAGGAGAGGTGTGGTGTCCCACCTGGAATACGTGGGTGATGCATGGCCTCCCTCTCATCCTGCTGCTCACAGGGCAAAGGCAGGGGGGTGACCAGCGGGAGCAGGGACACAGTGGGAGCACCCTGGGGATGCTGCTGGCTCATGACACGCAGCGAGGAGGGTCAGGGCCATGTACAAGCATTAGATGTAACCCAAGAGCCCTGTTGCCAGCTCCATTGAGAGAGTATTTTTGTCCAAAGACAAATAAATGCAGAAATTTTCCCTGTTTGGATGCACACACACATGTTCACTCTCACATGCACACATACTATAAGGCTCAATGAAAGATCAAAAGCAAATAAATGAAGCAAATTAATGAAAATGAAGTGTGATACTGTAATCACACCCAACCATGCAAAAAAAAAAAGAGCTCCGACCAAATTAGTATGTAATGCACTACTTCAGACAGATGTTTGAATAGGAACAAAAGGAAATAAGGAGGAAACCCATACAATGCTGGTTTGAGCACTTTCAGGAATATGAAAAAAAAATATAAAGGATAATTTCCCATTTAGCCTGCAGCAGAAATAAGGCCGGATTCTGATCCATTGAAGATACTCTTCCCGTTGCCTTCAACAAAATCACCATCCAGCCTCTGCAATAACAGCTGAGAAACACGTTTTCTGAACAAAAAAGGGCAGGGCTGTGTCTCGCTGGACTGGGGGCTCCTGGGCATGGATTAGTAGTTAACCGAGGCACAGGCTTCTGCTAGACTCTCACAGTACTTTTCTTTCTGCTTCTCTCTATTATTGCCCACAATTTTTAACCATGAAAATCACAAGTGTTTTTTCTTTACCATGTAGAATTTGAGAACATTTGTTTCCAGTTGTGATCATAAAGAGATAAACAAATTTCTGCCAGTATGACAGCTGCAGTGTGTAACTTCAGGGAACGGCCACTGCAGCAAACATGGTACAGAGCACTGCACCTGCACTGGCATAACAACTACCTCCCCAAAACTGTACAAGTTTCTCAATCTATTCTATCTACTTACTCCAAGAAGAATTAAATATCTATTCAGAGGGAGAGAGTACACACAGTCATCAGCGATTCCCAGCAGTTTCACAGTTTCTGGCATCAAAATATTCAGTTTTACTGCAGTCATGGAACTGGTTTTTGATGTACTCCTTTAGGACACACTGTATTGGATTTGGACTGATACAGATAAATTGTAAATTTATCAGTGTAATTTTGCCATTTCAGAATCTCCTTCTCATATATTAGAAATGCATGCTGTAAGATGTAATTTATACAAGAGATTAATAAAATGGTCTTCTTGACTCCTCTGTTTTCCCATGCACAAAGGCTTTCCCATTAGCATGAGTCTGCATCACACACCTTGTTGTTTCTTGAAGTCCTACGCAGTTCTCTCCTTCACAGATGGGCAGCCTAAATTATTTACTGGTACCGTGGCACTCCCTGGCTCAGCAATCCTTTCACCTCCCAGAGGGGCAGGGTCATGAGTGAACCTCAGATCACAGCCAGACTGCCAGATTGTCTTTAACACGAGGTCTTGGCTATCACAGTTCTCTCCATTTCCTTCTCAAGATAGATCCAGAAGGTGCCAGGAGACACCAAAACCTGCCCATTGATGCCTGTAATCTCAAAGCTGACACTTACCTTACTTTGCTGTTGGGCAGGAATGATGACTGAGTCTCTTCAAATGGGGTTTTAAGAGTTGGATGAAGGATTTCTTGTCCAAACACTAAAAGCAGTTCTTGACTCATCTCACCAGATTGAGGAAAATGGCTTTTTGAAGCAAACAAAAACACTGGAGACTTTCCCATCCACTGATCTGAATGTGCCTGCAATCAGCTCAGGCACAGGACTTGGTGCTCTGTCCTATCTGCACTTTGAATCTCGGAAGAATTTCTGAAGAAATCAACTCCCTGAGTGGCAAGATCATGAGTTTGCATACTGTGAAAGGCCAGAGTCCAGGAACAGAGCCACAAAGCTGAAACCTCATCCTTCCATATCTCAGTTCCATCTGAGAGCTGGGAAAAGGGAGAATGGCTTATCAGTAATTTTATACTCTAGAACTACAAGCCCAACTCCTCCGCTGCCATGCATGACAATTACTTATTACACTACCAAATCAACCTGGAGTGTCATTCTGCTGTTCCTCTGTTATAAATGAGGCTGAGAGGCACTGGAGATCTGGAGCAGTTGTGAGAATTACAGTGACACCAGTGCAAATTGTCTTGTATTTTTGTTATCATGGAAGTCAAAGGAACTGGCCCTTGCCAAGAAGTATCCTGCTGCTGCAGCAAGATCGCTTGTGCTTCCAACCTACCTTGTTTATAAAGTTATACATTACTTTGGAAGTCAGCAGAGCTATCACAGATCTGAACTCCATGTAATTAGGAGACATCATCAGGTGATGTAAATGCAGAGTAAGTCCTAGCGAGGCAGGCAGGGTTTGGGGGTCTTGACTGGAAGAAAGAACACAGGACCAGAGAAAGTATATTCAACAATAAACTGTAAAAACTGCAGCTGGTTGTGACGCCCATCTTGATGGGCCATACAACATTATCATAATTTATCTCATCTGTCCTGTTCCCTTTTACCATCTGTCCAGCTTCCTTCCCAACCATGCAAATACTCTCTGAGCTGGTAATCCTTGCTTGGACCCCAAACAGGTATCTCTGGCTTTTGCTTTTTTGTTTGTTTTGTTTTTATTTGTTCGTTTGGGGGTTTTTGTTTTGGCTTATTTTTCATTGGTTTTCTTTTTAAAATTTTATTTAAATAATTTCTATTCTCTGATGCCAAAAAATAGACATGACAATTCATTCAAATAATTAAAGGCTTATTATTAAAACAGAAAATACTGAGTAAGTTAATTAAAACATTTAATTTTTAATGCATTGTTGTTTTCTATTTCTATAATCCACCAGGATAATAGCGAGATGCTCTTACAGTGAATATATTCAGAGGCTCAACTTTTCTTCTAACTGCAGCAGAATGGAAACTAGGAATGGTTTAACAGACTAGCAGATAAAGATTTAACAAAATTTACAGATAGAGAAAGATGCCAATGAACTTCCATTTATCCCCAAATTGCATAGATTTTTTTAAAGTTGCATCTAATCTTTTGGGGGAAAAAAAAATCTACTTGATTGAGTATAGACATACTTGTGCAAGGCAACAACAAAATTTGGAATTTTTTTATACCAAAATATTTTTGTAATTGCCCCTGAAAGTCAGCAATTTTCTGATGCTGTATTAGATCATAGTATAATACCCCTTAACAGTTGAATACATCTCTGAGGCCAAGCAGCCCTGGAACAGTATTTATGCTAATTAAGACTAATTCCTTTGCAAAAGTTTTAGTCTTAGCAAACAATTTAAACTTAATGTGCACCTCTGAATTTACCTTTTTTCTTATGTCAAGAAAGTATTTGCAGCAACATTGTCGTTAGGCAGTTATGTTTGTGATATTAGGTACATATGATGGCAATTAGAGACAGAACCTCCGAAAATCCTGGTAGTATACCCAGGCATGGCTATAGCTATTTTAAGCAGATTTATACTTAGGGCATCAAAGAATGTCACAAAGAGAAGAAAATATGGTAACTGTTGCTTTAAATTATAGCTATCATTACTTCAAAAGGATATTCAATCAGAAACCACTGCAGACCTTAACTATTTGTGCCTTCTGACACTGAAAGTAGGCAGTTTCAGCCTGTCATCTCTTAATTCCTTTTTTTTCCTCCTATTTTTTTTTTTGTGTGTTTAATAAAAGAAAAGTACTGTTTGGTCTAAGAAACAAGTTATAAGACCAGGAGGAATGAGTCAGAACAGGTCTCCTGATTGTTTTTGACCTTTCCCTGTCTGTCAGGCTCATTAAGTATTGCAGGTTCTTTGCTAGTTATTTTACAACAGCTATTGGAAAAATGAAACAAACCTGTGCAATGGCCTTGCTTTGGCTGCTTGGATGTAACACTCAGCAGTGTCTGCCCAGCAAAACTGTTCCTGTGTCAAGTAGTAACAGGTAGAGATTTTTCCCTTACAAATCAAAAAGACAAAAGTGAAGCCACAGTTGCTTGCACAAAATCATAAGATCATGATTAAATTGTCCAGGGGATTCCTGACCTCATCTGGCAACAAGAACATACTTCCTGTTAGTCTAATGTTTAAAAGCAAGGAACTTTCTCTTCAACAAAATGTTTAGAGGTTGGCCATGGAATGGTCTGCAAAAATTAGCAGGAGTTTCAGGAGGTAAAAAAAAAAACAATTCTTTATTGTGCCTACTACCCCTTCCTGTCCAGATGCACTCAATGTGCTGAGCAAAGAGTGACAAAGAAGTGTCATTAAATTTAAAAATTAAAAAAAAAAGGAGAAATGCTTAAAGATGAGTGACAGGGATGTCATGACAAGAGAGGGGAGAAAAAGATGTGTCCTCTGTGCAAAATATATTCCCAAAGCAAAATGAGCACTATATATTCCCAGCTGCAGGGAAGAAGGCAGACAGAGAAGTTGTTAGGTGGGAGATGGGTGGGTGCAGAGAGGAATTCCAGATAACTTTGTGGCCCAGGCTTTGGGGGAGCAGCCAGCAGAGTCTGAGTGGTTTTGCTGGGTGGATGTAAGCAGCTCACAGCCAGGCTCGTGGGGCTCCTGTGTCATGACAAAGCAATATGGAGTTTGAACTACAACACCTTCATTACACAGATGTATGTAACGTGAGGCAAGAGCAAAAGAGCCCAAACCAAGATTCAAGCCTGCTTGGCTGTTTCCAGAAAGTGGGACTACTTCTGAAGAACATTTCAATTTTGAATGACACTGGTCACAACCGTGACAGTGACCAAGGATTTCTGTCAGGGTTTCTTCCCCACGGAGTGCTCGGTAAGCAGATGAGTCCCTCCATGATCAGAGGTTTCTGGCTGATTTCACTGCTCCCACTGTAGCTGCTTTGAGCCCCAGGTACCCAGCAGAGTAGCACGAGTCGAGATCACAGCTCGGTGGAAGGCAGAGAGGTGCCTCAGAACATAACAAGGCAATTCCCAGCCCAGGTGATTTCAGGAGGGTGCGGCAGTGTCCCACGGCAGCGGGTCCGTGCAGTGCCTCTGGAGCAGCCGGCTCCATGGCCAGGGACCATGCTGGTTCTGCTTGATGTTGATCCTCTGCACCTACAGTGAGAGGGAAGTCAGAATCAAACAGTTTCAGCACAGAACACAGGACCTGACATTTAGAAAAATGTCTCATAAAAACAAGCAAAGGAACAAACCGAGTGTAACATGCGTGGCCACAATTTTCGTCACTGGCGTTTTAGCTGTATTGCAAAACATGCATGTAGCATTTCTCATTTGCACTGTGATTTTTTAAAAAAAAATCTTTTCTCGGTAGAATCTATTTGTGAAAAAACATTTACATTTCTCTGCTTCCCTCTCAATTCGGCAATATCGACCAATTAACAAAACAGTTTGTACTGTTTATAAATTTGTACCAACCACCACAGTGAAAAAGCGAGTTAACCAACTCACATCTAAATAAATAAATGGTTGACATCTATCCTCAGCGAAATTACTGATAGTAGTTTGCTTAGGCACAGAGTCCAGAACAGCTTCTCCCCAGCAAGATTCATGTGCTTTTTGGTCTGAAACACTGTCCCAGCTTGGTTATTTTTTTCTTTTCTGCACGAGCAGGAGAGAGTACAAAGACTAGGGAGCAAGAGCACATATCTTCCCTTATGTGAATTAAAATAAAGAAATACTACTTAGGAAAAAATCTCTGACCTCTTAAAAAGTAATTAAAGACATAATGAAGAGACAAAAGGTACTACATGGAGGAGTAGCTGCAGAATAAGCATGTAAATGGCACTAAAACCAGGAAAACCTTCTAAATGTTTCATTCCACGGGGCCACTGTCCTTTCCCAAGGGGACCACTGTACTTTTTAGGTGACATAAACTACCTCCCTGGTGGTGGTTGGCCTCGCTGGAGGCACAGCAGGAAGGAGGCTGTTGGCACTGGAGCACAGACAGTCCGTGTGCGGAGGGACGGAGGAGGGAAAGGGCTGCTGCCAGTCAGCTCTCTGTCTTTTCATTACAGGTAACTACTGCTTTAAGCAAATTGTTTCAGGGATTGGAATGTAGCAATAACTGATCTAATTAGTGTAGGCTGTAATTTAGGAGGGTTCATTATGTCACACACATTATGACTCCTGGGTATTACTAAAGGACTCATTTGTAGTAGTTGAAATGAATTTCTCTGCACACATACAACGTCACCCATAAAGCTATAGTAAAGTAGCTTTAAGATGATCTGGCATATTTAAAATCTCTGACTTTGAGCAGGGATAAGTTTCTAGCCAGTAATAAACAAATTCAACAGATAGTACAAATTTACTTCTTGCCAAGAGAAGAAAAAAAAATAAAAAAGAAATGTAATGGCTACTTCAGATTGAAATGGCAAGTAAACTCTGTGACAAAACTACAAAGGAAACTAATAAATCATGCCAGAGGAAATATATACCATAATTAAAGACACACACACATACAGTCTTGACAGAGACTTTGCATTTCTGGGTACAATACCTGTTTACTTCATGTAATATGGAAAAAGTTTAATGGCTCCTTTGGACAAGTCAGTTATTTATTATTTCTGCTCTAAAAGCCCCCATGAGCCTTCCCTCAGCAGGAAAGCAAGCCTACACTCCAGGTAACAAACCCAACCATATGAATTACAGAACAAGACAAATGCATAAAAGTGTATAAGCTGCTTTCAGTACTACAGTGCTGAAGTAAAAACCAGGTTATAATTAAGTTTAATTTAACCTCTAAAAAGTTTACAAATATAACCTCTGTTATTTGCTTCCCTTCAGGGTCTCTCACCAACTAGGCATTTCACAGCTCTTTGCTTTTATAACTGAAAAAGTTCATTCCCACAAAGATACAAATATGCTTTTCCCTTTGACTTACAGAGTGTCTGATGCAAAAAAAAAAAAAAAAAAAAAAAATTCTTCTGGAGAGCACTTATGCCTGTGCTTAACATTACGGAGTCCTTAGAGCCCCTGTCTGCACCTTCTTAAATCAATATTAAAGCCTCTGTTAATTTCGTTTGTTCGTGATCCCCACTCAAGGGGAAAATGCCATCATGACATTGACATTAGTGACTTCCGTGGTGTTCTGTTCTGAACACACTGATCTCCAGACCTGATCTAAAATTAACTGAAATGAATTAATTCTTTACTTACTTTCGTATGATTTGCATTGGACCTGCCTTCTCTTTAGGAGTCGGAACTCGTGTTATTTTTTTCTCAGCTTCCTTTTGAAAATTTAAATTTTACAAAATTCAGTTTATAAAGTAGAATATCAGAATTAAATTATGTACATAGAACACAGCATTGCTCAACCAGAAATGTCAAGTTGTATATGAGGCCAACAGGAAAATGCTGCAGCATGAGTTGTTTTTGTTTCATTGAAATATGTTTTAGGGGCTGGAAGCACCTTGGACTAAAATCTAAATCTAAAATCTAAAGTCTATATCTAAAACTTCAAAAATTATTTTGAAAAAATTCTTTCCCTTAGAAAGCTAAAGACCTAACTTGATGACTTATTTTCATTACTTTCTAACCCAGATAGGGGTTCAATATCTCTTAAATGGTTTTTTAAAATCTCAAAAATAAATTTAATTTCCAGATACAAATTAGATTCCCATTCTCTTACAAAACCTTCTGTAATGCTGTTACCTCCAGTATCCTTTTTGACTGTCTAGGTATCAAATGTATTTCTAAGTGGGTACCAAACCAGATAGAAAGACTGACTGTATTTAGTCTTTAATTAAATGCCAGTAGATTTCCTTCAATAGCATTAAGCTCAGAAGTGAGAAAATATAATTAAATGATGCTTCTACGCAGGCAATGATCAGCATTCTTGCATGCAAGGTGTGGTAGCACAGTAAGCTAAGGATTACTTCTCAGTTTTAGTTTTATATTGAAATCCTCAAAGCTCAGGAGAAACCCTCTTCTGTATGCATGAAATATTAACCAGGCAATTGTCCTAAGGATGCAGTGGATTTATTAAAGTCCATTAATCTGATTAATAATTGGATTGCTGACAAGTTAAGTGTCTCAGTGCTGTTAAAACTAAGTATATTTTAAACGTATCTGACTTCCTCCCATTGTCTGTCATCTCACTGAAGATGTGGGCAAATAGAAGGTTGCTACCATGAGAGGTTGCTACCCTGTGGAAGCCCTGGTATGATTAACAAGCAGAGGAAAGCCCCAACACGAAGAGCTGGTGGATTGTACAAGGTTTTCAAAGATACTGAGGCAGGAATTGAATGACAGCAGAAAAGGAGGTTAATCTTTAACACTCCGGTTCTAAATGGAAATGTTTCCAATACTAGTGAGCTCCTGCAATTTCCACATGTACATCTAAAACATTCCTTTCTGTGGACATGTTCTACGTGATGTCTTGGCAGAAACCAAGAGACAGACTCTGATCTTAGCTCCGCCACTGACCCACCCCGTGACCCTGGATAAATCATTCCACTGTTCTGTTTCTCTTCTGACTTTTGCCTGTCTTGCTTCTTTAGAGTACAAGTTCTTCATACAAGGAGCCAACCTCTAGTTACCTTTTTGCCTGACATGTTGAGGCCCTGATCTCAGATGAAGCCTCTAGGAACTTTTGAAAATAATAAAAACAGTGGTGAGAAGCAGGTGGTACTGACATTCCCAGCCCTCACTCTGTCCCAGGAGATACACCAGCATCAGCACAACCACGCCTACAATACATCATCATGGATTTTAGCTACAAGTTAGGGGTTAGAGGAGCAGTCATGCCTTAGTGGGGCTGCAGGTAAGAAAACAGACCTCTGTAGTCTTTTCTGCTCACTGCTGGAAGTCTAATTCACATTAAATAATAGAGTTATTTTTCCATATTGCGAGCATCAGATGAAGACCACAAACTCAGACTGGAGAGCCAAAGCAAATTGTATCAACAATCCAGGCTAAATTAAGGTGAGCCATTCTTTGTCTTTCACTCCTTTCCCCCAGCACTGCGTTGAAGACAAAGAACAAAGCGTACTCACACTAGAATAAGACATAGCTGCTAGTTAAGGAAGTCTCAAGATGTGGCATCTGCTTGGCTGGAAGAGCTCAAATTCCCACCTCACCCACCTCAGAAAAGCACTCAAATGATTGGTGTATCTTATCCAAGACTGGAGGATTGACCCTGCTCTGCTGCTTTGGACCTCAAGCTTGGGAGATTTAAATCCTGCTCTGGCTTAGGATCTCCATTAGGCACACAGTCATTCAAGAAGGGTACAACTCCAGCAGGGCTCTCTCTAGCACCTCCTAAATTCTCCTTAGTGTTCTGGCTTCTGTGACTCCTGCTCCCGACTGCCTCAGACAGCTGACTTGGCTGAATGCCTCTTACACCCTTGTCTTACCAGGAAGACAAGCTCAGGCATGGCCTCAGCAGAGGAGTTATACAAGGAGCAAGGCAAGAAAGCCAATCCCATCCTCCATGGGAATGGCCAGCCTGTGACACTTGAGCTTCATGGCATTGATGAGATTACATACAGTTCCTGTGCTAAAACACATCATGGCTGGCACCAGGACTGAGTTGCTGGAAAACCCTCTGGGCGATTCAGATCTTCAGCTATGGGATGCTGTAAGTCCGCAAGAACTGCTCAAAATGATGTTCCAGGCTACACTGGGAGGCATGAGTGTGCCCATTCCAGCCCCAGTGCAAAACTGAGATCCCCCTGGGCAGTTCTACCACCTCACACCTGCAAGGTTCTGTCTCTGCCTCCAAGGCAGGTACCTGCCCAGTGCCTCTCAGGTGTTGGAAAATTTTGGTATACAGCCTGTAAACTGAAGGAGGATTGGCCACATCCTCACTATCACCTCTGTCTCCACCAGCAGTACCATGTGCCTCCTTCAGCACAAGAGTTTTGGCATCCTGGGAACTTTGGTGGGACTGTGAAAGCTACCAAAAGGAATCTAGATGGAGGGTATATACTCTGAATCACTAGGACGGATTAATTATAAAACTTCTGCGTCACTTCTGAGCCACATAAAATAGCAAAGAAAACTAGTAGCAGTTTTGATAAACAGGCTTTGCTACTGTGGGCCCAAAAAACCCACTCAGAAATACAGAATAAAGTCAAGACTGCAGGATATAAGAAACTCACAGTTTTTATCCTTTCCAGCTTTTACCCTTCTTCCTTTTTTAAAGGAAGCTTGACCTACTGTGACTCCTAGAAGCTACCTGCTGGGCACATCAGAAATATTTCAGTAACAAGAGAATGAGAAATATATATTAAACTATGGAATAGAAACCAAAATGAAAGCTTTACCATTAGGAATATTAATGTCAGTACTGTCTGAGTTAAGACAGTTACAGACTGGAAGACTCAGTTGCTGCCCTTAGTTTGTGTAAGTAGGAATATCAGCAATTCATCCTGTGAAAAATAATACTACAGCTGGTAGACTTGGAAGGGAAGAGTGAGAGAAACTGAGGCCTTTTGTCTTGGGTTACATGTCTAAGGGCTAGAAAAACCCTACTACCTTTTTTTTTTACCTCTGTAAAAAACAAATAAAATGAAACAGAAGGAAAGAAAAAAGCTCCACCAACAGCATAGCAACATGACAGTGATGTGTATAATGATCTTTGGCAGCCTAAGATAAGATCACAGCCCTTGGGACTGTTGGAGCCTGGAGCTAACAGACCCCTGCTTTGGGGCAACACTAGAAGTGTACTGAAAAAAAAAGTTGTGTTCTCATATTAAAAAGAAAGGAGAGGTATGTTTCTAAATCTATTCTTTCTGAGGAAACCTTTGAAAATATAAATGTATGAAAACATCTGAGTCACTTTTGCATCCATGAGTGAGTGATCCCCTCTACCCTCATCAGTAATATCAGGAAGGGCTGCTCTACTCCCAGTTTCTCCCAGGAATTATGCTTTGCTTAGTTAGTTCCATCAGTTTTTTCGGTGCAAGTCACCATGCAGATATCATTCTCCTGTTAAAGTTGCTATAGGGGTATTTTTTCTAATGCAAACTTGTGCAAAAAGTTTAAATCCAGCATATAATGAGTGGGGTTCATCTAAATTGCTGCTATAACTATCCTATCTCCCTCTGATCTTTTTGGAATGAGCCTGTCCTTTCCGGGAGAGATGGTTTGAAATGTCTGTAAGCTAACTGAATTTAAAAAAAAAATAAATCTGTTCTTTTCCAAGAAAAGATCCAGAAACTTCTCAAAGTCCACAAGCGGCTTTGCTGTTCGTATTGATTTTAGATGGAAGGTGTGAAATACAACAACTGAATGGCAGTACTAGTGAAAAATCAAGTTATTTATGGTCCTCTTCAGTTGGGTTAATTTCTCTAAATAATTCCTTGTTTATCTGTGTTAGTGTTTGGACTAGTGCAGTAGGAGAAAACAGCAGGATGGGAAAAAGTTTCTTTTTTGGGATGCTATTTAAGCACGTGTCAAACTGTGCCCTGGCTGCTGCCAAATACTGAGCTCCTATGAAAATCCAGCCCTTTCCTTGGATGCTGAACAAAGGGAAGCCATGCTCCTGGTTAGCTTAAAAGACTGGTACCAGCAAAATTGGAGGGTTGGCAGACCTGTGCATGCTTGAACAGAGGAAAACACACTATAAAGAAATGTTGAGTGCGTGGAAAGTGCAGGGAGCAGCAGTTCTGTGAATCACTTCCTCCCCCAAGGCCTTGCTGTCATTAGGAGTACAGGTGTGTGGTTTTAAAAACACATGTTGTCCATACTGATATTTTAACAAGCGTTAGTCAAAGCAGTAGCAGTTCTAACAGGCATTTACTGGTCAAGATAAACCCTAAGCTCCCCCCTCTGGGTTGTCACAGTCAGCTGACATGTTAAAACTGTTGCTGCCTAGTCCAAGAAAGGATTTTAACATGAGTTAAAAATAAAGTCCTTTTTGTACATGCATGGCTTAAGAGAGAAGAGTCCAAATCCCTTCTTCCAGCAAGAAGAATAGAAAGAAGCAGCAGAAAAAGAGGATTAGAAGGAGCATATGTGCTCTGTCCCGCCTGTTTACTTACCAAGATTTTATTTTGCTTTGCTCCACTTACCGAGTGTGCCACTGGATGCCGACTTAGTTAATTTCTGTATGACCTTTCAAAGCAGGCCCACCTACAGAACATGGTCAAGGCATGGATTTCTGGAGCCAAGTGCCCACTGGTACAAGAACAGGTAAATGTTTTGCAAAGCAAACTCTTCTGAATACAGTAGTTTTCACCAACTCAAAATCTTTCATCTCCTTAAAAGCATTAGAAACAGAGGATGAGGCAGATGCTCTCATATCCAGCCAGCTCTGCCACTGGGAAATATAAGAAAAGCTCTCTGGCATTTTCTAAGGTGTAAGACAAGGCAGAATTTGCCCCAAAAGCATGAAAGCAAAGTTTACGTCCATTGCCGTGCAACTGTATTACACTAATACTGAATTTGGAGCTCAGTGCCTGGTACTAATCACTCATTCTGAGTCAATTTGAACGTACACTCTCTAGAGGCAGCAGAAGTCGAAACTGAAACACTGTAGGAAATAAAATGTCATTTAACTGAAGAAAGGAAAGAGCCTAGTGAAAGTAAGAGAATTCAAGGGGCACTCCTTTCTGCTGTCATTTGTCATGTATGACACAGGAATGTTGACATCATCCTCTGATAAATGACACTGGCACCTGCATCAGAGAGATATTCTTCAGCAAAATAGAAGTCTGAAAATCCAGCAGCAGGGCACTACTAGTAGGTTCCAGGAGCTTGCAAGAAAGGAAAGATAGATGATGGTAATTTTCTTCCAAAGAGAAACATAAGACTTTTTAAGAACCATTCCTTTTTGCTTCCCCTTCTGCTCCCTCTGGGCTTTGGGAAATGATTCTGTTTTCTAAATCTAATAGTGTCTTAGACACGAGCTATACGTTATCCAAGAGCTAACTTGTGGCACTCGTGCCACCACCCAGTCTAGGAGGATAAGTGTCAAGCAGAGAGCTTCCCATGACAGAGGGCTTCAAAGGCAGCAGGCTGGCCTTCTCTTGTCCTAGGCCAGTTAGAGATGTCAACAAACAGACTATTCTAGCACCAATCCTTCCAAATCTCACCTTTGCATTCACAACCTGTAATGCAGAGACTTTTTCCTCTTAGAAAGAGCAGGAATACATGTCTCCATCCCATTCCTGTATGCTGTACAGCTGCAGGGCAGGTTGGTGGCAGAGGAATTCTCTTGGGAAACTTCTGCACAGCCACACAAAGCCTGCTGTGGTGTGGTTTGACATTGGCAGGAAAAGGTAACTAAAGAAATTTTTTCTCATCTTAAGACAGATACACCACCAGTTTTCTGTGTTGAAAAGCTAAAGGCCAGTGGATTAACTGCAATTGTGAGGGGAAAGTCCTGCTACTCTTAAAAATGAAAAGCAAATAGAGGTGTTTTCTCTGTCAGATTTTTTCACTTGGTTGGTTCATGGAATTTGTATGCAGCTTGATTTTTCTTTTAATTGTATGATTTATTTATGCCAGAAAAGGAGGGGAAAAAAATCTATTCTATTTGGAACAGCAGGTTGTGAAAGCGAGCACACAAGCTCTGTGACCAAGGTAGCCTGGTTCATCATCAGGAAACCTGCATCCCATGCCAAGGATCTGCCTAGCTACTGGCCAGTCCCAGTTTGTTCTAACTCGCTAACTACTGTCCAGTCCATTTGTCCCTTTCCAGAGCCGTCTCCAGGGATCACCATGCAGTGATATGGACTAATAGCCCAGCAATATGCCAAGACATATCCTTTTCATCCTGCACAGCCAGCACTGTCTTCCAGACCTCTGAGTGCATGAGGGAGGCTGGAATCTGGATGAAGAACAGCT
This sequence comes from Edolisoma coerulescens, assembly GCA_013397115.1. NCBI lineage: Eukaryota > Metazoa > Chordata > Aves > Passeriformes > Campephagidae > Edolisoma > Edolisoma coerulescens. Next base: position 3,833,534 of record VWZW01000978.1, on the reverse strand, counting down.
GGCTTAAAACACACCCTGACAAGCCAATACTGGCTGAAAGGAGAAAACACTGGAAGAAAGAAGCAGTACACGGGATAACCTTCATATGCAGGGCTCCTTCTCCAGGACTGTTAAAATATTATGCTGCTCTTGGCTCTTACTGAATCCATCTTTGGTACTGAGCATTGGAGCAGAAGCAATCTTTGCACTCCTGATTCTCCAGCTGGGATAACAGCCCCGCATTCACGTCTTCAATATTGTCAGGTTGGATTGTCATAAACTGAGCTATGTAACACATTCTCCAGGAAAACACACTTTCATCTTCTAAACCAGAGAAGCAAAAGAGAGCATATCATACTGATCTGCTCTTCAGTCTGCTTTGGACTAGAAACTTGCTAATTAAGCTGCAGGCTTGTGACTGGTGAGTCCCAGCCAGCTGGACTGGGTGCCTTCCCCTCAGAAAGCCCAAGACTTTCTTCATCATACTGAAAGGCAAACAGTAACTGCAGATGCTGACCGCTTGGCTTGATGGGGTTAGGTCAGCCACATTTGAAAAGGCTGCTTTGGCAAAAGGCAATTAATTTTATCTCATCATGTCACACACGTATGGCTATGGTCATCACAAAAGATAGCGATGCAATTTTCATACTCAAGCAAATATGAAAATTTAAGTGCTTGGGCTTGGCTGAACAACTTTCTTCAGCCCATTCTTCAGAAGAAAACAGTAACTTCAGGGACTGACAGAAACAGTGAATTCTTACAAAGGTGGGTAAGACAAGTGATTTGTTTTTATTGTACAGATTTTTTTCAAAAAAATATGGATGTTATTATCCTTATAGTCTTGATAATTCTAACAGCTTTCCTCTAGCAAACTATTACTTGATTAGTTTATAACGTTTAGGGCACCGACGATAACATAGTTTTGTTGTAATGAAGATAAATATTGTCTCAGAATGTCAAAAAGCACCACATCACCCATTAAGTGTTACGATTTCAAAATACCCTAAAGAAAATCTTCTGGGCTGGTTGCAGGAAGATACACACACATACATATGTCTGATTCTGATTAAAATACAAGTTATTGAAAGGTTCAGTTCAGTCCAAGTCTAGAATCAACTGTTCAGCCCCATAGATTTAAATACAGAATAAGGGAAAAAAGCCCTCCTAGGACTCTCCATACTCTCCATGCATTGGCCAGACAATGATCTAATAACAGCAGTGACTTCGGGGATATTTGTTTATCTGCTCTGAGCCCAGTTCAGTGACTCAGAGGTAACGTGGCATTTCACTGATGTTCTGTTGGACTATGTTGTGCTTGCAACTTTATCCTGAAGAAGGCTATTCATAGCAAGCATTCAGGAATGCTGCAGAAGGGGTAATTTGAAGATGGTTGCAAACACATTTGTGGATACAAATGAGGCAGCTGCACGTCTCCATACCTTATCTCTGTAAAAGCAAGTATAAAATGACAGGGCAGGAGAACAAGGGGTTTCTCCCAGAGCAGTGATGCCAGACTGATTCTTCATCCAGGCAACAGCGGGGGCCTCTTGATAGTTTTGATTATTACACTCCTGACATCAATCAGGAGTGCAGAATCGGGCCCTTAGCGCTGACAAAACTGTGCTCAATCTTCTCTGGCCTCTCATTTAAAAGTGTGCTCAGACACAAATGTAAGACACAGAAGATTAAGGAGACGGGGACTAGGAGCAGGAAAGCTGAAGGAAAATATGCTATAAATATGAACTGGGTCATATAAAAAGATTAAGTATAAAAGACAGCTTTCTTGTCCAGCTGTTTCTCCTAAATATTTCTAGCAAACCTACATATGTATAGTTTCAGAAATGTACCGAGAGGGAATACCAGCACTTCGCTTAAGAAACACTCCGTAGGATTGCTAGTGGTTTTGAAGCTGCAGCGCTGAGATCTGTCAGGATAGGACAGGAGTTATTTCAGCAGTACTAAGTAGCTCTCCCACTGCTTTACTGTGGATTGATCAATTTTCACCCTTTCTTGCCTCTCTGCAGTCACATACAGATGTAAAACAGATTAAGGCTCTGTGGAAATAAAATAAAATAATAATAAAAAAAGACACCTAGGACTTTTTTGACTTCCCCTGCAATAAAGTGCAGGGAGAGGTGAATAAAAGCCCCATGGCAGACAGTAATAAAATGACAAAGGTCCTGACTGAGAGTTTATTGAGATGACAACTCAGTGAGATTTTAGACATCTCTGGCATGAAGACTATTTTTGTCTTTTCACAAGTTAAAACATATGTACGATCAAGACAACTGCCTGCCTATCTGTTGAAGCTTGTTTCTCCCTATTACCTCTCTCTAACAGAGCCATACCTGACTGCAAAATAATCCTTCTTTTTAATGTACTTTAGAACTACAGTTTGACAATGCTTGAAAGGAAACCAAAGCAAAATAACAAACGATTATCAATATATTATTTATGCAGGATCCAAAAGCTGAGAAACATCACTAACAAGTCACTTAAATTTTCAGCCACAGATCTCAAGTATGGAAAAGCATCATTATAAATACCTGGCTGCTGGGAAAACAGTGCAGTGGAACGACTGCATGGTCTCAACGAGAAGAGTTTGATTGTTGCCTGTGCAGCACTTCTTACCAGTGCAAAAGGAAAGCAAGAGGCTTTCATTTGCCTTGGCAGCATTTTATACTCCGTTTCTTTTGGGGCAGAGCTCTGCACAAGCTCCAGACCACAGAGGACTGATCTCTGGGTTCCAGCTCCCCATTCAGTCCCTGACCTCTGGCATCAGGACTTTTACCTCCAAGCTCAGAGTGCCGTTGACTGGACCTTGCTGCACGCAGCATCGAGGCTCTGGAATGCCTCAGATTTAGCTTCAGACACAATAAAGATTACAAATTATAGAGCACAGTGGGAATGAAAGAGATGGTTTGCCCACTCTGACTATCCATCACTGTTTCCCATGTCTCCGTGTAAAAGCAAAGCAAAGCTTTCTCACCAGCCCGAAGAAAAAAATAGGTTGCACATATTTTTAAATGTTTTACTTTCCCACTCTTAGGCTAATAAAAGTCAGAAATAGAGAAGGCATTGATTTTATACTTTCCAAAGTCACTAGTGGAAGAGGGCCCCTACAACTTATATTTTCAAATGATAAAATACTGAAGCAAAGTAGTTAAGATATTTTTCAGTGGAGTGCCTTTTCTGCAAATTTCACTCTATTTTATCTACAGTGTTTATATAAAACTGTATCTAATTGCACAAAGCAATTAAACAAGCTTCTGCACAGTCAAATGACAAGTGAGAATCAGAGAGGTTATATATTTGTTTTGAGGTTTAAAATGTGAAACTGACAGAAAGCTGGATGGTTTTGGAATTAAGAGAACATTCACACTGAACTTGATCCTGTCAGATGATCTTAAGGTCTCAGACATGCCAAACAGATTTTAAAATCAACAATTTCTATGATGATAATGCCAAAAGTCAGAAGAATATTAGATATTTCTAGGAGTTCTGGTTTGTGTCCTCTTGGCCAGCTCCAGGATTTTGTCAGGGGCTGCTGACTGCTGAAGGCACAACTGTCGTTAGCTTGAGATAAAAGGTCCTAAGGTGATGGCTGTAGATGGGGCAGAGAGAGAGTGCCGAGTTACAGATACAGGTGTCTGGTAGTTTATTATTATTAAATATGAGAAAAGCCCTGGATACATGCACAGATTCCCACAGACACTAATGCACAAACCCATGCATTTCAGAACAAGGCTTCCCTGACAGCATTTGTTGTACTTTGATGTCAGTCTAAGGAAATATGTTGGCAGCTCCTCCACACAAAAATCTATTTTCCACAAACAGCATATTCTGCCAGTATAAAATTCATCATCCAGCCATACAAAGGACACAGGGCCAAGGGCCTTGAGTGACACACCAAAAACCTCAAAACACATGTCTGAGCTGCCACATGACTTGTGTAACACTACTCACATACAGCACGAAACTGGAGCGCTGTAAACCACATCTTCATATTTTGCAACATCCTGTAAACTCATTGCAGGGAAACAATAACAGATACTAAAATGGTTTGGCCCCTGAGATGACAGAGCTCAGAGAATTAATTTTTTTTTTTTTCTTTCAAAAAAGCGGTGGAGGGTGAATGGATGGGAAAGCAGTCCTGCTGTTCAGTCAACCCTAAATACCCCAGTTGTGCATCTTAGTAAGGAAAAAAGGTACATCATAGTCCAGCTGCTGTTCAGTGGAAATAGGGTATTGCTGAAGTCATTTAATTGGTGACTTGAGGCCACAGGTCATCTATGGAACTGAGATAATTCCAAAGGAAACATTTTAATGATATAAGGAAAAAGGGCCACTGTGGGCCAATATCTTAATAAAGTAGGGGGAAAAGAGGCTTTCATGGAACATTGATTTAGTTAATTCTCCAGGATTCAAATGGAAAGATACATTTCATACCCGAGCTAAATGGATTTGTGAACTAGATAAGAATTATCAATATCATCTATTCTAAATTTCTTTTATTTTTGCCCCATTTTTCAACACTGGGAGAACAATTTAGAAAGTGTTCATTAAATTACTGTTAATAAGCACTGAGATGCTTTGCTTTTTCATTTGTCTTGATGGGTAATTGCTGAGAAGGCAGCAATTCCTGCAGGCTTTATAGTCCTGCAAATAAACCAGCAACAATCCAAAACTCAGAATCTGAAAACTACAGAAAAGGAGAATTCAGCTCTGTTTTCAAGTCTCAGTTTAATAAATCTTTTTGGTGGTTTTATGACTAATGTAAGACTGAAAGTAGGCAAATTCCATCTGTGGTTCATCTGAGTAGGAGCAAACACACAGTAACAGTAATATATCATGAAAAAATTGCTGGGCAATTTAACTTGAGTTCTATGATATTTTAAAGGCAGGAAGTATATTTGTGAAAATGCCCTTTCTCTTTAATCAGAAAAATCAATATATGTGGAACAAGGAGAATATTTATCTTTGAAATAATAGCGTGAGAGATTCGTACAGAGCACTTCTGGCTCTCTAGCACAGAGCTGCCTCACCTCCCAGCACAAAGGAATGTATTTATGCATGGCATGAGCAGCCTCCTTGCACAGCAGTTGTGCCTCCTTGTCCCAGGCCAAGTTATCTCAGCACACGTGGTGCAGGAGGGCTTTGCAGCCTGAAACCACCAGTGCCCAGCCCAGCTCTCAGCCCTCCCTGTGCTCCTGTTGGGCAGCCTCATACCTCAGCTATATCCACACAGTGAGGGACTTGCAGCATCCTGATTATATTAATTTGTCTCAGAAATTATTATTAGACTCCTGGGGACTTTGGGCAGTACTGCACTCAGGGGGGATTTATTCTCCTTGCAGCAGCCAACTCCATGGCTGCTTCTTGACACACTCTGTTATTGAGAGCTGCAGCAATTCCTGTGACAATGTATCAGGGGTAAATTCTCTTTTGATACTGTCGGAAAATCCTTGCCAAGCTGACACCACGTATTAAAGGGTTTACAATAAGAAAAGATAGAAATTAAATTGAACAGGGTATTAATACCTTGTAGTTGAGGACATGATATTTCCTTTTGATTTTACTTTTTGCTTTGTGGATTAGCCAAAATCTGCAGCCCTGCACAAACTGAACCTGCTCTCCAGGTTCTCCACAAAGTACCAGCAGTGGCCTTCCTCCCCCAAGTACATGGTGACAACAACCACCTCCAATACCTCCCCTGCTAAAAACTCGCTTCAGAAACCTGTCGAGTTTAAAATAATCAGATTTTCTTCATTCTGCATACCATCCATATCTTCTATTCATCCTATTATTTTCCAAAGCAGCAACTATTAGTTTGTGATTAGCCCATCCCAACAGCCTACAGATGTGCAGAAAAGTTTTAAAACATGAAAAAGGTTTTCCACAGTGCAATTTCTTTCTGTTTCTGCTGCACACTTAGATCTTTTATTTTCCTACTTTCTTTCATTGGAAGTATTCAAGTGCATAGATCCAAAAAACATGAATAAACACTGCCTGGACTAAGACAACTGGACAGAGCCACACCTCTGGTATCTCCTGTATTTTGAAGGGAGCCAGACTAAAACACCTGGGAGTGTTAAACACCACAAACTTACTGACAACGTTACTTCCAAAAAGACTGAAAGCGTTCCTGTTGCTTGACATACTCTGGTGGGCCTAGGACACTTTGCTTACACAAGAAATCCTTGCTGAGCCACTGTGACTTATTAGTGCTTCACACTGTGGGGGTGTGAGCTGGCTTGAGGCTGATGAGACTTGTACGTTGAGGTTCACATAGGGTGAAAACTGTTACTGTCCTTCAGAAAAGGTTCCATCACTTTGTTAAGGTGGTTTTTGAGAAACCACCTATGTTAAGGTAAGAAATACCTTTGTAAGAAATTTTCACAAATTGAAACTTTCTCTCTGCCTTCAAAGATAAGCAAATTGACTACTGCAGCCCAAAGGTGCATGTTTGCAAACCTGTGTTTGTGGAGCAGTTCCAGTCCTGTGCATGGCCCCTGGCTGCCCCAGCCCACCCTGACTCCTGGGCTCCAGCAAAGCATCTTTCCACGGCTCCATCTTTCTGTGAGTGGGACATGGGTCCCCTGCACACATCAGGCTGCTCTTTTGCCTCTCTGCAGCACCTCCAGCACAGGGTAAGGGCTGGCTGTGATCCCTTTGTCCAACAAGTCTGAGGAGGGCTCTTTTGGTTATGTCTAGGCAGCCCCATTCCATAATGGAAGAACTGCTTCAGGAATAGTGTGCCAGCATACGTCTGTTAACTGGATCCTCACTAAAATCCATATATTGGCGTGAGAGGTGTGTGCACAGATACACATATTGAACAGAAACCCATCTGTATGTATGATCTTCAGGGACTGACTTTTAAAAAGCATTAGGTTGCAGTATTTGTACATTATCCAGGCTCAATTTAATTCAGCTTTCGGAGTGCTGGCATGGCACAAATTAGCTGGTCTGCATGCCAGCAGCCATCACTAGTGTAACAGCACAGCCAAATTGGGGAAACATTAAGAAGCACTCTTTGTGTACATAATTGTGTGTTTACAAATGAACCATTTGAATATTATATAGTTAGTCCTGTGCAACATGGAGATGGGAGTCATAAGAGTAAGAAAATTTGGCATCGTGGTTTGAAACTCTAGCCAAAACCATCATTTAATCCAGACAAAGAAAAAGATCCACCAATTATGCCAGTAAGTTTGAAATAGCACTATAAAAAGAAAAAGTGACATGGCATAGGTTTGTGGTTCCTAGCTAATGGAGCTAAAACCTAGCATCAGATGGTTTGTATTTTACATTATTGTCAAACAAAAATAAATCATCAAAAACATGGCAGATTCAAGCCTAACTGGCAAGACATACCATTAAAAAAAGCAGCTAGTGGTTGAAGTGAAAATTAAGAAGTGCTGTTCATTCTCCCAGAAATGCTAGGGCTAACCAGAAGAACCAGCTCACCCTTACAGGCTCTGCAATTGATTCTCTTTTTTTCTGTAAGCAAAAGGCTGCAATGCCATAGCTGAGTTCTGCTCCAGAGAGATTTTGCTTCCTGATATTCAGAGATTAGCATATTAAGTGCATTATGTACTGTATTTACATAACTATTGTATTATGGCACAGTTAAAATTTTGTTGGCATTTCTATTGCAACCCTCAGTTCCACAGCCTGTAGTTGTGATTAGAGATTATGTCCAGATGACTGTCTTTACAGGGGTCAGGGAAAGGGGAGATTTTGTATTTATTTTTAAAACATATTTCAGATTTCCAAAAGAAACAACAAGCTGCCAAAGACACAGCAGTCTAATCAATATATCAATACTGGCAGGGAACAAGTATTCTTCCAAGAGGAACTGATCTTTCAAACGTGAGAATTGACAGATGCTCAAATGACTTTGTTATTCCTTACATTACAATCAACCCCAAACATCCACAGATAGTGACCCGGGTCCCAAAATTAGAAGCTTTCTGTAAAAATCACAGGACCTAAAGATCACAAATTTAGAGATCATCTTATATTCCTTTCATTTTTTGAAGCTATCAACTTCAACATTATCTAGCTTTTCTTGGCATTGTTCAGGCTATACATTTCCTAACTAAAGAATACTCTGTCCTTTGAATGCAGGAGATAGACCTACATAAGTAAGAGTCATGATAAAAGCAAGAAAGTTTCCAGCCCTGTATTATGCTACATTCTTGTTTTCTATTCTGTGGGTTTTTTATACCTGTCAGAAGAATAGAAGTAGCTATTTTGAACATGTTCTAGTCTGTATTTCCAAACACTATGAATTTCTTTCCAGAAGCACTCCTGGCTGGCTGGGCTGGGCTTTCTTTTGGGCCAGTATGACTTACGAGGCAGCACTTGCAGTGCAGCCCTGGAGCTCTGAAAGCTTCTTGTCACCCTGGTCTTGCAACAGCTGCTGCACTTTATCAGAATAAAACAATCATTGGGCCCTAGACTACGGAATTTCATCAGTTGGACGCATTTAGTTTCTACCACGGACTGATGTAGAAGGGTCAGGAAACCAAGAAAACCTTCCAGGCAGGGTTTGCCCAGCCCGGTTCTGTGCTGGTCTCTTCCATGGTCCTGGCATCACAGGCGACTCACAGCCCTGAGCATCCCTGATCCCTGCTCCCCTGGCCACTGCAGGATAGCACAACCACTCCATGATTTCATCCCCTGCAGTGCGTTTCCCTGCCTGCAGTGAAGGCCCACTGTTACAGCAGCTCTACTGCTGAGTCTCCACCAGCAACTTCCTTGCAGCAGCTGAAGCAGAGCATTGCTTGAAGTGTTTGCATGAGATCTCTTCCCATCCTCGCTACAGTTCTGATAGGGATTTAATGTAAATTTAAATAGCCACATCAAAAACTCCAACAAGCTTTAAATTACTAGCATAGACAATGCCTTGCTCCAGCTGACTTGGCAGCTCACATTTTGAGCACAGGACATCCAGACGTGACTCAGGGCCAGATTTCCAAATGCGGTCAGGTGTCTGGAAGAGCAGAAATATGTCTATGTGCATTCAGAAAACAATTTAATTGACTATTTTAATCTTTAATTCTTGTCTATAGGATTCTAAATCCCAGTGACTGTCAGTGAGACTCAGGCTCTTCAGTGCCTTTGTTGCTTTATTGAGAAGATACTAATTACCAGGGTTTAAATGACGTTTAGAGTCTTAATGTTCATCTGGCCCTAAGCCATGGAGGAGCTTTGAAATTTTTACCCACCCCCTTTTCTAACTAGAATGGAAAAATGAAGAGGTGAAAAATATAATGAAAAATAAGATTCTGCTTGAATGGAAAAAGATTGTAAAGGAACACCAGGGTTGTCCAGCACCACAGTTCATTTCACATAGATCTCAGATGCCTACACACTCTCACTCAGAAAAATTACTAAATGAAGCCCTTATTCATAATTTTTCTATAAAAAGTTATTTCTTCAGAATACAAAGAATATCTTTCTACTCATAAACCTTGTGTAAAAACAGGTTTGGTTAAAAAAAAAAGAAAAAAGTTTTTTGGCTTATGTCACCTCCTAGATCTTTGTCACGAGGAAGTGTTTATGCATAAATTATAAAGTTCTAAAAATAAGTGGTTAGAGTAGGAATGAAAACAATTCTGACCATTACCTGTAATGGCAGACTGGGACAGTGTTGACATATACCCACACATTTCGTATTTATTGACAAGTTACAGCGTTTACCAATTTCTAATTTTCTGAAGTTGGAAAGTCTGTACCACAGACCTTAGCCAAAGGCTAAGGGCAATATTTCACCACTGAGGTAACTATCCTAAGCCATGAATTTACCTGGCAGTAGATCATCTTAAGATATATCATGTGGTGAGACTACATCCGTGAGCAGCTCTTTCAATCCCCAAGATTGCCATAAGTTATTCACACTGCACTATGCAGAGGTAAAAATCTGTAATCCGCTGAAGCATCTCACCTTGCTAAAGTAAACACCTGCCTTGTTTGGATTAACAGGAAAGTGATCCAACCAATGTAGAGCAAACTTGGCCATTCTCCGCTCAACCAAACACTTACAAACCTTCAGTTAGTTTATCCTTCCAACATATTATGGAAATATTAGTATTTGCCGCTCTGAAAAATACTTTTTTTGGCATCTTCATATCCCATCCGTATTCTAAGATAAACACTGACAGCTGATGGTATTCAGGAACATTGCCATATGTTCCCCTAGAAACAGAGTTCTGAAATATGGCTGTTATCCACCAATTGGCATATTTACTAATTAGTACAAAATTGCTCAAATACACTAATTTCTCCCCCAAGAGAGAATCCCTCTGAAGAATTCTCATCTGATGTATCAGAATCTCCTACTCATGACTTACCCACTCTCACAGTTTCTGGTTTAATGGTTAACACACAGAATCAAAAAGCTCTTTTAGGGAGCAAAGTCAAACTATGTATCTTCAATTCTTATTTTTTCCAGACAAGCAATGCAAATGGCACTCACAGAGTTAATATTTGAATGCCTTTTCTAATAAAACCAGCTTCCATTTTTTTGGTCTTTTGTGCAAGTTTAATAAAATAAATTTTGAATATCAATGGAGTACATTCTATTTTTCTTGGCTTTTCTCTGCCTTGCTATGTCCCTCTATTGCAGGAGTCATGCCATAGGGAGAGCACTTTTCCACAGTCCATTGAAGTTGTGCCATAAGGGCTGGAGATGATTTGCTAAAATGCTCCAAAGGTATTCAAATTTCTTTAAAGAAGAAATTCAATTTATGTGCATTTATATTGCAGTGTCTGTCAGGAAGAAAGGTTATAATCACCAGCATATTTTAGATTTACATTTTCTTCTATACATGAGGTAATGGTATTAGAGGTAAACTATGAGGTTTAAAGTTGAATTCGATGTATGGTACTATTTTCATTGCTGCTAAAAGCATGTTTTTGAAGTTCTTGAGGAAAGCATATGTTAGCATATGTTACTGAAATATCAAGAACAGGATGCTGGGTGGCTTAGAGGATAAACTATTTGTCTTTCTTCTCTGCATTCTTATATAAAGTACGCCTGGATTTCATGAGCAAAATGAAGAGAGGATGCTCAGCTCACAGATTAGTTCCCATCACAAAGTTGCAGCACAGTTTTGTTAAGTAGACCTATCAGGCACATTTCTGAATTAGCATGCAAGCTAAATGTGCCTTTAGTTGTACCATGGGAGGAAGGGAAAAAGAGGGCTTAGAATTTGTGATATCGCTTATGTAACCCTCAGAAGAACAAATACTCATCAAAAATTAAAAGGAAACCCTGTCTCAACCACATTGCTGTAGGAAGCATTTCGCCTCGTTTTTCTCTGAAAATTTACTTCATTTAAATTTCCTGTGACTGTATTAAATATTTAGATGTTGATATTTTCCCTGAGTAGAAAACATTATCACAATTCTTATCAAGTTGGAATCCTTTTAAGCATATCTTACAGTTATCTGATAATTAAATTGCCACGCTTATCTCATTTAGGACCTCACTAATTATAGCTCAAGCACTTCAGTGGTGTGTACCGCAACTGATTTTGGAACTGTAGCTGAATGTCCTCTTTTAAATAAGCACTCAAAGTTGGCCTGTAGATTTATTCTATAATTTCACTGCTTCCCCTCCGATCTCTGTCAATAAGGAAGCATCAAAGGTATTATGATGGCTTTTGCACAGCAAGGTAATTGTATTTTAAGCCTACTTCCAAATGAATTCCCAATAGCTATCCAACTTTGCAAACAGTCATTTAAGCAGCGCTCTTTGGTGAAGCAGGCACACCCACACATTTGCTGTTTGCTTCATAAATTTCAACAGATAAAAATCCTGTTTCATTTCTCAGAGAGTGTTTATTTTTAATATGTTCTAACCAGATACTGGGCCAGATATGTTAACAGATTTTTGTTGAGTACCTGACTGGCCCTGGCCAAGGCTGGGTGTCAGTCCTGCAGTCAGGTCCTTGAGCTCAGATGCCCCCATGGCTTTTCTGTGAGCAGAGTATCAAGATGCAGAAATACTTGGGGAAAAGAAAAATCTCCAGAGAAGGGCTCTTTTATTTGTGTAATTGTTCATAGTCTATTTACATCTAAGCCTAACTCACTGTTTACTCTTATCCTTGCTCTTCCCTCACAGACTTTTCCTGACTATCAAATCTGATGCAAAACATTGCCATAACATTGGATACTTTGGGACACCCTTTTTGAGATCTTTGTGGGCAGTTTTACACAGTATTTGATATGACTTAGTGTGCAAACATGTATGCACGCACAAAGCTTTTCCCTTTGCAAAGTATTGAAATTTGTCTTGGATTCACAAAGGACCAGGTCCAATGCGGGAAACAAACATCTCCTGAGGAGAGACAATCCCTTAAATTCTTCCCAGGAAATGACTAATCAATGAGTTGGGAGTTCTTCACTGACATGGAGGGACCTGTCAGAGCCTGTCCTTATGCTTCCACACAGGAATGTACGTCATCAACATAATGCAGCGACACGCACACTTTCTTTTGTTAATCAGGCACAGTACTTCTAGAATTACATCCTCCCTTAACACTGGCACTAATATCTGCAAGAAATATGATGTCTGAGAAGTTTAGTTTACGTTTAAATTGGATCCCTTCCCATCTTATTGCAACATCTTGTATTCAAATTCCTTGAAGACGCCTCAGCTGTACTTTCTGATGCTCAGGTCCACTACTCTGAGCAACAGTTTCTCATATCCAGGGTTAACCTTCTGCCCATGTGCTCAGACCTGCACTCTGCCAGGTCTCCAGGCACAGCACAGCCCACTCAGAGCAGCACTGGAGAAACTCTCCTCCTTCTGAAAAGGCAATTTTGAGTGGTGAGGGGTTGTGCTTCCTCACATTTGCATTTTCAGTTGTGCTCCCCAGGAGAGAATGTAGTTCCTTTACAGTTTCAAAGGAAATGAAGACTTGAATTTATGGCAATATTGTATGCCTGAGGATGTAGCCTTGTACTTCCACAAGGCTTTCTAACACTTCAAGAGTCTGCCCACCTTAAACCTCTTGCAGGACACAGTCTGTAACCTTCTCTCAGGCTGAGAGGAAACTGCAAAATAGGTAATAACAACGAACCTGTGTTTCCTCTGCCATCCCAGAGGAAAAGACATATATCCCAATTACTGACAAGTCTGCATGAAATCAAAAACATAGGAAAAAATTTTAGGAGTGCCAAAGAGTTTTCCAAAGTGAAATTAGTTAAAAAAAAGGCACCTCTGAAATTCAAAACAGTCCTGTATGTTTGGGACCGTCGAAAGATATTACAAGAGAAATCACAACTGCAGTCAGTTCAGCAAGTAGCACAGACACTTGTCTACACAGTTTCATTACATCCCTGCACATGGTACTTCAAAAAGCATGGTAATTTGCAAAAGTAATTTTGTAAAAGCTTCCATACATCTCCTGTTCAGAGCAATTTGGCTACTATCTGTTGCTAGCTGTGAGCATGCTTTTAGGTATTAGATGGATGAGTGCAGACTAGCAGGAGGAAAAAAAAAACCTGAGAGGATAAATACTTGGCAGATCTCTAACAACTTTCACTAGAGGATCACAAAGTGATTTACAAACATCAATTAATTAAGCCTCAAAAAGCCCCAATGAGATAGGTAAGTATCATTACTCTCATTTCACTAATGCGTAAACTGAGACACTGAGAGAATAAGTCTTTCACCCAAGGTCACGCAGCAAGCAGCTGGCAGAGCCAGGGATAGAAACCAAGGACGCTGACTTACCTTGCTCTTTACCTATTACACCATTATATTGCTCCTAAAACAGTTTAAAGTTTCTCTTGTGCTTGATATTGGCAAATGCAATCTTCTGCAAGCCCAGTGAAGTTTCCTTCTATGTCTGGAATCCCAAGACCTCCCTGGTATCAGGCCACTCCTGCTGAGTAACATGTGAAGGTTCCTAAACTCGTGTTCCCAGTTTCTATTGTTCAGTCCCAGACTGGTCATAGGGTCTTAAACTGGAGATAGAATGGGGGGAAAAAAAAAAAAAAAAACAACAAAAAACCAACAACAACAAAATAACCCAACTCCAAAACAACCAAATGCCACAAAACCCCACTTTCAATGCTGGAAGCATGACTGGTACCAAAGGTTTCTGTGCTCTGGCCCTGGAACGTGCTGCACTGGCTGTAGCATCACTCAGCTATGACCAGAGATATCACTTGCTTTTCACTGTAGCTCAGCTGAGGAAGTGGTCAGAGTCCCAGAGAGCACATTTCAGGCTAGGCAGGATATACACACATCCACGGCACACAGAATAAAAGGCAGAGTGGTTGTGTCAGGAGCACTAGGTAACACCATACACTTGGAAAGCAGCACATGTTTTTGCTTTAAGCCAGAGATATTTAAAGAAAATAATTTGATGCCCAGGGTTACTACTGAATATGTTATCAGAGATCAGTTTACAAGGATTTAGACCATTACTTAAAAAATTGGAATACTGTCTAGAAATAGATATTTGCAATATATGTGCTCAATATGGCTGCAGCAGGACAGAGGCACTATGTATAAAATATTTTAAAAAACACCTGACCCCTGGTATCAGCAGAAATAAACTCCCAGAAAACAGCTCTGAATAGATTTGCTACAGCTCTGAATGCATTTGCTTATATCCATGCATATATTTATATATGTAGACAACCAACAATGACCTCTCACAGACAAACAAAGGATAGAAAACCTTTGCACTATTGCCCAACAATCCTCAAGTTTGGATGGACTAGTAGGAGAAACAAGTGACAAAGTCTCTGAACTATCCATACTTATATAAAAGTGTTCTGCTTGGTACTAAAGTAAACTAGCTGGCTGCTGAGATTTAGGAGCTGATGACAGAAAAAACAACAAAACAAAAAAAAACTCCTGCACAAGAGTAATGTAACTACCTGCAGGACAGTTATATGGTCAGGAAGCGATTTGTTGTCCACAGACCATGCATATATATTTGTAGAAAGACCCCCATAATGTCCATTTTGCTATTTAAAATGGAAACTCAACCACCAAAAAAAGAAAAATACTTGCTGCTTGCCTGGCCTTCTTTCCTGTGGACAGAACTGCAAGGACTGTCAGATGAGAAGTGTCTCCTTTCGCATGGATCCATTGTTACAACTAATTCCTCACCAGAAAGAGTGGTTATCTTTCCAATGAGGAAAAATAGGTAACAGACCCTGTGATTTTACAGCTGAGGGAGGCCCCTCATGCAGCTGCTTTAGCACCTTTGGGTAATGGCTCTGGGAGCAGAAGCAAAAAGTTTGCAGGAGTTCTGTTCTCCCAAACCTTCTGCCCCATGAGACCCTGCAGAGGAACGGGACACGGTGCCTTCCTGTGCTGCTCCCACATCCTGCAACCCTTGCATTGGCCTGATGATTTAGTCCCACTGTATTTGGTACTTATGATCACAGTGAAAAACTAATCAAAGCCCACTCTTGGCTACTCATGGCTGAACTCTCAGGTTGTGGGTTATAGCCAAGCGTTCTGCCAGGGCTGGGAGCACACGCTGCTCCCTACGTACAAAATTTGTCCTTAGAAGCTGGTTTACATAGGGTTTATAGTACAGGAGACTTGACTTTGCATTTGCAAAGCCCTGTTCTGGCTCACAGATGACTAACAGAAGACAGACAGAAGGAAGCCAACATTTCCACTCTTCCCTCCATGTACCCGTTTTTATTCTTTACAGCCAACATCACAATCTAGCTGCAAACTCAATCTGCAAGGCTAGCACATCTATAATGAGAGAAACATAAGAAACAGCTAAAATCCAGGCAGACTACACGTAAGACCATTTTTTACATTTATCCATCTGTGTGTAAAGTAATATTAGTAAAACTGGTGCTTTTTTTAAAAGCAATTGGCCAACATATTTATGTGCAAAAAAGGATATATGCGGTATGATCAGCTATTGCAAATAATTCTGGTGTGCTCCCAAAGAAAGAATTTCAATTTAAATTATTTATTCAACATTCCATACTAAATCATATAATAAAATATGATTTCTACACAGAAAATAGATTTATTGCATACAGATGTGCTAAAATCAAAACATCTGCACACAAAAAATCATCAATACCACAATATTTTATCTACTTTGTGCAGATAAAACAACCAACTAATTGCTTTCTGAAAAATTCAGGGCAGAAATTTAGTGCACCAAATATTTATGGGTTAAAAAGAAATGTAGTAATTACAGAATCCTGTATCACTTCCATTTGTACATAGTATATTGGGTGTAGGCACATGCCATCAGACCTCAAGTAATGCTTTGTAGATTGATGAAGTCTGACTCAAACAATATGTCACAACAGGAGCCTGACAACTGAAAGCATGCTTAATACAAACTTGCAAAATCTTCCAAAAGAATGCTAGGTTTTTAGCCACTTAATGATTTGAGCAGTAGGCTCTTTTTACTGCTACTGAAATAAAATACTTCAGTAAAGCTCTCGTCATTTACAGATGTCTTTCTATATCAAAATCATGCACCACTTTGGGTTCATTTACAAAATTGGATGAAACAGAGCTGGATCTTTTACTTTTTCCTAGCTGGCTGCAATTAGTAGATAGATGCTATTGAACAGGACTATTGAATATGTTCCCCACAGTATTGTCTCTTTTGCAGTGTTTTGAATCAAACAACAACCTTAGCAAAACATCTTCATTTATTATTTTTGATAGAAAGGTTCATAGCATTTTGCAATGTGTGTGCTTTTTGTTTCTGTCTGGCTACTAGACACTGAAGTAATTTGGGACATTTCTTAAAATGTCTTCAGCTCTTCAGTGTGATGTTAATTCTGAATTTATGTTTCCATGGAGCACTATGTGTAACACTAGAACAGCACTTGAGTGTTTGGTACTTTATCCACATATAAAATTGTTGGCTGTAAAAAATTCAAGCAATATAGAGAGTGGTTGAGTTGTGTTGAAAGAAACATCTTATACAGATAAAAAATTGACTGTAGTTTGGGGAAAAGTATTCTCGCTTATTTTAAAATATAGATTTAAAGAGCAAGGATAGAGGTGGAGAAATTTAATTATCAAATATCATTTTAAGTCTTCTTTCCTCTAGAAACTAAGTATCTATGAGGACAGGTTTTGTACTGTGGGAAGAGATATTAAAATTAAAGTATTGTGCTACGTTTTATCCTAAGATGTTTTCTTAAATATTTGATGGATGCAGGTGCCTCACTCTACAGCTTACATGGCACATCTGATCTTCTCAGATAACAATACTACCACCCTCATTTTTATTTAATAAATCCTCTGTCAAAAAAAAGAAAAAAAAAAAGAATGGTTTCTAAGTAGAGTGTGTATGATTTGAAGGAATAGGCAAATCATGACACTTGGGCAGCTGTTGCTGTTCCTAAACAAGACACCAAAGCTGCAGCTGTCTGTAAGAGGGATGGATACAAAGGGACTCACATTTGGTTTATGATCAATGTAGAAAAGACAATGGAAAAGAAGTGAATATTCCAGGCATATCTGCTGTGTAGTACCAGACTGGAAATGAGTCTCACTGGACAAATTTCCCTAAGGAATATCTCACCTAGGCAAAGGAAGGGGTGAGGAGAGCTGTTTCTTTTCCACTGTATTTATGAAATGTGTTGCATTTCAAGACATTTAAAGGGGAGGTGGCCTTTCACATTGGGTATGGGAACTGTTATTGCAACAACCCAAACTATCATCTCTTTAACTATACTTTCTCCACATGTGTTAATACAAAAAAAAGCCTTTTAAAAGAGTCTCATACCAGAAAATGTTAATTTGTCAGCAGTGTATTATCTGAGGCAGCTTCCATATGCCTCTCCAAGCCTTTGAAACTTCATGGCACATCTGCCCCCCTGTAACAGCATTTACAGATGTTCTTTCTCTGGCATGTGTAAGGTGCCTGGACTTACACTACTAGCACAGCAAGCTCTTTGAAATCTTGCCTGACCTCCACATAAGAGCTCATATAAAAGAAAAATTAATATTTTCTATCTTCCTCTATCAAATGAACATATAAATACATTAATATGAAAAATGTATGTCAAATGCTCCCAAATTAGGAAATTGAGTAAAAAGCAACATCAGTGCTTTATTGTACCTAATTCAATAAACCCAACAGCTAAAGAAACTCGTGATTTTATTTTGCTGCATGGAATCATAAATGTCTTGATGTTTTCAAATGAGACACTTTGCCAATGTTGCTGGCAATTAATAGCACTTGTTTAGTTTGGGAACCAGCTTTTAGAGCAGCTAAAATCAGCTGAAAATTTGAAAGAGAGAAAAAAGATAAAGGTGTAGTTTCCAGGTCTGCTTGGGGATGCAATGTTCACTTGAGGATGGTGGAACAAGCGCAGCACCACAGGCGAGCTGGAGAAGGTTAACAGAAAATGGCCATAAACTGGTTATCAGTGCCTTGTTCAGGCTTTAAAAGCACAGACCCAGAGAAACATCTTGATTTGGGGACATAAACTGCCAATGTTAAGACTAAGAATGGCAAAAGAGTGAAAAAATCTTTTCCAAGGTGTCTCCTGGAGCCTTGCTGTATTCCAGCTTTTTCTTCTTGAATGCCTTTCCTGCATGGCAGTCTCCCACTTTGAGGAGAGATTTCTGCTCTGCAGTGCTGCCCATACATACAATCCACATCTGTGTTTGTAGAGGTTTGTGGGTTCATGGGATGTACTGCTGAAAAGACTTGTCTTTTCCTTTCCTTTCCTCTTGCCCATAGTTGCAGTTGCAGTTGGTGAGAAGGGTTTGATGATAGGACACAAATCCTTGGATAGCTGGGCTGTGGGTTTGAGCAAACCTTGAGGAAGCTCTGGGAGACCTTCATCACACTTCTTTGGAAAACCATTCTCCATGCTGACACTTGTGCTCAACTCTTATAACCCAAACTTAAAACCCGTTACAGCATCTAAGACTGGGGATTCTGAATAGCCCTGTTCTTTAATATGAATTTTAAAGAAACTCTAACAAAATTTGGCTACCATCAGATTCTAAGAACCCCAGCCATATCTCCTGGCTATAAAGCTGTTCTGTTGCGAACTGTGAAAGAATATGAAGTCTTTTAATTTATCACTATTATTTACGGAACTGAACAAAAATCATCTTTCAGTCACAGACCCTGTTATCCATTTTACCGATGTGTAGAGCTACACACACCTATACATGTGAAGAAAACCAGCTAATGTAGGTGTAAGCATATAAATACTTTTGCAATAGAGACAGATAAATGTCAGCAAGCCCTACCTTAAAGGAAATAAACTACCAGATTAAAACATTCAAACAAAAGGCTGCAGACCAATTCCTCATTTTTTTGCTGTGTTCCAGGAATCTTTCCCTAGCAGCCCAGTACATTCCTTCCTGGCTTTTTTTTTTCTGTCCATGTTCTCAAATTGGACTATGTCTTGCCAATGGAAATGCAATGACAGTGATTTTATTTAATGTTGTTGATTAGCACTCAAAAAATGTTTTTCTTTAGAACTCCTCTAGCTTCTATTTCAAGTCTTTTTTATGACTACCACATTTCAATCATTTAGGAAAATGGATGGAGGTAAAATAAGAAAAACATATGAAATTGCTAAGTTCAGCAACGCAATTAATGCGGCCATCATTGGCAGTCTGAAAGAAGACAATCAATGGCTGGAAGGTGACCTGGCTTCAGTTTTCTGCCATAGCAATCAATATTATCCTTACTGCAGACAGACTACTCTAGATATGTGAGGTTTCATCTCAATGGTTTTTATTCTTGTATAAATACTTTAAATAAATAGCACAAGAAGAACACCTAGGGCTGCTTTCAATTACATTGCTATCATGCAAAGGTGAAAGCAGTTCCACTTGGTAGAATTTGCCCTTCTGTCCAAGACAAGATACTTTCAAAAGGAAAAAGGAACTTAATGAGGTGTTATTTACACACTGTGCAAGTTTACATTATACTATTCTCACATTATCAGAAACCATTTCTAATTGGAGAGAATCTAGTAAACAGGCAAATTCTTATGATTTCTTTTGTTTCCAACTGAAACTTCATGGACCACTGATTCTAATTACTTGCTATTTTAATAACAACAAAAAAAAGTCCCAAAGCAAGTACCATTTTTCCAGGACATGTTTGGGGATTTTTCCTTCAGAAAATATTTTACCATTCCCTTAGAGATGATCTGATAAATGTAAAAAAAAAAAAAAATCATAAAGAAAGCTTTATCCTCAACCACTTTTTTTTTTAATCTGATATGTAAACTCGTTACAAAATTAGTGTGCAGTTTTTCTAAGTTACAGAATTATACAAAACTCTTGACAAACAATTGGGTTGGGTTGTTGTTGACTAATAATATTACTTATGTTTGGACTAATTTATTCAGGACTAACTACAAAAAGCATGCCCATGGACCTCCAGGGACAGAAGTTCATTTTATAATCAAATTACTGCGTGCTCCTGGCCCTTAATTCAGCAAGCTACACCAGTACACACTCACATCCTTACACAAGGGTATACGTAAGCACATGCTTAAGGACAAGTGCATCATTAAATTGTTTTGTATCTGGGATAAGAAGAGCAGAATAAGTAATTTGGATACATGATATCTTTAGGAGAAGGACAGCAAATCTCATCCAAACTCAAAAAACCCCCTGGACAATAAACTTCCAATACTAACCAAATGCCTGTTTCAAATTATGCCCCAATCCTGCACCAACCCTTTCAATCTCAAAGAACTTTAGCAACAAAAGAAAGATAGAAAAAAGTTAAAAGCCAAACAGAATGGGAGTATATACTCAGTAACATTATTTGTATTACAGTAGTTAATGTTGCATTCCTCAGGTAAAGGAAAAAAAACAATGGTCAAATTGCTTTGTTAATGAAAGATTATAAAGTGTCTATTGAAAGCACAGAACAGTTTTGCCTCTGATAAATAGGACTTTTTAAATTTCAATTTTCAAGGAGCTTGATCACCAAGTTTTCTTGCTGCTAGAGTCTATTAAAGAATCTCAAAGTTCCTGAGCAAAGCACTTTTAACTGCCAATAAACACATACAAGAGTAATGTGGTTTTAAATGCACAGATGTAAGTTATCAAAAGTAAACTCATTTGATGTCAGTTCTAATATTCTCAACTTGATATACTTTAGATGTTTAACTTCCTGACTTAGGAAAAAGTGCTTCACTCAGAGGGCGGTTGGGCACTGGAACTGGCTCCTCAGTGGTCACAGTCCCAAGCCTGACAGAGTTCAAGAAGTGTTTGGACAATGCTCTCAAGCACATGGTGTGACCCTTGGGGTGTTCTGTGCAGAGCCAGGAGCTGGACTTGATGATCCTTGTGGGCCCCTTCCAACTCAGCATATTCTGTGATGCTGTGACTTGTATTCTTAAAAGTGGTAGCCTTTGACTCATGACACTCAAAACGAAGAATGGCAACTACAGCTTCAGTTCATTTAAGCGTGTCAGTAGTCTCACCAACTTTGATTAAACTATTCACATGTTGAAAGTTGGGCAGATGCTTTAGTAATTAGCTGGATTGGGCACAAAACCCAGTAAGTGTAGTTAAATTTCCTCATGTTCCATTATATAGAAATCAAGGCATAAAAATTTTTAATGAACATCAGAGAACTGTGTCAGCATTGTTCTAGGAGAACTACAGATTTGTACAGTTTAGATATATTCTAATTTAAAGATTTCCACAATAGGGAATTAAAAAGACCTGAATTATAATTCTTTTAATGGCAGATCACTTGATAACGCTGCCATCTCAAGCAGTTCTATTTTAAAATTCATGGTAGTGCAGACAAATACTTTTTGAAGGAAAAGAATTTAATATTATCTTTTTACTTTGTCTAATTAGCTGAATACTGTGTTTTTTCACCCTGCAGCTCTTAAAAAGCTGATCTAATTTCACAATGAACACTTAATGCCATTATATTTGGAAATAGTTGCATTTGCCAACTCTTGTGCAATCACCATTCATCCCACTGCACTCATTCCTTGCTTCTCTTTCCTACTTTCTGCCTAGATAAGCTCCTTTCATTAAAAAAACTGTTTTGCTGATTCCAAAAAAAAAAAAGTTAGAAAAGTTTCTCTGTGGATGTATGCAGATGTCCTCATACCAACACATATTAGCTCCTTTTCAAAGTTTGCCCTCCACATGTGCATTCCATCCTTTCCATCCTTGGAAGCTCTTCAACAGCACTAAAATTCAGATTCAGAGGAGGTTCCATGCTCACTGTAGAGCACTAAACCTAGAATCATCCAGAATAGATGAAGTGGGAAAAGACCTCTTGACCTCTGTAAACCGTCTCATCCCACCCCCACTTGAGCAGGATCAGCTGAAGCAGGGTGTGCAGGACTCAGTCAAGTGGACTTCTGAACATCTCTGAGGGTGAAGACTCTACAACCTCCTTGGGAAACTTGTCCCAGTGTTCAATCATCCATATGGTAAAATAGATCTTGCTTTTAAACCAAGCTTATTTCAGTCTACACCCCTTGTCTCCAGTGTTTCCACTGGGCACTGCTGTGAAGATCCTGACTCTCCCTCTTTACTCCCCACACCATCAGGTATTTGCTCACAATTATGAGGCTGCCCTGAGCCTTCTCTTCTCAAGACTGGAAAATCCCAGATCTCTCAGCCTCTCCTCATAAACAAATGTTCCAAACCCTTCATCATCTTTTCAGCCTTTTTCTGGGCTTGCTCCTACACACCCATCTCTCCTGTACTACTACTTCTGTGCCCACATCCGTCCACATCACGCAGATGTGGCCTCACCACTGCTGAGCAGAGGGGGAACACACGTCCTTACCCCCATTTGTGAAAAAAGTTTGTCCTTCACAAAAGTCAGCAACCAGCCAGGTCCTGAACTATGAGCACACATTTCCTTGCAAGTGCAGCTCCATTAGCTGGCAGATGACTAACCTTAAATACCTGTGACCTCTTCCCTTGCGGAGGGTACAGAACTTGATAGTGCTCAGACAAAATAAAGAGGACTTATTTACACCCTTTACATGACTGGTCTATGCACATCCAGCCATGCTCACCTCACATGAACTAAGCTCCCTGGCAGACCAGCAAAGGCAGTAAAGCCTGGGAGTAGGCAGGGAATGGAAATCCATACCCAGGAGCAGTAGCTTCTCTCAGTGAAGCAGATAGATTTTGAAGGGGAGATCTCTCCACAGCTTAATTCATTCACAGATTTGAATAGGCTTTCTGAATACTGACAAATTTCACCTGATGATATGATGCATTCTCACTGCTCCAAAACTAGGAAAGCTGATTTTGGCAGCACTGGGAACGCTGCTGCACATCTCTGAAAATACATCTGTAGTGACACGCACGACTGGGACTGGCTGAGATGAAATACTAATACAATTGATTAATCATGACAGCTATTGAGCATTTCACCAGTTGGGAGGATAAATACATTACACAGTTAAAGGAGACATTGCCTCAACCTTTCTTTGACTCTATTACTGCAGAGGGAAAGCAGCTCTCAGTCAGAGAAAGGGGCCCTCAGCACCTATAAACTGCCCGAGAATGTCTGCATACATTTTAGACAAACAGTTCTTCGAAGCCAGGCAGTTGTTTTTTCTTCCATTTTCATTTTCCATTTGCTTGCTCAACCTCTGCAGCCCCTTTGTTTCCTGGTAATAGGTGAGATAGGCAAATACAGGCTCCGGGCACTGGAACGAAAGGGCCTTTCATGTTGTCGGCACCTCAGAATGAGCAAGCAGTGTAAGCCCTCTCTGCAGTTTACATACTGTAGTGGCCTGCTATAGAAACTATGTAATTTGGTTTGCTTTGTTATTTGATAAATGGCAAGCAAAGCTTTGTAGCATGTTGACTGACCCTACTTGTAAGGTCATAGGCCAGGACTGGAGTGAGAGGACACAGCCGTCTGCATGGTCCCAGCATGCCTCGAGATTGCCTGGGAGAAAGCAGGCTTTATTAGAGGTACAAAGAGCTTGTGATGAAGAGCATCAGCTCTTAATCAGGAAAAAATATTGGGGGGGGATTTCAACAAAAAGATACTGAGAAGTATCATGTAACAAGCACAATATAGAACACTGAGGCATATAAATAATACCACCTCTAAAAACCTTTGTTCTAGCCCATCATGGATTGCTCCTTTTTTGACCCAAACCTACACACTTTTTCAGCCTGGACAGGCCTGTTCAGAACACAATTTGTAGAACAGAGTAAAACATTTATATTTGAGAAAAATATGTTTGAGTGAAAGTTGTGTTCACTTCACTAGACTGTTATGTGTAGCAACACCTGTGGAGGCATGAAGAAACAGAGCATGGGGAAAATGCCAGTCAGCCTGTTCATATCAGCTTTTACCTCCACAAGCCACTTGTGACATTAATCTTTTAAGAGGAGACTATGCCCAATATGGGCTCTGAACATGAGTCACTGCTGGACCCCAGCTGATTGAAACATATGGAGACAGAAGAGAAAAGGAATTTTAGTCAACTATTTTCATCCCTTCTATGTTCTCCCCCTGCTCCCACTCTCCTCACACACCTGTGAGATCCCAAATTGGGGTCTTCCTTTAACAGATTTGAATTGCCTGATACATATTAAACAAGTTCATAAAACAGCAAAGAGGTGTGCAGCACCCGTGTGCTGCAGCACAGCGAGCAGACTGGGTACAAGCAACATGAAACAGGACTGCCCCCCTAGCATTACAAAAAGACTTTAAATTGGAGCACAATTAAAATTACAGTGCAAAATCCTATATTTTTATGTATAGCAATTGGAAGTATCTGTCTTGCTGTAGTTCAAAGCTCTGTTTTTCAAATGTTCAGTTATGTCTGTCCTGCCTCTGACAACACCATCAAGGACCTGACCCCGAAGACATTCCATGGAGATAGCTCATGAATGGGAGTAGATACTAAATTAGAAAAATTTGGCTCTCCACTGCAGAATATACAGGGTAGAAATTCAGTTGTCATTTTATTAAATGACTTCTGATAGATAATTGAATTAATATTCTGAGATGAGTACAGATTATTGATTTGTATCATCACTCAAAGCACTGCAAATCCAAAGTCCCTCTATAAAGAAGAGTGGAAAGTTTCCAGAGAGAGCAAAGCAGCTGGAGAGACCCTGGGCCACAACAGCACCAACCAGCTGGGGAGACACTGAGCACATGCAGCTCTAGCTCAAGGAGTGAGCTCAGCGCTCAAGATGAACCTGTTGCCAAATGACAGACGTGTGCAGAGAAATAAAATCTAGTGTGTGGGCAGTCTGCACATTAAAAGTGGAATTTAGACCTACCATTTTCATAGCAGATATGAGGCAGATGACACTTAAGACAAACTGAGATTCCTCTTCTGAATTATTTGGCTTGCTTCTTATTTATTTTGCTTTATTCTGTACCAGCTCAATTTTGTGAGTCAGGGAGAAGCATGAAGTGGAAATTCCTTGCTAATCACTTGGTCAGAGCTGGGCTACAGAGAAAGCCTTACCATGAATCTCTGAAAACACAGAACAAGGGCTGAATTAGCCCAGGAAAAGTCACCTGGAAGCAAGCTGTTACAAAGGGGGCATCAAGGTTTGACAGGCAAGGGATGAGACTTAATTAAAGCTAGAGGTGGGAAGAGAGGAAGAAATTAAATGCTATTTGGGAACACATGAAACAGAAATAACTGAAAATATGAAATATTTATAATTTGTAGCTGTGAGGGGTTATTTGGAAATAATTTATTGCTCTTTTTCTGTCCCCAGTGCTTTTTCTAGGAAGGGAGGAAAAGTAGAATACTTCAAAGGATGTGAACCAGGAACTGGAGAAAAACTTGGTGTGTGTGTGTGTGTGTGTGTGTTATTCATATACTTCTGGTCTTCTTTCATTCTTGAACTCATTCCATCTGAGACTTGGATCTTACTCAGGCTGAAAAGCCAAAACACACAGATTTAAAAGGGATGGGGCTATTCTCACTTCAAGTGCCAGTAAACTCATTATTAGGACACTGGATTTGGAATAACACAGTTCTCCCCTCTCTTGCTTTGAAAGCCCTCCTCTTTTGGGCTGCAGGAGGGGATGTGTTACATCCCTCCTGTAGGAGGTGTGGATGCATCCTTATCCCCTCTTCAGGGGGCAGCCTGCTCACATCGTAGCTGAGCTGTGATATCCTTTGAAAAGATGCCGTATACGTGCATATAAGCCCTCCTTTAGTTACTGTGGAAAAGGAATTCTGCCCATTCCTAGCCTATCCAAGGTGTCAGGTTTACTGGATTATTGAACTTTCTTGCGCCTTTAAGCATACTTTCAAAATAGGTACTAGTTAGTCTTTATATGGATGTATGGATTCCCTATATTAAGCAATACTCACTGTAGTATCTGGGTTCTGTTGATGTCAACACTACCATCCTCCCTTTAATCATTGCCATAGAAAATTCTGAAAAAATAAAATCAGCCTGGATTTTGCTCCCTTTTCTCTGATGTTAATTTTGTCACATTAAATTATTTTGTAATTTTTTCCATAACCAGGTTATGGAAAATTCTCATGTGTATTTTAAATGAAATCTTAAAGCTGGGGTCCAACAAACCTCATCTATCATAAGACATAGAGAAACTCATGGAAGTTGACAGAGAAGGAATCTTCATCCTAAAAGCACATTGTAAATGTTAAGTAATCACTGCAACATCCACTTCGGTAAATAGGATTATCTTCACATAGTGGGAAGGGCTAAATCCAGAAAGAGAGGTGAGTACTACTGAGCCAAGCACTGCTGTCCTTGATTCCTGCTGACTGCAGCCAGCCTGGAATTTCACTCCCTTGCAATGCTCTGCAGAGCTGAGTCCAACATAAATTCAAACCTGAACAAGTCATCAAACTGCTGTATAACTTCACAGAGTGACAAATTTGCTAAGGTGTTTAAAGTTTCTCTTCTATTAAATACCATAATTATTCATGCCAACCTGATTATTCACATAAATCAGCCCTCCATTTAAGCTTTCCTTCCCTTGAGAACACTAAACACTCTTACGTGACCGTATCTTTAACTTAAATAAAGAATTGCAAATGCCTGTCTTCCAAAGGAAATGCTGTACAGATCCAGCACAGCCAGGGAACTACATTAACAAGATCCTGATAAAAGAGAGCAGCTTAAAGCAATACAGATAGGACAAAACAAGAAGGTAGTTGAGAGTCCCCTGTCCCTTCTCAAACATTCTAAAAATTCTAAAATGCATTTAAAAAAGAAAATTCCCTTCATCACCCTCAAGGTGAACAAACACTTTCAGCATTTTGGTATGGGAGTACCATACAAGTAAGGTCTCCAGCCAATGATTTGAGGAACAAGGTGGTGCTGTAGGACCTTTCCTAACCACTTACAGCTTCAGGCAGCAGAAAAGAGAAAGCTAAAAGACAATAAAATTATGAACATAGCCTACAACATTTCTTGATGGAGACCGCTACTACTGTGCTTCAGAGAGATGAGTCCCTCTATATCCATCAAAATATGTGCACAAGCAGCTCCAACGGGGTAAAAGCAAAGCTGGGTGTGCAGACCCAGAAGACACATCTGGGTGCATGCAGGTGGCTGGGCTCAACACTGCTGAGCACAGGTATTCACCCAGGGCTGCGCCCCAAACCAGACAGAGGTGCTCCAGCCTGAAAGGAAGAAAATTCCTGCTTATTCCCCCCAGGCTGCTTACAGATCATCTCAAAGAAGAAGCCCTGGGGTTCCCCTGTAGTGCTCACCTCCACTGAGCAGACGAGGGCTGCTCCCTCACCTGCTCTGTCAGAGCCATTGACTTAGGAAAATAAAATTAAAGCAGATAATCCTGACAAAGCACAACGGAGAAATGTGCACCCTTGTGCCAGGAGATATGGCAGACAGTGACATTTATTAAGGCAAGTGTGTGTGTGAGGTTCCTGATCCTCCCAACCCCACTCAGCTCACGCAGGATGGCATTGCTGGCTCGGCCCAGCTGTGTCCCCCAATTTCACAGCTTGGCTGTTTCCATCTTCCTATGCCAAGTGTGTCTGGTCAGTTATATCCCCACTGGAATATCTCACTGACTGGAACAGGTTATGTACCTACTCATAAATAATCCCTTTAAATACAGATAAACTGTCTTTACAGGAATAAAAAGAAGTAAGTAATATAACATGTAACACGAGTTCTGGTTTTGTCATTTCCCATGTAAAACACTAGGCCAGCATTGAACAATTATGCAAACTTTCCACGAGAACAGTCCATAAGCCAGTTCTTTTACCAGGTGTCAATACCAGAGCCAAATAAAATCTTTACACATTATATTGATCTGCATCTATCACATCTTGATCAAAGTTTCCTGCCTTCTGTTAAGGTGTTAACGATTTCCTAAGCAAAATCAAATACAGCTACTCAACTGTCTCAACAAGTTAGATGAAGCCACTTTAATTGCTGACTTTGATGCATCTTTTCTCGCATACTAATTGCAGCTAAGTGAGATGGTGCACACACATTAAGTGATGAAGCAAGGCAAGAGCAGAGCCAGCTGCAGGTAACTTGGTAAAACTCACACTCACTCGTAAGTCTCAGTTTTAGGGACTTCCTTTCTGCCTCTGTTCAGACAGACCCATTGCTCCAGAACTCATTTTTCAAAGCCCAAAAAATTAAGAATATCCCAGTGACAGTCACAATATTGCTAACAAATAAAATTCACTGTTTTTTTCATACAATCACACAATTATTGTCTGTTGTCCCTGCCTAGTCACCTTTTGCTCAGATCAAAAGGGGAAATCTGAGGAACAAAGTCAAAACTTAAAATTTATAGGTTTAAAGTGCCTTTTTAAAACAGCTGTGGCACATGCTTGCCCTGAGATTTCCCAGTGCCTCAGTTCTCGGCAGCATCTCAACTGACATGGCTCCATCTTTGCCTCTTTAAAATTCCATATGGAGAAGCTCATGTTTTCTCTCTGTGCTTGCAATGTGATGAAAGGGGAAACATTAAAGGGAATGGGATCCTTATAGTAACATACTCGTATTGCTATTGTTAAACCTGTGTCAAGAGCTTAGAACTTTCTGTAGAAAAACTTGTACTTGGAGGAAATCTGGGAAGAAAGGGCTTGGCCCTGGAGGGAATTTCATAAAATACCAAATTAAGACATGTCGATTGGGTTCTTAAATTACGCAAAGGCAAAGCAAATAGCATACATCAGTGACTTGAAGTGCTCTTTTGTAATCAAATGATTTGTGTTTCAAACCTGAAATTTGACAAGTAATTAATTCCTTCAGCAGATTTGTTTTGTATGGCTTTTTTTCATTTTTAGAAAAAGATAAATTGCATCATAATGTAGTAGAATATAAATTATTATGCCACACATTTTTTAGTCTGTCTGAATTTCTTTTTTTTTTGTTTCACATTGTAGAATATATGAGTGCTTCTAGAAATTCTTTCTCCAATTTTACAATTTGCGTCTTGCAAATTTTATCTCTGACATGTTTGCTTAATATGACTGCCATTGTGTGCACAAATTAGGCTGCCTCTTTTGAAGTGCCAAGCCCCTTATCCATTACATTTCCCATTGCTTTCAACAAGCATTCAAGCTGGAACATAGGGGTCCTTCCCTGCACTGTGCAGGACAGGGCCATTGGGTCACATGTGCATTTCAAGGGGTTGAACATCCAAAGCCTCGCTTGGTTCTCACAAATACTACTTGTGAACTTGCATGCCAGGCTTTGCACACATGAAGATTTCCCACAAAAGTGTAATTTAAAGAATGGTTTTCAACTCCAGTGGGAGAAGTTTAGTACTCAGTACAAATCTGTCTCAGAAGTAATTAGCATAGATTTTAAGCAGAGTGGATCAGCAGCTGGTGGCTTCTGAAAACACAGGGAAGTCTTTTCCAATAGGCACGTACAAGCAGTTATCATCTGGCAGGTACTCTTAATTCACTTTCCACCTTTTCAATTCCATGCTTGAGTCACAATGTTTTGTACCTGCATTGCACAACCTAAAAGTACACACAGCACTTTTGTCACAGTGCAGGTGAGTAAGAGATTTGTCATCTGCAAACTGCAGGTTCCATTGCACAATCACGCCGCAGAGGATGCGTGTGGGACACTGCTCCAATACACACAGCTAGGCTTGGGAAAGCTCAAATGCACACTGTATTACAACACTCATTTTTGCTGTGCTGTCATTTGATACTTCCAACAGATTCATGCTAAAGATTGCCTCTCTTCTGCAAGTCCCCATCTGCCAGGCTGCAGTACAGCCCCGGCTGTTTCTGCAGTCTAAGGTTGGCAGGGAGCACTTCCTAGGGCAAGAACAGTTTTGCCCAGATGTCCCTCAGTAGCAGAGATGGAGAAGACCAGGATGGAGGACTCTATCAGCCACAGAAAACACACAGGCACATCTCAGGAGCAAGGTGGACAATTATTCAAATTGTGCCTGTGAAAAGCCGGCTGCAGAGCCCCCTTTCTGGTCTCAGGCTCCTCTTCTTCCCCAGGTACAAATAGCTGATGCTGGGGACAGAGAGACCATTGCCAAGACAGATGTGTGATCAGAGATCACTGAGAACTCCACAAAGTTCTCATACATGCAGTGATGTGCAGGGTGCAGGATAGGGGAAAACAAAACCATTTTCTAAGGCCTAGGACTCTAGAATCTCATTTTCTTCAGCCATATTGTTATTCTTATTATGACAAGTATGTAAAACTATTAGCATGTCAAACCTCGTCAAACTTACTCTCAATGTATAATACTTATTTTCAGTGGAAAGAACACATCCCTGCCTCAAACAATGAGCATAAGAGCTCTTTCAAAGAGAACAGAACAAGGTATCCTTTTATAGACTGCAGGCCAAATAAATTCCCTCACTGAAGGGTGTAAAAGTTTCCTAGAGAGGAATGAAAATGTAGTGTTTAATTTAAAAGTGATTTGCTATTCTGTCATAAAATCTCAAAACCTGAACCTTCATCATTAGAGTGAGACATGCTACATCTTTTTCCCTCCTTTTTGTATATACTGTAGCCAGTGTTGTTACCATGCAAAAGGTAAATGTTTGTATTTCCCTCTATTCCATAACACTATTCATCGAGCTGTAACAACACAAGTGTCTACATTCTCCAGGTTTGACTGAATGCATCAATTGTTCTTCATGTTCATGAGAGGCTTCACGTTTGAGGTTGAGAAATATTTCTACTGTAAACATCAGACCAAGGAGCACAAATTCAGCTTTCATTTCTCTCCATGGTGATCTTTGCATACAACTTATGACACAAAGGTGAGTCAATATGTAATACAGCAGCAACAAAATATCTCAACAGAAAGAAATTTCATTTTGTTAGTGCTTCAGCTGCCTCTTTAAACAAAAGGTTTGCTGCTGTGCCTGTGAATGGCCAGTTCAGTTGTAAGGCTCACAATGTAACTCATCTGTCCCGAAGAAATATGGTCGTGAAATGCCTTCTTGATAAACTTGTCTGAATAAGAGTGACCAAGAAGACTTAAGTTTCAAAGCTGTAAACTCTTACATGCATGTGGATGTAAGTGTTATGGAGTAGAAAGTTGTACCCGCAACTAGTGCAGCTCTGAGACAAAACCTAGTGTGACTTGTCCACTTAATGTGCTTGGGCTTCTTCCCCTCCGAAAAGGGGTTTGGTTATTCATTAGGCCATTTACTTCAATTATGTGCTACTGGACAATCACCTGTATAGGTCACTCCTAAAAATTTCATGTGTGCACAATATTTTCTTTTTTGTGTATATATTGTGCATATTAAAGCCTTATCAACAACCACATAGCAAGTTTTTCATACTATCTTCTCAAGATGCTTGTTCTCAAAGTCTGATTTCCACTCTGATAAAGGTGCACACTATTCCCAGTTCTACCCACTTACCAACACACCTAATCTCAGTGCCATGCATAGCCAAAAGCCACTGAAATTCCACCTGAAATCCTAAATGAACCTCCTCACCTCACAGACACTAGGATACTCTCTTAAAATAAGTGATCATTGGCTTAAAATAATATTCATGTAGGAGACTCAGCAATTCATTTTTCTACTTGTGTATTAAATTACTGCATTATGTAGTTATAACAATAAAAAAGTCTGAGTTCCCTTTATCAGCCATAGGTCTAAATCACTGTAAGTTTTGCTATTAAAGAGTCTCCCTAGGTACACTGCTCTGTCACAGATCTGAACTCAAAATCATTAATTTAACATCTGTTTCACAATAATTTCTTAAAGATTTATTTCCTTTAAACACAACCGGGACACTTGATCCTCCCCTGTTTCAATCTGCAATATCCTTAAAAATAACAGTAAAAGATGTTATGAATACAAAACCAAAGCTGACACAAATAAATTTCAGTGACTCACTTCTCTTGCGTTATTCCTGCTTGGCTGCTCCTAGAAGGAGATGAACTGTAGAGACACTCAGAGGCAATTTAGTGGTATTACAGAAGGACCCATTCAGTCTGGATTGAAAAGATCCTCTCGAAACCACAGGAAAACATCTTTTTTTTGAAGGGGATGTTTAGTAAGTACAATTTCTCAAGTAAGAAACCCCAGATCACTAGTGGAGCTGTGCTTTTAGCGGAGCAAGCATCAGTGCCTGGCATGCTGTGCCTTGAGAGCAGGTAATGCCTAAATATAATTGCTCTACCTGGTTACTTCAGAATAAAAAGTTGCATTTCTTTCACATAGGAGGTTATATTTGCAAAATTCGTTGAGGGGAGGGGTTGCCTCCATAAAACGAATAATATATTAAAAATATGAACATTTTCCAGGTGTTAAAAGTTTTTATGTCAGGCTACAATGGTGTTGCCGTGGACTCCTCCTCTTTTTCCCGCCTGGAAATTTTGCCTGGGCTGAATGTGAACACGCTGGACATTGTTCCAGGATTTCTGGCAATCCAGACATAACTAACTACTTCCAGGCTGATGGACATCCAGAAATGCCAAAGCAATGGCTCCTGAGCAAGTACGGATCAAGAGTCCAGCACAAGTGTCCACCATCGAGTGCACAGGGCACGTGCTGCAGGTCTCGTGCACCACAGGTTTGCTGCAAATGCACAGACCATCTGTGTTGCACGTGAGCACATATTTATTCCAGGAAATCCTAGACAGAAACAGGACCCCCTGAGCTTGCTGCTGCCCTCCCCCTGTGCCAGCAGGCCTGCTCCAGGTTGCAGCTGCCTTCCCATCCCTGCCCTGGCTGTATCAGTTCTTGCTGAGCCTGGAGGGCTGAGCTGCTCTGGATCACCTTCACCAAAGCTCAGCGTCCAGAGCAGGCACCTGCCCTGAAGAGCCACGCCAGGCTACGTTTGCAAACAAAGAGATTAAGCTGATACTGCAAATGTTAACATTTTATCAAGGGTCTTTCAATGTTTGTTGTTCTTGTAATTGAACTTCTGGAGTTGGGGAACTGTGTGAGAATTGCAACTTTTCATTTAAGAAAAAATATTTTCAGATTAGAACTCTGCATCTGAGAAAGTCTAAATTGATGATTTGACTGGAGACTATTGCTTGTCCAAACACATAGAATAAAAGAGCTTGCAAATGTGACCTTAGAGACTTGAAAGGCATAGGTATATAAAAAAATTTATATTTTGTTCCTTGTTAATAATTTGTAAGCCACTCATAAAACCATCAATAACTTTAAAAGGCCATATCCTGCTGATAAATGGCAATTTTGTGTAGATGAAACTTTGATNGGGGGCAGGGGATGTCTCTGAAGTGTTAATAATAATTGACGCACAAAACATTTTCCTAGATGGAGGCACTGGGAAATCATCACAAGTGCTTGTGCTGAGATGTTTGTCACAGTGAGTGCCTGAGGTCCACTCCCAAAAGCCTGGAGGGTCCGTTCCAGCTGGCTGCTGAGTTGCCTCTGTGCCAGCCTACTCCAGTGCTTCGGATGGGGGTGCTTTGGATTGAATCAGCAGGCTCAGAGATCAGGGACCCCCATAATTTGTGCCAAGGATCAAGGAGAGAGAAGGGGAAGGGAGAGAATAGTGGTAGTTTTCTCAGTCCTATGTTTTCATGCAAACATTTGTCAGAGATGAAAACTAAATTTTCAGTTTTGTCCTTAATAGCAAAGTTTGTGAGAAGAGTTAGATTTTTTAAAATTAAATAATTAGAAGTCTAGAAATTTTCCATATATTAATTTAAGTGAATCTGAAAATCTAGGAATATAGATTTTCAGGATTTATACAGATAATCTTTATAGGTGTTCCTTAAAAATTATTCCAGATGTATCAGCTTATAGATCGGTTTCTCTTTTTCCAATAGTACAATTCAGAAGAAACTCACTGAGGTCAGTGGCGACACGCCAGCACAAGAATGGAATGAGTAGATGGGAAATCCATCACAACTGGAATAAGGAATTAAATCTGGTCTTTCCTCCCTCAACCACAGCGCAGTCATAGAGCTCCAGCCAAGTCAAGGTACTTAAGAAGGGAAATGAGGGTCACTGTACAATGAAAGAGGTCTCGGGGGATGCTGCACATCTCACTGAAATCCTGTTTCATTGATGACAGTCAGTGCTGGTGCTGCAGGAGGGCTCTGCCTCACCCAGCAGCTCTGCCCCATGCAATGCCTACCACGAAGCTGCGCTGCTGCATCCTGGCAAGAGCTCCATATCACTGATCTATTATGCTTGGTGTCTGTACACAAGAACAGGCAACTGAAATCTTTTCAGCCATCTCAAATGCCATCATGACTTTATGAATCCTATTTTCAGGGTGACTCACAGCTTCCCGGGAAGTCTAACCTCAAAGAAGCTGGGCAGACCTAGTGACCCTCTCTCTGCATTATATATATCCCTGGAGTTACTGTGCCATGCTGCTTCACACAAAAACCTGATGGAAAACACTAAGTGCTCAACCAACTAGTGAGCAGCCAGACTGTGGTCCTGTACACAGCTGTAAGCCCTGGACATAGCTCTGATTAGCTGTGCCAGGAAGTATTGCAAGATTGAAGCCTCTGACTGTGCTTAAATTACCATGAGTTATCTTAATTTTTTTGGTACCTAAAGAGCCATCACTTCCCTATAGAATCAGCTCCTTAAACTTCCAGACCCAAAACTGAACTTGGCAGAGAAGCTGAGGCAGGGGCTGTAGGCGGCATTCTTCCTGCCCTGTGTTTGCCAGCTGTCCTGCACCTTGTCCCCCCTTTCCTGTCCCTGCAGATGCTGTGCCTTTGTCACCAGACCCTTGTGTGTAAACCCCCACGCCCCAAATGCACCTCATCAACCATGCAGCATTAAGCATTCCCCAAAAATTCCTCACCCACAGAACACAGCTGACCTTCAGAAGAGTGAGATAGGAGAGGTCTCCAGCAAATTCCTTCTCAAACTTCTTTGCTGTTGCACCCATACAGAGTGTGACAACTCCCGGGCAGCTGAGATGTGCTAAAACCTCTGTTTGTCGCTCTGACCCTCAGTGTTGCTTGTGTATTTCTGTTTTTCCTGGCTCACAGGACTGACCTGCCTACCAGCTGTGCTTGCACAGCGCCAAGCACAATGATGTTCTTGAGCCCAGTGAAGCATTTGAGTCTGTAACTACAGCTCCTCAACATCAGAATGCTGTAAATAAGACATGATGACTTCTCTACCCCTTTTGCCAAAGAATCACTAAATATCATTCCTTCATTCTAAGAGAAGAAAGTGATCTTCATTTGAGGACATTATTGTCTTACTTACGAGCATCCAAATTTGGTATATTTCTCAAGGAAGTTTTACAGTGGATTCCCCCAACAAATGCGAGTGTACACATATTTTTGACTTCGTGTAGTCACCCTTTTTTTGCTGGCAATGAATGGTTTTAAACACTTGTCAGCACAGGCAGCAGTACCTCCTGTGTACTGCAAGAGGAATTACATTTTCCACTGACTGTCCTTAGAAAGTGGGTCTCTAACTTCTCACTCCAATGGGAATCCTTAGCACAAGACCCCTAACCTGCTGCCCACTGCCTTTTTCTTGCTTGTCAGCTACCAGGACTCTTACACCAAGGTTCTGGTAGCAGCAATGCTGTGCATTCCCACAGCTTTTCTCAGCAGCCCTGGCCCTCCAAAGCTGACAGGGGAGCTGGGGGCTGGCTGGATAGGGGAGAGCTACGTGAGTTCCAGAGCATCTCAGCTGAATGTATCAAGGTTGCTGCTTGTATTTCAGACCTGAAAAGTGGGCTTGTGTGCCCATTTTTTATCTGTTTCTCCATGAGTATGTCTAATATAACTCTAATGTCTATAACGCCTATAAC
This sequence comes from Edolisoma coerulescens, assembly GCA_013397115.1. Classification (NCBI taxonomy): domain Eukaryota; kingdom Metazoa; phylum Chordata; class Aves; order Passeriformes; family Campephagidae; genus Edolisoma; species Edolisoma coerulescens. The sequence goes on along the minus strand of VWZW01000978.1, from coordinate 3,797,368 downwards.
TAATAAGAGATACTGAATCTTCCCTAAATATCTTGCCTCACTTTTATTCTAAGGCTATCATGACTACACCACCACTACTAATATGAGCCCTTTACAACCACTAATGGATTAATCTTCACAGCACTGTTGTAGAGATAGAAGACAAAAGCACAGAGATAAAGCAAATCGCTATTTAGGTCAAAGACACAGTAAAAAATGGAAAAAAACACCCCAGAATTTCCAGTTCCTTGGTGCTCATATGCCTGTATTGCAGCTCAGGCGTTTGCTATGGCTTCTGGTTTAAATTTCTTCCTAGATTTTTCATGTAGCAGAACTGAAATTTTTTAATATGATAAAAAATTTTTTGTTTGCAATTGCACAGAATGCTAAATTTCCACAGAAAATCATATTACAATCCAAAAGAACCTGGTTTGGTCACCATTTTCCATATAACTATTTCGGCAACACAGCTACCAAAGCAAAATATGATTTTGCTGAAGACTTCATTGTAGGAAATAATGACTTCTTCAGTAAAATCAACTTTACAACAAGTCTATTTATAGGCAAGAAATTATTTTTACTTTACTGGAGTAAACATACTAAATAGCTTGTGCGATTAGAATCAGATAGGAATCTAGGGCATGGTCCACTGAATTCACACTAAATCCCCAACCTTCCCTAGGAGTGAGATTTTGTGTGGTTGTTTTCATTTGTGAACAGGAAAAGGAGTCTAGATTTTCAGAATAACATTTTATTGGCAAATGGTCTAAACTGACTGACATATATGTGGTTGAATACCAATGAGAAATGTGTCCAAACATGTATACTTTGTGGCAATACAACTAAGTTCATGCTACTGTTCAGTGGTTTTTTGTTCCCATTCAAGCCTATGAAAAAAAAAAGAAATTTATTTATCTTAAAGCTATTGAAGCCCCCCTGCTAGATCTGCTCTAGATTTCCAATTCCTCCACTTTTCTGTATCAGCCATCCTACACAGATGCTTCATTCTTCAATGGGAAAGGCAGAAAATTAAAATCAATAACTTCATTATGTTTACAGTGTTTTTCTTTTCACCTGAGTTTTCCCAGTCTTAATGTCTTACTATAACTTAAAAATCACTGAAATATTCCATTCTTATTCCTTTCCTGTAAAAGGTTACGAATATAGCAATGTATACCTTAATTTTTATGGTATATATTCTGAAAGGACTAAAGTATAAATCTCTGTCTGCTTTCATAGAATGTCCAACAGAATATAGTATAAACGTTTTCATAGCATCTTCTACTGTATTGCAAAAATAACAATTTTTACTTTAAAATGGAACAATTACCATTGATCTTTTAAATTCATATTCTTTTTCTGACAACAAAAATTCTTCCTGCACAGTTCTTTTTGGTTTTTGCATATACAAAAAATAAATAATTGACATTTTGTACTATGTGAACTTCATGTATTATTAATTTGATGGAAATGAACACATGATGGAGCACCTTCTTTATCTTTGCGATTGTTTTCACAGATATGTCAGTAACACTGATATTGAATTGTATGATGTGTCCTAGGGACTGTAACATTTCAACAAAATATCTCCAGAAATATATGGGCACCCACAATGTCATCTAACAAACTCACCTTTCATTAAAGTCATCTCCAGTAAATGTGAGCTTGCATTTGCAAGGCAAATCTAAAAAGCTATGAAAAGAAAGCTGAAGATAAAAAATTATTAATATAGAAATAGAGCCTTAGAGATTATCTCTCCTATAATTCTAATGAGACAATAAAAATAAAAATCCAGAGATTCAGCCTTGACAGTAACATAGAACTTTCTTCTTGGGAATATTTGGGTTCTTCATTAAATGATATACCATGTGCTATTTCTATCTCATCTAAAATTCTGGCATCTCCTGACAATGTATTCTCCCAGTGATATGCACATGTGTAATCACTCATTTACATTAATGGGATTATGGGTGTTTTGTATCTAGGATAGAATACCTTTTTTAATTTTTTTTTTCCCTAAGAGTGGTTGCTTACAATGCACTTGGCAACTGAGACGCATTATGGTTAATTCCTAAACAGGAATTAAGTCTCTACTGTACAACATGTCATACTTGCCTGAAAGCAAAAATGCTGCCTACTAAGCAAGAGACACTCTAATTAAAGTTGCCCAGCATAATATCAGCCCATTAGTTTAAACTAAAGAGGGTAGTGGAAGTGGTATTAGGGTACCACAAAACATAACCTAGGGTGAAACAAAGATTACTTTGCTTTGGGTAATTTTCTTTTTTTTAAGTGTATACATTTTCAATGAATTTTCAGAAGCTTTCTGAAGCCCAATATAGATAATAAAATGCTCGTCAGTTTTTAAGGCTCTGCCAAAGCAAAAATGATACCAAACAGCAATAAACTAATTGTCAATCAGATGCTTTTGCAGGAGCATTTTGCAATAATGAGATATAATAAATATTCATCAAAACATAGTCTATAAAGGCACATACAAGCATATTTTATGCCTGTGTGTAACATATTATGCTGGACAGTTACAGCTGATCGTGGAATGGCAGCAGACTTATAAAGATTCCTGGCATATTTACAGTCTCTTTATCCCTTATACATAGTCTAGAAAATTGGAACACTTGTAAATGGTGGGGAAAAGAGGGAGTAAATATTGTGCATTTTCAGCCCAGTCCTTTCCACAAGGCATTCTTTAAGGAGGATGTGAAAAGGTCCAGAAAATAAGTGACCTTGGAATTCCCGTTTACAAACTTTGTTTCATCTGTAATCACATCTTTAATGGTGCAATTTCAGACATTCCCAGATTAACTGTTTCAGATTAAAAATACCTTACAAACAGAAAAATAATGTATTGAGTAATACAGCTGAATTATCACCTGCTACAATAAGTATTTTTGGGGTTGGGGTTTTCTTAAACATGATTTTGATCCCCACAGTTAACCAAATAAACCAGTAAATTATCTGGGTTCTTTAAAAATCCTTGTTGGGAACCTTAAGAAACAGCCATGTGTCTCAAAACACAGGAAAATCTTCCCAGAACAGCTGATAAAGGAAGCAGCTGGCAGAGAATCTGGTTTTGTTTCGTGACACTATAAGCAGCACTTAAATTGTTTCTGCCCCATGTCTATCATACAGTCCTTTGAGATATATGGACTCAGGAAAATAAGCATTAGGTGGAGTCACAGACACTCCCCAAACTAAGACAAAGAGCCAAATCCTGCCCATACAGACCACAGCCCTCCCCAAAGCCCAGATTTTTCAACAGACACCTCTCTGAGGTCATTCCCAGCAATATTTTCATGGGTTCCACAAACTTAGCTCACAATAAAAGTTTCAGCCCTTCCTTTTCTCTCCATCCTTGCACAGGAGGACAGGCATTATGTGCCATGCAGTAAAGCTGGAGAGAGTGTAAGGGTTCCTACAGCCTCAGGCTTCTCCCTCTTTCCTCTGTAGCCCGCAGGGGCTGTGGAGAATACACCCTCGGACAGGGTCAGTCACAGAGGGGTGGAAGAAGGAAAAGATGATTTAGGGAGCCAGGCTCCCCCGTCTGCACCAAGGGAACACAGAGCTGCCAGGTCATGGCACATCCCAGCCCTTGGTCAGTTCTCCTCCCTCCCATAAGCAACCTGAGCACTTTGTTTTGTAATTCAGATTTGATTGCGGGAATTTATTAAAATAGCTTATATTGTGCCAAGGATTCCATCTTGGGCACACCTAATTATTTCATATGTAAAGGAATATTTAGCTTTTCTCTAAGCAAACAATCACCAGAAATGCTTCTACATCTGGCACTTCCCCTGGCTTTTATTTCTCGCCATTTAGAGAGTGTGACTGGGTATGTTCATGTTATAGGCTCACGGTCCAGATTTATTCTGAATTTCTTCAACAAGATTCACTCTCAAACACAAAATGTAAAGGGATCACATCAGTAAGGATATATTCAGAACCTGACTGCCTGTGTCTGGAAAGCAGGGCTCTGACACTGTACCGGCTTTGAAAGAGCACCTGGAATTTAGACATGGCATGTCTGTCTATTAGCCAGTTATCTGCAAGTATTTGATAGTTACAAAATTGTCACTAGTCGGTTTTTTGGCTAGAAAACAACAATAGCTGCAAGAAACATTTGAAATCTTTTGCCCGAGTGCCAGCTTTAGTGAAGGTCTGAGCTGTTCTCATTAAAAGTCAGCAGAGAGGATCCTACTGCTTTCAATGCTACAAGCTCAAATCCTGCGAGCATCATTGTGCAACTCAAAGTAGGTCTGTGTAAGAACAATTACATAGCACTGATCCCAGATACTTGAGCTCTCTTCAGCAGTGCAAGACTCCTGTTATCACATTTGGCAGTGACACTCAAAATAAGGCTTTCACAGTTTTAAAATGGAGATGACAGAATATCTTGTAATGGGACCCTTTGGGTGAATGAATTCCTTTGCTCCTTGAGCAGTGTGATTAGATGGGCCTGACTGCAAAGCACAGAAAGAATGACCTATCTGTACCACAGATGAGAACAGGTTTTTGGAAAAGATGGGTTAGACCTCTTATACAGGATTATGATCCTCCTAATCTTGCACGATTCCATAACAAGCTGGGCAGGAGCTGCTAAAATTACTAAACATCAGGCAACAGCTGTGACACTCAAGGTTTTCTCTAAGGAGAAATTAGAAAACTCAGGTGAGACTAAAACCCCCAAAGGTGACAAGTATGAAGAGAAGCTTCCTGGCCCTATCCTTGCTATCATTTCTACCCAGGACTCTTCCACTGGTCCTGCAGGGTTCCGAGCCCCGACCGTGTCCTGATGCTCCGGTGAGTGTCCATGGGAACAGCTGTACCATGACCAAGGTGACACTGGCACATCTGAGCCTCAGCCTTAGTCCCACAGGCTCTCAGTGAGCTGGGTACTTTAGCTGGGCCAGACCCATAGTCTGTTGGGTTTGATCATCTCCATATTTTATCACGGTAGCCTTGGGCCACAGTCCAGTAATTGCCAGGGTTTTCCAAATGCCAGGTTGAAAACAAACTCCCATCAAAACTGAGTGGCTCTGCCAAGTTCAAAAGGTGAAATAAATGAATCTTTACACATTATAAGAACAAAATCAACATTCTTCTGTGGCATAAAGTGCCTGAAAAACTAGCAAGTAAAAGCAGGTGTGATGTGCTCCCTGTCAGCTAACGACACTGATAAGCTTGCCATGCCTGGTTCTGCTTCATTTCAAACAGACTGCTGAAAAAAAGGGGGAAAAGCCAGAGCAGAAATAATTGCTGGAGCTTCGAGTTAGCTGAGAGAGCCTGCAGGCTAAGATCAACGCGACTGATTTCATCCTCTTCCTTTTATTTCTATAACCTTAAACGTTCTGCTATTATAAAAGTCATCATGTCAGCTTTCCCCCAAGCCTTAGCAGCGGCCTATTTTAAAATTGTATCAATTGGTAAAGCTCCTGGCTGGAGTATTTTCATCTTGATTTATGGTTTTTGAGCTTTAAAGATGAAGAAAACTCCACTGACCTGATCCGAGCGTGCATGTGCATTGTCCCACACATATGTTTATAATCAGACCCTACAGAAACAAGGCATATTAGGGAAGCTTTAAAATTACAGGGAAAGCACCAAATTGCAAGTGAACACTGTTTATCCTGTATTTGTCCCCAAGAAAAAAAAAATTTAAAACCCCACCTATTTTGATTCTAAACATTTTCTTTCTCTGCTTAATATCAGGGATTTAGCACTTCCTGAGGCCATTGATAAGGTAAGGGTCTTAGAATTAAGAAACTCGTAAATCAGCGTAACAAATGTGGACATATAATACTGTGGCCTTGTTCTTGCTTCTAGATCAATGTAACTGATAAAAGAACTCTAGGCTGGTGAGGAAGGGGGCAAAGGGACTTCTGCTTTTTTTCTTAAGCAGGGACTGATCAAAAGCAACCCCACAACTTAGAGTATTCCAGCAAAGCAGCAGCCATCCAGCGCTAACGCATATTGCTTCCTTTTAAACACTTGCGGCACGGACCCCAGAGAATGCATTATTAAAATGTTCAAGAGGATCATATTAGGGCTTCAGAATAAATACTAACTTCCCACAATAATCTTCACACATTCGTCCACAGGGAACGATGGAATAATGACCCTTTGAATTTGTAATACAAAGGAGAGGCTTTTCTTCTCCTCCTCTGCTTGCCAGCAGTGTGGTGGCATTGCACACTAAAGAGCCTGCTGCTAGAGGAGAGGTTAACCCGGGAGAGGAGGCACTTAGAGAAAGGAACTCAATAGAAAAAAAATGGTGGCTAAAGCAGGCACATGAAGGTAAGGTTTCCTCACTGACTGGAGAAACACACATTGCAAGTAAGACACAGCCCTAGTGCTGTGGGGTTCTGGAGGGAGGCTGAGCAGTGGGATGCCCGGGAATTACCTGTCATGCTCTTCACATCGGCCCATACATGCCTATCACATGTGGAAAACACCCCCTTACACAAAAAGGTTTGAGCATAAGAAATACTTCTGAAGTCATCTATCCAGATGATTTGAATTTTTGGTATGAGAAATAACACAAATAATACCTTAAATAACCCCAGATAAGATAACCATCAAAAGCCCTATTTCTTACAATGGGGGTAGAACAGAAGCTCAATCCAAATCTGAGAAAATTCTCTTGGGACTAAGCGTAATTTTGATGGTCCCCTAAAAATGATCTATACCTACTCTTCAGAAAGCTAATAGGTCAGGAAATGCTGTTCCTCTTTCTAGGAGAGCTGATCACCGTGTTTCTGAAACAATTCTTTTTCCCCTGTCTTTTTTCTCCTCTTTTGAGAAATGGAACGACAGAGCTCACCTTACAGAGGGAGATGCTTGATAGATTGCACGTGAAAAAATCTGATCTATCCCTTTTCCCAGGACAGAATTGTTCCCCACAATATACTTCGTATCCATTATCAAAGGAATTAAAACATGCAAATAGGAGAAAGGTCTGCTAAGTTATCCTGTTGGTGTGAAAGAACCTAAAGGCACAAATTATGGCAAGCGGGAGTCTTAAAAAACAGCAACTGCTTCAGCTGAGCTGGGGGGAAGAGAGGTTGTGCATGCAGTCGAAGTCATAAACGCCAGCCTTGGTCTGAAAAAAAGGTAATTGTGCTGCGAATGCTGACAGGTCTGACAGAAAGTGTCTTCATTGAGAAATTGCATTTTGAAGTTCTTCCCGTTCCTTCAGAAATAAATGGACTAAAGCAACAGGGCTGGCTCTGACAGGAAGCGGGGATTCGGGACTTCAAATACAAACATTATGAAAAACAAGCAACATCTGCAAACAGTAAGTACTTATTTATATTTTATGGAGTGTGCGCTTGGGATTTTGACAGGTTTTTAAACAGAGCCTATATTAGGCCCATACAAAGGCGAGAATGTCCCTTTTTAAAAATACATTATGCTGCTGAAAAGCAGTCTAAATCTGCAGTCCAAGCCTCAGGTGAGCTCTGACCCCTCCTAACCTGGTCTAACAAAACACACATGTGGTGTTTGCAATAGAACAGTTTACTGCTACTTTCTCAAGGTCAGGACAAGACAGACACTTGAGGGTTAGTATTCAGCAAGCTTTTCCCTCAGCTGCCAGAGTCTTTGAACTTTTCCCTTTTGAACAAATAGGAAGTGAAACTGTGAGGAAACAAGTGCTTGGAATCAGAGAGGCACATATACCAAAAAGAGACGGCAACCTCCCCAAAAACTATGCAGATCTTTTCTCAAGCAAACAAAAAAAATCCGAACCAAAAACCGAACCCAGCCTGACATCCAATTTAAGGGTTTAAAATTATTCTGTGTGTAGTTTTGAAATTTTAACACACACTCCTTTTCAGATGCTACCCCTGATTTTTTTCATATAACAAATAATAACCAGTTGGCAGGTATGGTGCACTGTGCACTATAAAATATTTAGTAAGGCAATAACGACTCCCTGGGCAGCATAAGAAAACCGTGATTATATTCAGAGAGAAAGCCATGAACAAACAGAGGGGGAAAAAATACAAAGAAAGATAAAGGAAGGCCTTTCATCAGGTCTTCCTGTCCAATAACACACTCAGGCTTGATCCATATGTTTTGAGAAAAATCAAAGTGTCACGACTACCAAAAATGTCAATAGCTCCAGTAAGGAATATTGTCTAACATTTTCTATTACACTGTTGAAGAATTTGCCTCCCAGCGCAATTTGGAAGAAAAGTCTTTTATTTCTAAAACACTAAAAAAAATGAACAAGGCACGCTTCTGTGCAATGTGTAATACAATAATGCTGTGGGCTTCCAAACTATCCTGGAAACTGATACTTTGATGAAAGTGAGTCCTTCTCCACACCTCTCATGTTTTCTGTCCTCTGCACATAGACAGGGCTGCAAGGCACATCCTGGTCAGTGGGATCTAATAGCGCAATACATCGTTCACTGGGAACTGGAGAAGGAAAACTTTCATCAGCCTTAATATTTTTATAATCCTGCATAATGACCCACAGGACTGGCTAACCCCCCAAAATGAAGGGGGTTGGGGGCTGGCAGGAAGGGAGCATTAATTGCGCTTTGCTCCAAGCTGTGCCTCTGTGTGCTGTTTGCATCCCCGTGCCTAGCTCACTTTTAAGGACATCCCATTTCTCCCTGTCATCTGTAAACAAACAATTTTATTGCTGTCTTGGCAAAATGTAAACAAAACTTAGCACCTTGCCCTGGGGAGAGCTGCAGCTAACACATGGTTTGTCTGTACCTTGGTGCACAATTTCTTTTGTATTTGTCTTTTCCAGTACCCTTCAAGTTCCAGAGGGAAAAAACACATCAGTGCTGCTGCGTCTTTATCCTGTGGAATCTAAACTAGAATTGAGCGTGTTGCAGGCAATCAATATTACTGTGAAAATTAGCCTTTATGACTGAGCCACTGTTTGCTCACAGGGAAAAAAAAGCTGGCGCGAGCACAGTGCAGCTACCAAACCACTGCTGTGAGCATACTGCAACTTAGCTCGTGTCCCGGGGCTCTCTTCCAGCGGGTTTAGCGCCCACCTGAGGGAGGAGTGGCACCAGAGTCAGAGAGATACGCAGCACTGTGAAGGGCTCAGAATTAATCGCTTGGGATTTTGCCCCGGAGCCTGTACCCATCCCCTTGGCTAGAGGAGCGAGCTCACTGCCAAACAAGGGGTGGCAGAGGTGCTGCTGTGCCACTGCGGGGGCTCAGCAGGTGCTTTTGGTGCTTGACACACCCCAGAGCAGCAGGCACAGCAGGTCTCTGCTCCCGCCCCGTCGCCTGCCCAAGCCCTGGCACACTAGATGGGAGGTCCAGCAGAGAAGTGGGGATGGAATGCTTGCCCTGCAAGGGCTGGCTTGGGGGGCTGCACTCACCTGCCCTAAGGAAGAAAAGGCCTTGGAGGACCAGAGAGCAGCCCCCAGAACCTATGAGGAGATTAGCAAGGAGATGGAGCCAGAGCCAGGCCACAATGGTACAAGGTGGGAAAACGAGGCCCTGTGGGCAAGAGGTGACATACGGACTGGAAATGAGGAGAAACAAGCAGGGACGCAGGTTGTCCAGGGAGGTTATACAGTCTCCATCCTTAAAGGTTTTCAAGACCTGACAAGAAAAAGCCCAAATAACCACTTCAAAGCCCACAACTGACTGCTTTCAGCAGGAGGTTGGACAAGAGACCTCCTGAGACCCTTTCCTACCCAAATTACAAACCCTTCATGAGTTACTCAGGGGAAAGCCTTTTACTTTGGTAAGACAGATTTTTGGAATAAGATTCATGCTAAAACATTTCAGAATCTGGCCTTTGGTATGCTATTTGTCATTGAACTTCTGTACTCACTTAACATATTCCAGTACAGTATTTACACACTCTTACATGAATACACCTACTTATATCCTGAAGTAGGTGGATTTTCCTTGCAGAAAATACAGCAAGGCTGCCCTGTCAATATTTGGTTTTATCCTACGGTGCAAAGTTGTTTGTTTTCTACCTGTATGTTATTAAAAGGAAGAGCTAACACAGCAATGGACATTAGTAGCCAATAAACTAAGAACTGATACTCATCACATTAATTAGAAGATATTCAAAAGTGAAAATAAATCCTGCCTGCCTAAACTAATCATGCCTTAAGCAGAGGGAATGCCATAGAATTTATTTTGTAGAGAATAAACACTAGAAAATAACTATTAGTGAGACATGTGCAATGAACAAGTTATTAAAAAAAACATGATTCCCTGTTTGCAAATTATCCACAAAGAGAGCGTGAGCTTGTGCACCTACTGGATACTTAGAATTACTTAGCAAATGGATCATGTCAGTAAACTGCTGCCAGGTCTTCGTTGGCAGGTTTCTTTCCACAGCCATTACTTTGAATATATCTCCTTTGTCCCATCAGCTATTTGTGCTCAGCACTTCCTCACCTGAGTCAGGCAGCATTTTCCCTCTCTCCCTGCTGTATGGGGTTAGCAGATTCCCATGCCAGCAAGGAACACACTAGACAACCATATACTTTTGACACCACTAATTTAGAATCATGAGTTCTGTCTGCAAATGTTTTGATTCACAGAAAAGAGCTCAATGTTCCCAGGAAGTGAACAAAGATGGAGCAAATACTGTCAAAGTCACTTGCAGCCTTCACTTGAAATATCACAAATAATTTTTTCAAGTATTCACACATAGCTAAAAATAACCCTTCTGAACTTCCTGCTCTAATCATAAGCTATACTCTAAATAATAAATTTTAAAAGGATCATAGAATCCACAAAGGCTTCCTTCCTTTATAAATTGGATGTTGGGTTTTTTTGGCTATCATACAACCCAGACGTTGCTTGTGAGTCTGGCATACAAAGGAAAAATAGCCAGAAAGGATAAGATTTAACCAACAGTCCTAGCTTCATATTCCTCAATCCCTCATCCAAACACGTGCCAGGATGGGGTCCTGTTCCTCCCAAGACCAGCTGCATTTCCAAGGGCACAAGAAGGCATCTCTACTTTGTCACTAGCATTTTTATTTTCATTTCTCTGCCATATAGCCTGGCTTTCCTGTGGGTCCATTAGCTGTGCTTGCAGTGTACATCCCTGTAGCTGGAACACACAAAGACAGAGCGACACAATAAGCATTTCAACCACCTTTGCTGCCTACATTGTTTTTTGAAAAGAAGTCCAGCAAGAGATACTATGGCTAAGATCTCAAGTATAATATAAAACCAGAGACATGACACTGTCTTCTTCCTTCAGAGGAAAAATGGTCCCCAGATGACTGAAATTTCCCTCTAGTCAGTGTCAGTAAACAGCAACAGAAATAAAAAGTCACAAGGGTACAATTGTCATTAGTATGTAAATTCTAAAAGCTCAGTCAAAAATATCAATACTTTCCACTTAATTTATTACTATATAAAGATGGATGATAGTAAAGTGAAACATTGATTTTCAATGCCCTTTAAAAAATGGTGATGAAGAAAATACTCAAGGACAACTACTTCAAAATACACAGACTTAAAATTAATTACTGTATTTTTTTTTACAAATGCTTGTTCAGTTCAATCCTATTTGATTGCTTCTGGTTTGGTTTTTTTTTTAATGAAGTAAAGGAATAGACCATTTATGTAAAGAGCCATTTCAAAATTGATTAGACGTAAAGACAGGTTAGCATTTTTACAGTATTGACAGAAAACCATTAACCAAGCAGCCTATAGACACGGTCACTGAAAGTTAATCGAAGTGAATAGTAATTTGGTAGGGCTTTGCGTGACAGTCATACAAGCTCACTCCTTCTGTTCACAGATTTTGGTTGCAACTGATCTCTGAGACGCATTGAACCATCTCTTTTGAATGCCGCGTATAATTACTTTTCGATTATAATCATTGAATTTAAACATTTTTGAGAGTGTGTGACTGCTGTCACATGCTTGTTTCTAAAATTAAGTACAGCATCTCTACCATTGCATAGACACTTGATTTAAAGAACTGTAAGCAGTCTTGGGTAATAGCTTTTCTTCGATTATTTACCTTTTGGATTGCTTGAGTCTACACTGCAAGATAAGGCTAATATTTTAAAGGAAACAATACTTGTGGGCATTTTAGGTCAATGGTTCTGAACAAATTCTGTACCACCTGACAAATACCACATGCTTGCAGCAAACGCATCCTTAATAGTGATAAGTTGCAATTAACTCCTTTTTCAAGTGGTAGAAGTGAAACACAGAGAGCAAACTGGATAAAGGGCCTGAATAAGGGGACACTAAATTAAGTAATGGAGATAGCAAATAAGCACATTTCTTTATACATGCATAATTACACTGCAGATTATTAAAATCAGGACAATTAAAAAATATTTTTTTTTACCCTACTCCACACAATTACCTTAGTGTTACCTTTGTTTCTGTTTGGCATTCTTAGTGCATTATTTAAGGAAAATAAACCCCAGATAATTTTTTTATTTCATTTTATTAAAAATATAGGCATCAACTTCCATCTGAGTATATCATAGGTCAGTCATATGTGGTTGTCTTGGACCTTAAAGTTTCTTACCCAACTCGAAATATTTAATCAATTAGCAACCTTATTGATATCTTTCTGGAAATGGCTAACTCTAAATAATTAAGCTTCTGATAAAGTTTTATTTGCTAGTACTTGTGATGTCATGATCTTAATACAGACAAGATGAAACCAAGGTTGAATTTAATTTGTATTTCCTACCCCCTGGCTTACATGCCCACTTGCAAGGTTTCAGCAGAAGCACCACTGAGCTGGAGAACAACATCCTTGTGACACTTATTTGTTTCATCATCTTTTTATCACATAAGAACAACAAAACTCCAAAGGGTGGAGCATTTTGAGACAATTTCCTGAGCAACAGTGAGGGAAAGCCATGCTCTCTGCCAGGCACTGCAGGAGAAAACCCCTGTGACTTTGTTGGGTTCAGATGGGAACTGACCACAGTGAGCCCATCCAGAAGGACCAGTGTAAAAACCTCCGTATAAAAACCTTTCTCACCTTGCACCTTTATCTGGAGGTAGTTTTTAATACAGCAGGAGGAGGCCAGTTAGCCCCTGTTCCCTCCTAAGCTCACATTACTCAGTTGATGGGGATATGCAAAGCCACTCTACAAAGAGCCCTGGCAGCAGCTGTGGCTAAGGGGCTGCAGTACTAACCCTGCACAGAAAAAGACAGAGACCATTTGCCATCACTGTTGCAAAGTGCTCCCAAAATATACCTGGGATTTTTTGCTGAAAGTCAAGATGTGTCCCTTGGGCAGAACAGTGATGGGAATTTATAACAACCAGTGGGAGAGACAAATGGGTAATTAGGACAAACTTCAAACAAAAAACTATCCCAAAGCTTTGGGAAACACAGCTGACTCTGCTGACCAAAACAGCAGCAGGTTTCATTTCTCCTGATTAGCTCCATCACACAAGTGCTACACAGAGCAACTGCTCAAGTGCTGTGGTTCTGTGGCCTGTTGCACACCTGGCTGATGGGACCCTCCCAGCTCTGCGCTCTCAATGCCTTTCAGCTGCAAGGGCATTTTGAAAAGAACAAAATGAGAAGCTGGAGGATATTCCTTGTCAAACTGAGAAGTGGCTCAACCTGAAGTTTGAATATGTGGCCTGTGCTAAAAGGCTTGGTGTGAAAAGACTGAAATTGTTTCCTTATTTGTCTTGAAAGGAAAACAGGAGGGCAAAAAAGAAAAGCAAAGATGCCAAAAGCTTGGAGGCATGCAAACTCACAAACTAAAGGCTGTCTCAACCTGCAGCTGTTACACAAAATATACTCAAAGCCTTCCCCAAGTAAATATCTTCCTTGCCTGCCTCTTTATTAGCAAATTCTATGAACCCTGACCCAGCTAAGAAAAATTTAATATTTTCCCCCTAAATACTTTAAAAAACATATTCAAGGAGCCTGGTGGAGTCAGGAAGTCTGGAGAGAGGTAATTTGACATCTGAATTATTTCAAGGCCAATATGGAAAAGTATTCAAAGGCTTATTTGGACATACATCAGTCAAGAGACCGCTTCTACCACAAAGATGGTGTTGGGAATGTAGACAGCTTTCAGAAAGCTATGAGATAGAGCAAGGGAATTATGGCAAATGTCACATCTCAATCTAAGATGTCTATGATTAAGAAAATTATCCTGGTAATAGGCCTATTTCCACACCTGTAAAAGCATTTAGAATTTATTAAGAATGATAAGCGTAAACAAGGAACATGGTGTAAAAGCTTCCCTCTGCTAATTTGCACTGATTAAGATTTTACGTGATGCTTCTTAATTGGAATGTCAGCCCCACACTTCATGGAGAGGCTTCTCCAGTCAGGGTCTGCAGCACTTTGGTTAAACACGTGGCCTTTTAGGGCTCTGCTGCATTGTGGGGCAGGGAATAGCAACCCATCCTTTCTTTCATTTCGATAAAGCATAGATGACGTAGTTATTCTTCACTGTCCATGCTATGTGGCTTAAAATAAAACGGCCAAGCTTATGATTTGCCTTCTCTTAAGGTATTTCCCTCCATAAAAAAAATAATCTAATTATCCACTATTAAAATTTGAAAAAGAATCATGGTTGTAATTTTGCTAAGAGACACTCAAGTTGTGTCTGAAACATAATCAGCAATCGAAAAGGAAAAATAAAATATTAATGCTCATTTCTGAAAATTATTAGCAGTAGCACGTGACTAACAGCTACTTATCAGGGAGAAAGGAGGTGCACAAATCCTGGTCTTGCCTGTCTAAGGTGTCTTTTTGTGAATAACACAGACCAGTTACTGAGCCTTTTGGTTCATGGCTTGACTGTTTTCACAGGAATCCTGTCACAGTCACCTCTACCACTCACCCATAGCAGCAGAGATGGGGTTTGTCATTCCATAGCCAGGGCTGGGGGAGCGTGGTCAGCTGTACCTGTCCAGGGATCAGCTCTGGCATGAGAGGGTTGGAAGCAGTTTATTGTCATGACTCATTGCCACACGTTACAGACATTTCAAACTGCTTTTGCATCGTGCTGATACACGTGTGACACAGGGCTGTGTCAGCAGAGCCACACCTCTGACTGAGCAAGGTTCTGAACACAGAGCACCCAAAAGCCCCCATGCACACACACACTTTAATTGCCCAAGAAGCATGTACACATTTAAAATGACATTTCTCATCTACTGATGTGGCTGCATTTGTGGCATTCATCACCTAATATTAATGAGAGTATTAGACATTATTTAGCCTAAGGCCCTGTGCCAGAAGTCCCTCCTGCAGGCAAGGAGCATTGCCTGGATCAGGTCTCCAAGTCTTAAACTCAGCTCTGTGGCTGCAATTTTAACTTCATTTCAAAGAAAGTTCTTTTTTTTTTCTTCCCCTGGATTTACACATACAAACCTGCTACTTACTGATTTGTTCTTTAAATAAAAAAAAACAACCCCCTTATTTTTTTCTGCCATTTTTTTTCTTTCTGCCATTTTTTCTGGCTTTTTCTTAGTATAAGCAGCTCTTCGTACCTCTGCAGAGTTTTCTATTTTAAGGCTCCCAGGCTCAGATTCCAACACACATAAACTTTAAGTATATCAGAAACACCCCTTGTCCCTATACAGAGGTGCACTTTGAGGATAAGAGCTAATCGCAGACTGGCCAGTGGTGTCCCAATTCACCTCCTTTCCTGGTTCCCCTACACCTCTGGTGAGGGATCCCCTGGGACAAAACCAAGCCATGGCAATACTGCCTGCCACCTCCCAAGGAAAGAGACATGGGTATTAAAAAGAAATCTGCTCTGTCAGATATACAAACAAATGGGCTCCCTGCTGCAGCACCATTTATCAGAGGGGTGAAAAAGCTCCCACAGATTGTGCCCTCTGTCCTCCAGTGCAGCCATCTCTCAGAAACTGCTTCTCTTTCCCATCACCTGCCACCACTTGCATCTCAGCACAGCAAGAAGAGGCAGCCCCAGGCCTTTCCCTGGAGGTCAGCTTGGCTGCAGCCTCCTCTCTGCTGCCTGGGCTCAGTCAGACTATTATACTTTACAAATATGTTACCCACCAGCATATCTCTTGCTAAAGGCTTGCTAATGCAGGGCTGATGGGAGAGATGGCTAATGCCTTGTTGCCAGGTGATTTCCACTTTAATTGCATTTTAAGTCTCTTTTAATTGGTCCTTTAAAAGTCTCCCATACTGTAAGCAGAATAAAGTTGTACAGTGTCTCTTATTAGTTCTCTCACAAAGTATGTTCTGTAGCGAATTTTGCTCTGGCATTCTGGCCTTTCTATTCATTAATTTGAAGGAAAAGATTAGCCAATGATTTGGATATTACTGCTTAACTGGTGGCTCTGGAATTGCAAATCTTTTCCTTCCATTAGAATTTTTTTTAAATTCCACATATGAAATACAGTGGATGACACCATCCTAATCCTCACTAATAGTTTCTGACCTTTAGCTGCAGGCATGTATTTTCCTGGGTTTTCAGGCACGAACCCCAACATTATGCTGCATTGCAAGCTGTTTCATCTCTCTGCACACTCCCAAGTTTTAAACTTTCTGCTCTCTCTCGACATTCACAAAGCCCACATATATTAAGACCATACTTCCATTGACTTCACTTTTAATATTAAACAGGCAGTACATGATACCCTCAGTATTGACTCTACCAAGTCCATTAATGACCCTTTTGTGGCTTCACTTTAATTTACGCTTTGAAGGAAAACTGCTGTATTATGTGTCAGGGGTGAAAGAGAATATTGCTTATATTAAAGATCTGTATAAAAAGAATATCATCTTTGACCTACTAAGTCAAAGTTGAGCACTCAAAATAATTCCTACTGTAAGCACATGAAAAATATTATTATGGAATGCCCAGGCTTTCATCTGTCAAGGAAGATTTAAGGATTTCATTGTTTATACACATAAAGGAAAAGGTCTTAAGTTTTTTTGTTGCAGCCAAGCTACAACAGAGCCAGAGCCGTCCAAAGTCAGAATACACATCTCTCTCTCAAAATCCATGTAATTATACAGATCCAAAGTGCCACACAGTGTACTAAAAACATCAACTGTTCAGAGAGACCTCAAGAACTTCAACCTTACAGGTCACATTAAAGACAGCATTTCAAAACTTCCCCAGTCTTGCTGGTTTAAGTGAAACCCTTAATAATTCAGTATAGCTCTGGATGTGCGTATCAGACCCTGTGGTAGAGCTATGCACATTGTAATGAGATAGGAGCAGATCTGCATTACAGTGAAGGATGACATGGGCTAATGGCTTTGGCTACAGCATAAAGTGTGAGATTTAAATTGACTGAAGTGAAATGTAAGGGTGAGATTTGCTTGAACACGGTCATCTGAGGCATACTCCTTCAGACTGCCCGAGGGAAGAAACAATTCAGAAAGGACACACTGGAGTCTGTCAAGGAGCCTGTGAGCTCTGCAACCTGCTCTGAAAGGGCGGCTGCTGGGGATGAACAGAGGAGCCCTGCCTACCAGGCCTCCAGGTCCCAGGCTTTGCTACTACAGCTTCCTTTAGCTGCTTGTCTGTAAGTTTGAAGGCTCCTACTACATGCTAAAAAGGTGCTTGAGACATGGGGCAGACACAATAAAAAAGGTAAAAGACTCATATGTCGATGGTACATCAAGAGATGCTAAAGGAATTTAAAGGCAGAGGACAGATTCAGAATGTGGTTCAAACCAGTAAACTTCTAAGTGAGCAGGCACAGAAGGTGCCCTGCAAAAAGCTGATGAGCTGCATAACCACTGCATAAGCAATTTCTAATGTTGGCTTTACAATAATAAAGACTTGTTATTTGGAATATTGCAGTGAACTATAAAAACAAATTGCAAAAGGATAAGGAACACTTAGAAATTTTTATTTTAAAAAACTTCTTCAAATAACAGTCGGAAAGAATTGAAATACTAACAGTTGCTGGTCCAGTGAAACAGAACTGCATTAGATGACAGCTATAAAAGGTTATAAAAGGCAATTATCACACTTTTCCCATGAGCCTGACAGATTTTCAGTACCATCTCTGCCAGCCTAACTTCAGTTGTTGACTACAACCTTGATTTGGAAAAAGACAAGCAAACTCATCTGAAAATGAATCTACTGGAAGGACAGTATTTTTCTATAAAGATCAAAGGCACATATACGTGTGTGTGTGTATAAATTGCATCTGGTGCACTGTTTCTTTTCATCTGGCCAACACTCAGTAACAAAATTATATTTAGATAAAAATGTGAAACATACCTTAGCATTTTCCAACAGAGTCCATGCTGTAAATTCTCAAGCAGCAATCCTCTCCCCATCCAGCCGCTCACCCTAAAACCAACTCTTAACTTCCATTAACTGAATCCTACCTCAGTCAGGAAATCAAAGCAAGGCTTTTTTTTTAAGGTGAGCAAAGTCTGGACTCTCTCAGTCAAACAACAATGACCAAGAAGTCTGTTACAGTTCTACTGACCCATTTCTAGCCAGCAGCTTCAATAACCAACATAAAACCTGGCAAGATGCAGCTGGAAAAAATTTCACTTAACATGTTATTCTTTTTTCACATTTGTGAATGCCTTGTAAAAAATCTCCAGTTAAAAACCAATTGTGGATGAAATGTCTCAGCAGCCTGGAAGGAACAAGGCTACTTGTTGTTAAGGGGGCAGTGGAAGTTTTTTCAGTCTTCTCTGTAATTGCACTACTGACTCGGACTGGCTTAGAGGAGAAACAGACTGGGATCAATCTGAATAGAAAACCACTCACCTTCCTAAGCCTGTGCCTAGACATCAGTGATTCTTGCAGTGAATAGCACCAGTGAATTGCAGGGAACCAGTGCTTTGCCCTATAAATACTTTAACAGAGAATTGCATCCTTCTAACACCTCACAAAGGAAACTGTTAATGGAATCCCTTCCTATACATCTGTGTCCTGTAGCCATGTCCCTGTGTGAGAACACTGAAGGCTGAGAAAGAACAAAGCTGCTGAACAGAGCTCATGCCCAAACCAAACACTTCATGTCTCCCTGATAAACTGGATAAATAATAATAAACTGGATAATTCCTGTCCTCTCACCAGCTACTCTGCCCATCTCTCCTGTGTGCAGGGAGGCACAGCAACCTTGCAGCAATGGCCCTGCCAGTCTTCCTTCGTGCAGGGCACAGACATCACGTCTGAAGAGATTCCCCTGCACAGATGAAGCAGCAGAGCCTGAGATCCTGTTACTCTCACTGTCCTCTTGGGGAGGTGATGCTGCCAATTCCTACAGAGCGAGGACATGCCAATTACTGCAGAGCAGCCACAGCTCCCAGTGTCACTGGGAGCCCCTGCAGGTACCCTTAGCACATTGGGACACACCTGCCTTGGTGTGTCAGTGCATACGGGGAGCTCACTGTTAGGGTGATTTTTCCGACCATCACCACCTTCTGTGCAGAGCAGAAAGCCACAGAATGAACTGGGAACCTCTCAGGTGAGACTAAACCTGATGTTCTCCAGCCACCAGCACATACTTGGTGTGTGGGCACAGCCCTGAGCTGGCTTGCAGAAGGCTTCCCTGAAACACCCACAATGTGGCCTTCGGGCCTTTAGCACCACATGGTTTGCTTTGCAGGGCTGTTCTGACTGGGTTGCATGACTTTTATTTGTGCAGGCTTGGCCCTGTGGGCCCAGGGACAGCCAAGGACAAACACAGAAACTGGTGAGGAGACCAAATCTGCTCAGTGGAAATGGTGCCAGGCAGAGTCTCTGCTGGGGATTGGGATGAGGTCCTGCTATCATAGGCAGATAACATCAAGTGATGGAAGAAATTAAGTGGTCCATGTTCCTCCTTTTCTCATTGTGTAACCAGAAATCACACACATCCCCCCCACCCCCCAGTATTTGGACTATTTTCTGTCAAGACGTCACTGTATAAAAACAGAGGACTGAGTTGTGCAGCTCTTCCACAGTAAGTGCACAATTGCAGTAGGAATTTTTGCTGAATGAAAGACTGCAGAATTTAGCCCATTAATTTTACAAATGTCTCGCCTTCAAATGCTAAAGTAATTAGCTTAACTCCTTCACACTCTAAGATGCTTTAAAGTGTGCTGCAGGAATGTCTTAGATTTTAGAGCAAAGCTAATTTAAACTTCACTAGCAGTATGATCTCCTGGGATACTGCAGGCAATGTTGATTTTTATCTCCTAACTCTTCTCTTAACTGTTGCCAAGGTTTCAGATTTTATCATAATGTATTCACAAATATTTATGGAAACTATAACTCAAATATGCATTGGCTAAAATTAAACATATTTTACACAAGGTAACATCAGTGCCAGTTTATATAAATAAGTGTTCTTAGCTGCTTCAGCAGGCTTATTTGTCATGTTTAGGAAAAAACACCTTTAAATCCTGACAAAGCTGTCTCGTAAAAGAAATCGAAATCTGTGGTTGTGGCTTACTTGCCAACACACCTTTTCAGTGTGTGGTAGCTACTGCAGCAGTGGCCACGATGCTCAGAGCAGGGGTTGCCAGGCCTGGGGCAGTGCTGGGGGGCAGGGGCTGCTCCACAGGAGAGCCAACAGCTCATGTGCCATACAGAGCACAGCAGGGCAGGGCTGAAACTCACACACTTGGGGAACCCCCTGTCTCTGGATCCAATATGTTCCTAGGGAATGAAAATTTTCCCATGATTGATCTGACTATGGGAATACTTTGGACACCAAAATGATGCAGGTAAAATAATACTCATTGAAACTTGTTCAGAGAAAATAAGGAAACGCAACATGAGAACTAGTCAACTTCTGTATGTTACGGATACAGAACTCGCTCAGTGTAATAAAAGAATCATGGGAAAAGTAGAGGCAGAGGAAACAAAGCAAAGAAGGTACTCAACATTTCCATGGCAGATAAACCTAAATTCAGTATTTTAAGTGTGAATATTTACTGTTAGCCCTGCAACCTCAAAAATGCCTACAACATATGCATGTCATTCATGATTTTCTACAGTTATAATTCAGCATGCTGCTCAAGTTGTTGGGAGAGAATTTGTGGAGACAAAAAGCAACGCTGAACAATGGCAAAATTAACTTTGCAGTAACCAAAGCTGGAATCCAACTCGGCTTCAGATAAACACAGATAAATGGATTTTTATATTCTTTGCACTTGAGTTTATATTTAATCCACATTACACTAGTTAAGGGTTTATCCCTGCAAGGACAGTCACAATTAAAGAAATATTTAATCTCATTCTGCTTCTATTTTAGCTTGGCCTAATTAACTGTACCTGGCAAACATTCTTGTTAATTCCACAGCACCTTCACTGCTATGTTATTGACTGGTTTTCTGCCCATTCTACGTTTCTTGTCAGGGTAAATGAGCTTATAAAGAGGTTTGTCCTGTCACAGCTTGGATTTAAGATCATGGTATCACTAAACGGTTGGGGCTGGAGCCACCTAGACCAATCCCCATTCTCAAGCAAGGCCACCTGGAGCCTGTCACCCAGGATCACATCGAGGTGAATGTACTGGACCTGTAAAAGGCCTTCAGCCAAAAGGAAGGTGAACTCATCTGAGCCTATTGGAAAGGGAATGGTTGTCAGGCCGAGCAGATAGGCAGAATACATGAATTATAAAAAGAGCACATCTGGTATGCACTTAAAATGAACATTTCCTCATCAATACATGACAGTGACCACCTCACACTGCAGTCATCTGGATGTGTGGAACCAATACAAGCCCTCAGTGATCGAGAGAGCCCACTAAGCTGCAGCAGCAAAGCTTCAGATTTGTAGCTGTAGACATCCATGGGTGATGAAAACAGTTTGTACTATTTTTTTCCTACTGCTGTAGACTAGGTTATTGCTCAGGAGAGGCCTTGTGCCATCACAGATACTAGATAGGTGTGTCTGCCACCTTTAAAGCTCTCAACTCATTTTTAAATCACTTGTTCTTTTCTTGACTGGATTTTTTTAAGTTCCTCAGACTCCAATAGAAATGATCAACTGTATGAGCTCAGTCATCAGCTTGGATTCTGCCTCCCCCATATACAGTGCAGGACTAAACTGACAGTCCTGACTTGATCTGTTGTGCTGGTCAAATGAAAAACAGGAAAGGAAGAAAACCGATCTGTGCTTGAAACACTTATTCGTTTCACGTATTGTTTTCAGTTACAGATTGTGTTGCACGACCCTCTATTTCCTAGGCCTTCTTGGATGTTTTCTGTTTCCACTCGGTATGCGATTTAACCACTGTCGGAGCTATGCTGCAGCCCACCAGGACTGAGAGCCAGGTACTTCTCATAATAGGAGGTCAAACTAAATGAAAGTCGGAGCCCCACCAGTTCTCACAGCTGAATTCCAACACTGGATATGACATGGCCAAAGGGAAAATATTGGATTTATTTTTATGAGTTAGTCATAACCCTAATGCCCTTAAGAGTTACTGTGAGAAGTGAATCCATTCGTAAGGCCAACAAGGTCACTTTTAACTTGTAAAAATAAATCCAATATTTTTCACTATGTCTTATTAGGTTTGTACAATGCAGCAACCACTGTGGTTTGTTTTTAGAACGTCACTTCCCAGAACTGCTCATATTGCTTTTTAGCATGATTGCCCTTTCCCATGTTCCTCAGCTCCCAAGGTCTGCATTGTCTCTTTCACTGCCTTTGTTTTGCTTTGAGATGCACAGACAACACACATCCTGTTAATGAAAGTACTTTTGAGTTTTATGTTCAGCCCCTGCTCTAACACAACTCCATTGTCACAGCCTCTTCTGCCTCACGTGTTTAACACGTCCCTGCCATTTCTCTCGGCTGGTCCCACACAGCCTCAGCCTTCCCTGACCTGTCTCGGTGCCTCCTGCCAACTGAACTGCAACCACCAGAATTCCACAGCAGCACTTGGAATTTGTTGGTTAGACTGGTCTGACAAACAGTCTAATAATAGCCTAAATTTGATAACAACTTCTTCTTTCCTCCTTAAGGCTTCAGTAGCTTAGAGGAGGATGGAAGAGCTGAGATGTGACCTGGAATACTTGTCCCAGCCCATGAAGTCTGCCATTTCAGGCTGAGAGAAGTCCTGCAGACCTCAGGACTGTCTCATTTTGAACAGCTTTTCCCCCAACAGACAGCAAGAGGCCATTCCACATTTCCTCTTTCTCCCTTGTAGCCACGCCATAATTCACAAACAGCAGGAAACGGCAGAGGGAATGGAAAGACACCACCTTACAACCAAAGAAGGGAGGTTTCAAGCAACTATTGACACACACAGGAGTGGGAAGATTTGGGATGGCACAGTCACACCTTCTTGCCTGCAAGAGAAAGGAGGGCAGCACTTTGTGCCCAGTGCAGCTTGAAGAGCCGAGCCTCAGAAAGTCAAGAGGAGATTACAGGAGTAGGACAGGAAGTGTCTCAGAGGTGGTGAAAGGAGGAATGAGATGCTCATCCCTTCAAAACACAGGGGAAACATATTATTTCAGGGATAATGCTAATACACCAAGAAACCAAAGGAAAGCAGTGGATCAAAGAATATGGACAGAGCAGAACAGTTTGCTCTCAATGTAATTCAATTTTTTTGGCCAGCTTCTGCTTCTGGGCAGAAGCTTTAGGGGCATTCATAAAAATCTAATTAGAAAATAACATCTCTCATGAATTATTAGCTCTCCTCATATCTGGTTGTAATAGATTAAATTAAAGTCACAACACCAGCAAAATATACTAAATCAATTAAAAAGGAGATTTTTATGTCAATCACAGTCTCCTGCTTCCTTTTAAAACACTGAAAAAGAAATGGTTTATGCCAAGAAACCACTCTAGAAAATATTCACTTTTCCCCTACAGGAGTGTTCAGAAGTTTCCAAAAGCCATGAAACTTGTATTTTCTATCCCCCTTAGCACTGAGCAAAACATAAACCAAGCGGTGAACCATTATAGGAACTAAAAAACCTGTCTCTTTTTTTGGTTTTGCCCATGTATCCATCTGTATGTTCCCATTCATTTGAATATGATGAGCCTGTATTTTTACTAGTGAAAACAGAGCAGAATTTGGCTTCAGTTGATCCAGATCTAGACAACCATAATTTGCTCACCCTTTATCCAAATTCTGAACAATATTCCTTCCCAGTAACAATTTTCAGTCCCTTTGTGCTAATGTAAATTGTTTCACCAATGTAAATGATTACACAAGGTGCAAAGGAAAAGCAGACCTTCAGCTGTGTCTTGGTGAGAAAAGGCTCTGCACAAGCACAGCGGCTCTCACCGTTCCCACACAGCTCCGAAAAATGGCATGGCCACGTCTTTATCACTTCAAAGCTCCAGCTCCCTGCTCAAGTAGCAGCTCCACATCATATAGTGCAATTTGAAATCTTGGCACTTGGCTTTCAATAATTCCCTGTTAGATTACTGTCTGTGGAAGAGCATATAACACAACTGCTACAAATGCTGGGAGCAAAATCTTCAGTAACAACTTAGCGCATATGATAACTTTCCCAATTTCCTGCATCTACACCACCTATCTCTTTACTCTGGTCTGTAGCAGCTTGTTTCTTTATTGAACATCTGCCTTGGGATCCCCTGTCATAAAAAGTAATAAACACATCAATCCAAAAGAAAGAGTATTGCACGGCCCAAAACTACTTAACCAATCAAATTGGCAGCTGGTAGCATGAAACTAAAGGGATAAAACTCTGAGGTGCTTTTTTATACAGTGTATTTCTAACAATATTACACACCTGCTGCCATTTTACACATCTAGCTGCCTGAGTCCTTCTAATAAGTTAATTATAGTTTCTAGCACCAATTACAGATTTCAACCTTGGCGGAAATACAAAGCAATGGGATTAATTTGTAAATCTGCTATCTCACTGGTATTTGACAGCTATTGCTTTGATTCTCCTTCCTACAAAATACAGATGGATTGTCTTGGGAAAAAAGCATTCTTTAACCAAATAATAATAAAAAAGCACAATAAAAATGCCTTGTAGCTTATTATCTACAGACCCCACAACTTGTAACTGTGACTGTAATTATAGCTGTTTGAGTTTCCCCTACAGGTTTTGCTAAACAAACAAATGAAAAGATACCCAAAAGGAAAAACCAAAGCAATTTGTGCTCTCCAGTTATCATAATATAAATATCCATAGATTACTTGCATAGAGAGAAGATCAGATCTAATCTTTCACCAGAGTTTCTTGTAAATTAGAAATTACATTTACTTCAGGTGTATACTTTGCCCAGTTCATATCCAGCTGTAAATTAGAGCAGTTTTGCCTTTTGGGAGGAAAAACCTCACTTTTGAAACGTGTCTTATTGATTGCGTATAGATTACCAGCAGCTGATCCATGGAGTGGATTTGAAAGTAGAATTGCCTATAGGCAACTTTCTTTATTGATTGCAGATTGATATTCAGTTGATTTTTAAGAAGAGCAAACTAAAATAAAGCTGCAATGTAATTGCCAACTTTTTGTAGGAATAAGAGAAACAGGGTGCCCAGGGAAGCGATGGAGTCACCACCCCTGTAGGTGTTTAAAAGCTGTGTAGATGTGGAACTTAATGACCTGGTTTAGTGGTGGGCTTGAAAGTACTGGGGATACTTTTGGACACAATCCTAAAAGTCTTTTACACCCCAGGTAAGTCCATGACTCTTTGATTAGATCAGACAATACTGCTGTCTGACAAGCTATTTGTTCTTCTTCCTAACACTCACATTAGCATGCCCGGGTCACCTTTCCTTTCAGTGTTCCCCTTCCATGACTTTAGGAAGGTGAAGAGGGGAGGAAGGCTGTGGTCAGCTGGTACATGAACTTTCAGTATCTGCAGAGCCACAGAGGTACTTGCGATGCTTCTGGGTAACACTAAGGTCTGCATTAATGTGCAGCCTGCCACACGTGTCCCTTAGCAAGAAAAAGATCCTCATTTTGCATTAAACATTCTGAACAGCTGTTTTGAATATAGTGCTTGCTTTTAAATCTTTATCACAGTAAAAGACACAGGTAGCTCCCTGAGACACAAGACCCTTGAATCCCCACTTGCTATGGAGTTCTGCCTCATAATTTCACACCTGTGTAGGTGAGATGATTTCTAGTAGGACTGAGTTCTCAAAACAGCTTTTCCTTACAGGCATTAATGATGCCTCTCTTCTATTCTCATAAAAGCAGCAAAAAATTAATTTGTTATTCAATTCACTTTGATTTAAATGTGTCCTTGGTTTATTAGGGTACAGAGGTGGCACACTTGTCTGAGCACATAGTACAATTGCAAACACACTTCTTTAGGAAACCACACGAAATTATTTATTCTTATGAAAAATCTCTGCTCAAAAAGTTACAAAACTGAGATACCAAGCACCAGCTTGGATCCAGCAAAGCACTTAAACAAGTTTCCCCAATTGAAACTCACGCAATTTAAATCTAAATATACCCCCAAGTGCACTGGTGGTTTGGGACTGAAAAGCTCAATGCCCAATCCAGTTCTACTGAGTGTCACACTGACTATTAAAATCAAACATGAGTTAAGAATGTGAATCCATTGTGGATAATTGCTGGAAGCTTATGGGAAATGGTTATACAGCCCGAGCATTTTAAATAACATTACTCTAGTTTTATAAGTGTAAAACAGAGAAAGCCCTGGTTTTCTCAGGTTTACCAGAAAGAAGTCGTGTGAACAGCAGAACTAATGAAGCCCAATTTCCCATAAATTCAAATTCTTTTTCACCAAAATCCTGCCCCTACGCCTTCACCACAAGTTCTGCTCTCTCCCTGTTGTTTAGTGTTTCCTCTACCCAGGGCACGGCCCTTGCTGTGCCTGACTGACCAGCTGGCTGCTCCAAAGGGACAATGATGGGCACCTCCTGCTGGCTCTACCTCAGAACGAACACTGCTGTCTGTCACCCTTGTTTTGCCACATTCCAAACTTCACAAAACAATTTGAGAAGTTTAGTCACTGAGACTTGAATTTTTATTTCATATTTGATTAAAGTTGGCCATAAATTCAACAGCCTTAATGACATGAGTTAAAAAGCACCAGAGCAAACAGAGCTCTCCAACCAAGCTCGGTCCAGAGGGGTACCAAAGCCTTGTTCCTACAGATGGAAGAGTCCTGATGAAAAGTGGCCATGCCTAAATTTGATCCCTCTATTAATCACAGAACATATAAATTATTTACTCTACCAAAGGCAAGACTGTGCAAAACACCATAGTAAACTCAGGAGCGTGGAGAAACACTCCCACTTACCTTTCTGCTTTCAGGCACGTCTATCAGCTTCTTCCAGGCTCCTTGAGTTCCTCCCCATCACGATTCTAGCTCCCTCCATTGCTACAGACTCAAGCCGTTCTCCTGGGCAGCTGGGAACTAAATGAAGTTTTTGCACCTGTGCTCCCGTTTCCTGTCATCTCAGACTCACTCCAGCTGTGGATAACCATGTCCATTGTGTTTTGGGCCCACAGAGGCGTGGCCTCTTGTGCATCAATGAATTGCAATTTTCCCCTAACAAAGAAAGCTGTTCCTGTGTATGTGATGCCATCCTCTTGATTCCTACATAAGCCCAACTTACATGATAACCAGCTTCATGGCTTAGAGGAGGCAAATTGAGGACAGAAGGAGCCCACTAAAGCAAAAAAATAACCCAAAATACCTTTACTGCAGATAGTTCACAGATATCACCTAATTTTATCTATAGAAGAAACTAATAAAGCATGCTTTCCATTTGTAGAGTGCATAATATGATTAACTACTCCTTCCTACCTGGCACAACTCAGATTTCCTGTAACAGCAATATTCAAATGACAGTATTTAAGAGGAGAAGTTGCTGTAGCAGCAAAACATTATACACTGGCACGTATTTTGTGAGATGTCTATGTCTTTTTTCACTGTTGGTCAGTTCACTTTTATACTAAATTCTCAATTTTCACCTTTAAAAAAAAGACCTTCTTATCATTTGATGCTAGTACCTCTTATACAGCTCCATAACATATACCCCAGTAAATATACAGCGTTTGAAATATATATGAAGTATTTAATATCTCATTCCTCATGAAAATCCACTGGTAGATAACTGATAATTACTCACAGCTGCTTCTGATTTGGGGTAGTTACTTGGATGTACGTAGTGCCTCATTAGTGTTTGAGGGGATTTTTCCTTCTGATTACATTTTCTAATACTGCTGGCAAGGCTACTTGCTTGAGGAGGGTGGAACTGAAGTGCAGCACTTCCTTTCAGAGTACATTATTGGTGATGGGCAGGCAAAATTACTTCACTGCGTGTTTATCTGCCCTCCTAATGGACATGAGGTCTAAACCCCTTTCCTTCTAGGACTTTCCTATGCTTAAGTACCCAAGTTCCCTGAGCTGGAATTTGTCTGCTTTTTAGCACTGCCCATGGCGCAAAGATTTATGTTGCTCTGTGTGACCATACCAGTCATCCATCGCTATTAATTACAAAAAAATCTTTCTCCTTGTTTCTAAAAGCCTTTTGAATTAGCTTCCATTATGAAGTTATACCACAGATGGTCAAATGCTTGCAAACAAGGAGAAGGCAAACATTCCTGAAAACACATTTGTGATCTATCTAGGCTTCTATGTCAGGGAGAAAGTCAAGGGATTTAGGTGACTAAAGATGACTTTCCTCAGCCAAATTTAGCTGAAAGTTACACAAACAAGCTACCTCATCTCTCTCCAGAGTCAGTGAGAAGAGATAGACTTCTTCAGAAACAGTTCATGCTAACATGAAATAAATACCAAATCCAGGTGGGATGATTAACCCTCTGGAGATGCTTCTTGCTATTCATTCATTATGGAAACCATCTCAGAACATGGAGCTAATCATCAAAAGATCTTTGCTTAGATAAGATTAATGTTCTTTTTCCCAGTGGTTCTAAAATTATGGCAACATATACTGTGAAAAAGGAACAGATAGAAATATCTGAGGAGAATGTATAAATATCTGAACACAGTTATGACACTTTAAAAACAAAAATATTATTTTCTTCTACTGAAGATGGGGAAATCATACTAAGAATGAACATGACAGATAGTTTTGTCTGCCAAAGAAGAAATAGCACAGGCTACGCCCCTGCTTCATCTAGACAATTTTCTTTAAAGTAGTTATACCAAGGTAAAAAGACATCACTTAATTTCTTTTCATAATAAGAAACAAAAAATTATATTTAAACTGTGCCAAGTCCTTCCTAATGAGGGATCTGTTTGTACATATTCTGCATCTTTCTAACTACCAAACCCATCCTACCACCCATCACCTTGTATTGCATTTATTTTTGTTCAAGCTGCTGTGCCAAAGCTACAGGCACACCACTACTGCCACCACTAAATGCTATTAATGGGGCAGGCTGCAAAAATGGAGAATGTAGGCTACTAATATTAGGTTTTAACTGATATCACTGTATTTGCCACCTAGTGTTTGAGTTTGCAGAGCTCACTTCTATTCCATTCAGCTGTAAAGAGGAAGTCTAAACACTTCTTACGTGAAAGCTAAACCAATTTTCTTACAGAATCCCTCATTTCCAGGGCTTGAGACTTTTAGTAAAATCCCAAATACTGCATGCCTTCCAGCTGGCCATTGGATGTTAATTTGATCACAGTGTTACTACTAATCAAACCCCTATCATTTGACATTTTCCCCTTTCTTGGACTTGGAAAATCTACACATAATGGCCTTAATCCAGGCTTCTCATGGTACAGATCTACCAGAGCCCAGACTCTGCCTGGCCCCCGAGGGCAACAGAAATGCACAACATGGGTCAAATCCCTTCCTTCACTCGTAAGGGCAGACCTGTACCTCCTCCCCTGGCTGTAAAGCAGTTTCACTTGCTGGTAGAAAACCAATGACAGCGAGGGGCAGGGCAGTGGTGCTGGTTGGGAAGGGGTGGGCTCAGGAGCTGGTTCATGTGCAAAGGCTACAAGTCCTGTACATGCAAGGGAGATGCTCCACTGGACAGACACAGCACTGTCCTGACACTTGCACAGGCACTCGGCTTTCAGTCAGCAACACCTTGGCCACCTCTTTGGTAACAAAAGCAGGCCAAACACAAAAGTCTAAAGAGAATGTTTTTTGATTTTAAAAGAGTGAGCTGGCCCCCTCCCACATCCTGCAGAGTACAGACACCACTCCCTGTCAGCAGGGCAAGAGCATTAGCACAGGTGTATTGGGATATGCCTGCATACAGTATCTCTGCAGTACCAGACTGTGCTAGATTGACTCAGTTTTACACTCACGTTCTGAAGAAGGCTGCTTACCAGTCCAATGAACATATGGCCCTTGCAGGGTGGAAAAGCCCTCTGTTGACTTTGACAGTGGCATGCCCACAGTATATCTCCACTTTAATTTTCCCAGTTTGACTTGGTTTGTATTGCAAGAAAATGATCCCAAATGACCCTCTATTTATTTATTTTTAAACTGAACATATTAGGTATATTAATGTTTCATCATCTGTTCTGACTGCCCCATTCCAGGAAGCCCCACTGTGGTAACAGAAGATTTTTCAGTGGGACCATATTCATCCCCTATGCCAACAACAGCCCTCTGCATGGCTCTTGCTACCTGTCTGATCAGGAAGGAGTTAAAATCCTAATTTTTCTATTGCATTTCACTTTAAAGATAACCCTCTTTTATTACAGCATGGCTCAAACTCTTGGCTTGCACTGACATTGCTCAGCAGAGCGTTTGGTTTTCTCTTTACATCGCATTTTAGCGAATGCTGTGTTTTATAAGATAAAATGATAAATGGCCTGACTTAAATGACCGGAGGGTATCTACTTTCCTGCTACTCTATTTAAAAGGTTTCTGTGAACATTTTACACACCTCATTGTGTGACTGTGGCTGTCTAATAGCAAAGGAAACAATAGCCTCTGATGTCCACAGAGGCAGGGCATACCACACAGGTGCCATGTTTTACAACACCACTATATCTTGTCACTCAGAAGTGCTCCCTGAACAAATTGCCTGTCATATTTAAAGATAAAATCTGACAGTGCCAGAGCTGACAAGTAGTCCTCAACCCTGACATACAACACGGAGCTGAATTTTGCTAGATTCACTGTAGATGGATTTGTCTTTAGAGATTCACAGCAAAGCTAACTGCTGGCAGAGCAGCAAAAATTATTTCAAAACATTACTAAGTGTCAGACTTTATTAAATGGTTGCTTTAAAAAAGGGGGAAAAAAGCTTTTGTGTTACATTTAGAAAAGAACTAAACAGAAATGTTTTTACATATTTTACTTCCCCATAAAATAATGATTTACAGCATGTCTAAATAATAGAAAATCCTGCAGTACACTTCAGGAAGTGTATAGTCATTGCTCCTTAGCACTGGGATTTTTATTTACACTGCAGGAGCTTGTATTCTTTTATCTTTTACCTCATGAGGCTCTGAAAGGTACATACAGTAAATGAGAATTAAGAAGGAGCAACACAGTGTTCAGCAACGCCCACCCACTGCTCAAGTGGTGATTGGGGGCAGTCAGAGGGCTGCCTTGGGAAGCAAACACTGGTGCTGCAGTGCTGTTTACCCCCGGCAACACCAAAGGGAGCAGAGGATGGAGGCTACAGAACTACAACACAAGTGGCACTGGCAGAGGGGCAGAGGCAGGGCAGATACTCTACAGGTATGTTGAAATCCCAGCCTGCAAGTACTTTCAGATCAGCCCCTTTTTGTTCTCTTTTGGGGTTCTGACGGGTAAAGGGCCACATACACATTCATTTGCTTATCCAGCTCTTTGTTACCATTTTACGCCCCCATTAGATATCTGTACATTCAACTCCCTCCTTGGCCACAGAATGCAAACTTTTGAATGTATAGCTGGAGAGATTTTTCTGTCCTGTTCATTAGCCATTAACAAGGAGCTACATGTTTGTTCTCAAAGAGGAAAAAGAAAGGCATAAAACATTATCTGCAGTTCAACGTGCTACGTCGTGTCAAATCATTTCACAAAGACAGCCTTGATGTCGAGACATCTTTTCACACCTACTGCCAGACGAGTGCTGAACTGATGTAAAGGAGATGTGCCAGCAACAGCGCCTGGCTGCCCCTCCCCAGCCACCCCGCCACTGCCTCTCAAGTCTGCTGCTGCCAGAACCACGTGCCGAGCTGGAGCCAAATAAACACCCCATCAGTGGAAAAACGGGACAGGACACAGCCGTAGGTGAAGTCAGCAGGTGTCACACAGAGAGCAGGTAGGGGCAAGCAGGACACCAGTGGAGCAGACAGCCGAGTGTCACCAGCAATCGCAGAAGCGCTGTCACAATGAGCAGAGGCAGATGACTCCCAAAATCACGGAATGGTTGGGGTTGGAAGAGACCTTACAGATCACCTCGTTCCAAGCCCCCTGCACTGGGCAGGGATACCTTCCCCTAGACCCCATCCAAGCTGGCCTCAAACACTTCCAGGACAGGGACATCCACAACTTCTCTGGGCAACCTGTTCCAGTGTCTCATCACTACCACTGAGTTATGTTTCTTCAAGGAAAGGGACCCTCACCATAGGAGCAAGGCCAGCAGTGAGTACAAGTACCTATGAAAAACCTGGGAAAGAGACAAGGCAGGTAGGAGGGAGAACTACGCCCTCTCCCACACTGGGTGATAGCAGGAAGGTGAGAGCAGGGGGCTGCAGCCACTTTTCTGGAGGGGTTGTAGTGCTGCTGTGCAACTTGAACTTCTGACAAGCTAGTGCTGATGTAGGAGTCTGGGCCAGGAGTATTATGCAAGTGTCCAAAATGGATGATTGACAGCAGTTAAGTCAGGATCAATGACTGGAGAGCCTACTGCTACATCTTGCACGTAAAACCGTGCAAGACATGTGCAGAAGGCTGTGAAATAACAAAATTGGAAATTTAAGTGCTCAGAGAAAGGCAAAATCTCAACTACAGCCCCCACCTCCAATTTATACTTCAGCCACAGACCTGCCATGAAAATCAGGATTTGAGTTTAAGAATAATGGTTGAAAATGCTTTTCTGAAAATCAGCAATCTGGGAATCAGAGGGGCAAACAAACTCACCCTGCTTTTGGTCAGATACACATGAGCTCAGTGGTGGGTCTAATGCCCTCTAATTGCTGGGATCTCCCGTCCCTGCCATGTGATTACTTCCCAGCCATGGTGTCCTCCCTGTGCTAGTGACTCTGAGGCAGGTTTGCTGCTATAGTGTGCACCGTCCTGCGCAGTGTGGGGAAATAATATGGGGGAGTATGAGAGGGAGAAAGTTCAGGTGTAGACACAGCTCCAATGAAATCACCCCTGCCCAGCCCCACTCCAGCCCCTCGGCTGAGACTTATGTCATGGGACATAGCAAAGGACCATCCAGGTATGAATTCTATTTGCAGCTCTAACTTGATTTTGGCAGACCCTTCTGAGTGCCTCTTTTACTGTACATCTCAGCTGGGTCTCTGGACTTCAATCCCAGGAGTGGCTCTTGTGTTTTTCATCTGTTGGATAAAAATATCTGCTGCTGTCACCAGCTGCACTTAGTCCAAGCAGAAAATAACCCCAACTTCACTAAGATGACCCACACAGGGACACTTCTCACTGTCTGCAACAGGAGAACCATTTACATAAGTTTAATCTTCTCTCTCACAGAACTTTTCTACAGCATGGACCTGTCTACTAGTCACTACACTACAAAAATCTCCCCGAGTACCCCATCATTCTGTTTCCTACAAAGCTTGACTTTGCCTTAGGAATAGTGTTAGCAAAAGATGTAATTGTCATTCTCCTGCGCTGCATCAAATCTTATTTAAGGATGGATCTCCTCTCAATTTCTCTTAGAGGCACTTTACTCTAGAGAGAACCAATCCATTATTGGAAGGAGATGTTCTGACCCCATTAGCTGGGCAGACGTGTGTTTGAACTACAGACCTCTGAGCATCCTCAATCCAAGATGAGCTAGCTCAGACGATGGTGTCTGGAAGGGATGCATCCTCAGAGATCCCTTTGCATCCTGCTCTGTACCAGGCAAGTGCCGAATGCACACTGCAATAGGCACCTGAGAGATCAGAATGTCCAGCAGCTCATTGAAATGAGTGAATGTAAGGGTATGCAGATAAATATAAAATCCTGGGAAGTGTAATTTTGGATGTATGCTATGTTTAAAAAAAAAGCATTGAAAAGAAATTCCTTGTGATTTATAATTCTCATATTGGCATGTACAAAACATCAGTGTGTTATATTCAATTTTTTTAAAAGACTGCTCTGTTCCAAGCTTGCTTCATGCATGTTTGACTCTGGCCCCTGAGTATACCAGAAAATGCATAATACAAGCATTTGCAGCCTTTAAAAGTGGAAATGTCATAACTTAGTCTTAGTTAGTCAGCTGTGGCCCTGACTCGAATGAAAGTGCTGTTGTCCAATATGCTTTGCTCTACATTGATTTTTCTTCTATCAGCTGGGAGTTCTGGTAAAAGAACAATAGATCTAATAATATCAGTATAGCAAAGAAAGTAAGGAACAGTGAGCTCTTCAATATATGCAGGTCAAGCCACAATCAATTTCCAGATTTGAAATTATGTTTTTAAAATATGTGTTTAATACAAGATCTTGTTCTAAGTCTATCAAGTCAAAGCTTGTATAGTTTCAAGTTCCTGAATGACTGCTTTATCAAGTAGCCCAGACTTAGGCCCCAGAGGTTAAGCAGTAAAGGAGAAACAAAAATAACCTAAAAGTTTCTGCAGCTAGTTGAACCCAGTAACAGCTCCTTAAACCGCTTTTACATTCCTACAGCTTGACATACCATAAAGCCACAAGATACATTGAAAAGCTATGAATTTGCGAAGTAGGATTTCACTTCCTCTTGTTGTTAGAGGTCATTAAGTTTATTAGATGTTAGCAAAATACTTGTAAACAGAAAATATGAAGCCTTATAAAAAGTGCCCTTTATTTTCACCCTACTAATTAACACGCAACTAGGAACAGGCTAACAGAAACCTAATTAATGAAGTGCTGTTAGTTCCAAAATCTTAGTGATAATTATGCAGCAAGTTTCATGCAGACCTGCTGAAATGAAATACAATTGTGCAAAGAGGGCATCATACAGATTAGATGAAAACTTGCACGTATGTTTTTAGCAGATAAGCTGATTCAGCTACAAACTCTAAAATCATACTCTGGACTCACTGAAAAAGCAAGAATCCAGGGTGATACAAACTTTCTTTACTTCTTTTAACCTATTTACAAACTCAGTGTGATTCTTCTGGTTTGAGATGATGGTTCTCTTACATGAATGATCTTGGAATAAAAAACCCAACACTTTTAAAAATGTTTAGCAAAAACTCACTTTGAACTATGATTGTGTGACCACAAAATACAGACATTGGCTGACAGATAAATTGCACATCTGCAACTTCAGCAATACAACTTGAGACCTTTTAGATCAGAAATGAAGTCTCATCACCAAATGAAAAGAATATCTTTTAGCTCTAGCAGGGTGTATAACCTTATGAAACTCTCATTTGCAGGGTGTTAACTGTATGTAACAGGGTGCAAGAGCCTTTATGGTGAAAAGACAACTACAAGTCTGTCTCCTCAAGGAGAATTTAGGTTCTCATGACAGATTGGGCACAGAAAGAATGGAATTAGTGTAAAAATCAAAATTCAACAAACACCAAATCCTGATTAGTCTCTGCCTCAATTAAGACCAACTGCTCTTGAATGAAGATGCTTGTTCTTGAGTCTCCTTGTGCTTGTGTCCCTCCAGCAAAGGCCCTGATTAGTGCATCTTTTTTTTTTTTCTGAAAGGTCACTACTGCCATGTGTTTTACCCATTTTAATGAAAAGTTAAGGAAAAGAAAAGTAAAAAAGGGAGAGTAAAAAAAAAGGGAGAAAAAGGAACAGCTTAAGGCACTTTTGATCCCAGGGACAATCATCTTGGTCTTTCTAGATCCGTACAGGATACATCACAATGGATTGTAAGAAATGTTTCAGACTAACACTGGTTTTGCAAATGGGTCTCCATCCAGTTGCCTGGCTTTTACTTAAATCAATTGAACTTTTTCTAAAGCCAAGAAAAGAATGTTCTAGGCTAAGAAATCAAATTTCTCACCTCTTGGATGCCTTGCTGACTCTGAGCTGGAGTGTGTGTTAATAATGCTCTCTGTCAACTTTTTCACTCGGAGACTCCACTCCTTCCTGGCCAATATTATTCACATTTCCATCACCTCTTGGCTGGAATCTACTAATGCAGAATAATTTCAGCACAGAGCCTTTGGCCTGAACGGAACTCCCGGAATTACCGAACATTGCAGTGCACCTCAGCCACGCAGCCATGTGCACATCAAATCACTCTGCTGTCCTCTACAACGGCTCTTGTCAGAGCACCAAACGAAATCTGCAGCATCTGATACATAATTCTAAAGATTTCTCACTTTAAGGTCACATCAGCCTAACAAAGAACAAAACTTGTTAATAACATTACTGTTAATACTGAGACAAAAGGGAGAGAAGAGACATCAGACATCTGAATAGAAGAGAAAGAACAGCAACGAAAAAACTGTGGAATTCTTTGATGTTGGATAATAAATTATTAGGTTGTTCATCAAAATAGCTAGTAAAGCAGTGCTCTCAGTAAAGTACTACCAGACTACCAAATAAGTACCAGACCAAAGTGCTAACAGGTGCATAACCAGCATTCCAGTTTGCTTCAGCAACTCATCTTCACCTTGGTAAAAATAGCACAAATACTAACAGGATATTTTTTTAAGAGTTTCTGAATGCAGGAGCTGTACCACCTTATGGGGCATGCAGTGGAAATACTTAAAATAGATCTAGAAGAGTGGGGATAGTGTTATATTATATTGTATTATATACTGCATATTCTCCATGGAATCATTTAATTCCAGTAAAATCTATCTTTCCCACTGAGAGCTCAGGGACTTGGAATGTAACTAAAAGATTCACTGGAAAGTTTTAATCAAACCTTAGGAGGTCTGAAAGATCTCTATTATATGAGATGTATTATTGTATGTTATGCAATTAAATATTGTGCTAAATATGACATGAGTAGGACAGATTCCAGCTCCACTTTCAGATATAACTTTGGAGGACAACAAGTTCTATGAGAACATCTTTAATCTGTAAACTGAGCTGATTAACTGGAAGTAACGGAGATAGCCAGCAACAGAGGGTTACATAACACTCATTCCAGTGTTGGCACTCAGACCCCAGCTGCACTTTTGACCTCTGCCTCAGTTTCTCTGTGTAAAGCACCCTGATATTTTAAGATGAAGAGCCACTTTTAAAATACCAGTACAATTAGATAAATTTTTCAGTGAAGCTGTTAGGAAAGGGACCCTGGAAAATTTCTTCCAATTTCATGTTACGCCTAGAGGGTTACAATGAACTGGGAACAACAAAAAACTTGTGACAATAAAGAGGTGATTTCACTGCATTTTTTTTTCACTTTATGTAGACATTCATCTTCCACAAGAAACAAAGCTTCTCAAGACATGCTGGAGAGCAAAATGCCCAAGTCATACACTCTTAGTTTCAAAGTTACATTGCTACTCTGAGAAAGAAATCAATGTATACTATACTAAAAACAATCATCACAGCCCTTCAAATGATTGTAGAGCTTAACTTTGAATGCAATTCAACCTAATAGAGGCTTTAATGGCTTTTGACAGATTGTTCCACTGATCAAGGGACATGTATGAAAATAACTGCCTACCAAGCCCTGATTTGATTTTAAGAAAAGAAAACTGAAGGTTAATGGTAAACAGAAGTTGATTGTTCACATTTTCACTGAAATAACTCTATCTGACCTGTTCTTAGAAGCAGTGGAATAAAGGATAATGGGAATCTTATACACCTGACTTTTTTACTTTAGCCTGTAATCAACGGGACTAATCAGACCAAGATGTGTTGGCATGAAAGCAAGTATTTGACGATAGGGAGGGGGAGGAGAACAACTTTTGTGACCAAATTCTTAATCATTATGGACAAGCCCTGTAAAACCAGTAGAGATTTAGAGGATGTAAACCATAGCATAATACATCCTTTTGGATTATGAATGTTATCTCCAAAGCAACAAGAAGGGAAACTATAGTTCACATGACATATGTGAAGTGCTCATGGCCAAACACCAGCATTTTAATGTGCTAATTTTATCAGTTATTTCTTGGCTTTTATTTTACACATTATTCAGCCAGTTCTGAAGCCTTTCTATGTACAGTCTTTTTGTAATTGTATAAATTATCTTCTATTGTTCAGTGAATGCCCTCAGGCTAAGATGAAGAGGACAGATGAATGTAAATGAAGGTGCAAGCCCAGCCAGTGAAGGTGGAGTCAGTTTGGACAGGAAAAAGAACAGTGGTTCTATTCAGGATTGCCTCTGCCTATACAGGTGGGGTGAGCCAGAATAGGACAGGATGGGAGTCCTACAGAACAATGAACCCTAACCCTTCATCACTCCCTAGCAGCTCCACCTTCTAAAGGCAGATTAGTGTAGTGATGAACTTTTCACTCTTATGGGAAGTGCAATGGGTGTTTATTTTTGATGAGGAACTTCATGCAAACAGAATTCTTGCCTGACCCTTCCCTGTGTCAGATCACTGTCCTGGTGGGACAGGACAGAAGATGAGCTCCAGCAACCTGAATCTCAAATGGGAAACAGAATGTTTGGAGGTACTCAGTTTGTGGAGGTCCAGCAGGATGGAGGTGGAGGCTGAAGCTGGGGATGAGAGTTTCTCACCCCTGTTGCTACAGTGGAACAACCACTCTTCCCAACTCTGTAATCTTGGTGTGAGCTGAGAGTGGTCAGCTCCCAGCAAAAAGCTGAGGATTGGCTGTCAGGGGCAGGAAGGAGTTTAGGGAGCCAACATTAACTTTGCACCAGGTGGTAACAATTAAGGGAGAGATCCTGACCTGCACTGTACAAGTTTGAGCTCAATGACTCCCATATGAGTTCAGTTAATGAAGTTGTGGCCCTGAGAAAGCACATCCCTTGGGTCTCATGTGCATCTCATCTTGTCTCTCTTGCCCTACTCTCAGCCCAGCTTAGACATCAGCTCCTGGCCTGGTTTAATATCCAACAGCCCAATGTTGCATGGGACAGGACTAATGGAACAGCACTGCTGTAACTGAGAAAGGAGCAATGCCAACTCTTAACACACTATAGTATTTCAGTCACCTTTCATAATGGATTTTAATAATCTTAATTTCTTTATGCCCTGTTACATCAATGGATTCCTTGAATTTGCCCCTCTGCATTAAGTAGTCCAGCATGATTTTATAGTGCATCTTGCACCACTACCAGTGAACCCAAAACCATATTGAAATTATAATAAGACAACAGATTTGGATATTTATTATGGTGCATGTCACCCATCCCGCACAGTTGCCAGTTGGTGATTACTCATGGCATTCTTATTTACCCTTTAACTAATCAGAACCTGCTGTAAAGCTTAGAACATAAGTATTATGCCTTTAAAATCTACTGTATTGAGATTAATTTTATTTATTTACATAGCCTTTTAACAGAAAAAAGGACCTATGGGATAAAATATTTTCATATATAGGAATATGAACAAAGCATTATAAAAACATTTCTAATTACATTGCATAACACAGCAGTTTTCTATCAAAATACTTAAAAACAGTCTGTATCTTTCATCCCCCAAATTACAGAAACAATAGAAGTTTTTCATTTTCTGCCAACATTTTCTTTCTATCAGTGTAAAACCAACTCTGTATCAGATTTATAAAAGAAAGCCCTTGCCTTGAGCATTTCATTTGTACTGGTTCCATGTTTAGTCAGTAGCTTTTGTAAAATTGATGAATATTGTCTAAAGGCAAGTGCAGACAGGCAAACAGATCCGTATCTTCTGCAATCCATTTAGCCTGACACACACGTACAAGTGAACTATTTTACCTCAATTCAGTCCTGGCTGATGAAAAGTAAATGTAAGCAAAGTCATGAACTTCACCATTTTAAAAGAACCACTGAATTTACTGTCAAAA
This sequence comes from Edolisoma coerulescens, assembly GCA_013397115.1. Lineage (NCBI taxonomy): Eukaryota > Metazoa > Chordata > Aves > Passeriformes > Campephagidae > Edolisoma > Edolisoma coerulescens. Next base: position 3,757,522 of record VWZW01000978.1, on the reverse strand, counting down.
GTTAATTTATGCTCTCACCTCTTCCTTGAAAAAACTTCACCTCGGTCCTCATGCTTCTAAAGCACCCAGGCCTGGCAAACAATTGCTACACACAAGATATTCATTAGAGGCTGTGTCTTCCAGGTCATCCAAAAAGGAAATGGGTTATCTAATGCTGGAATATAAATGGATTGCTAAAGAATCATTGAAACAAGCTAAATTATAACTACTTGAATAAAATAAAGAGAACTTCAAAGTATTTGTCAGCTTCTAATACATAATCTAAACACAGCAATAATTTACACTTGATCTCTCAGGTTTTTTATATATACTTACCTTTAACTGTGTTCTCCTTTTGGGGTACCCTTTGGCATTTATGTGTGCTTCAAACAGGTCCATCACCTTACTCATGTTATTGCTATCAACTCCTGTGGGCTTCGGAGATATGAAACCGTCTCATACTTCTGCATTTCAACTGAACTCAATCAGGTTATACTGATTTAGATGATGCAAGACTGGAATGCAACACAGAGCCCTCAACCACTTGATTATTGGTATTTTGGCAGTCTTATTGTCATTCCAAAGGTGTTTATTTGTCCATGTCATTGCTATCCATGGCTTAGATAAGTATTATCTGAGTGCACTGAGACTGGTACTAGTTCACCTAATTCACTACCTTAAATCTTCAAGCATAGGCAAGACCTGGGAACATGTATTCTAAAAATTCTATTATTACTGCCAGCAATCTCCTAATAGGTTTGGGATTGTTTTGGTTTGGTGGGGTTTTTTTACTGCTGCTGGAAATAAGTTTTTGCCAATCATTTTTTTTAATAGCTTTGCCTCCACTTCAGCTACAAACTACAACATTGATGTGCCTTCTCCATCCTCTGTGGTGGTCAGATTCCTTTCAATACTGTGATCCCCATGGTTTTTAGCAGCGCTTAATTAAACACAAAGTAATCATAAAGTAGCAGCATAAATAAACAGTCCCTTCAAACACTGTGTTAACACTGTTACATCATTAGCTTGTTTGAATTCATATTGCTCATTTCCAAAGCAATATCTGTTTCTGAGAACTGCCTTTTGAAAAGCAGAATTCCCACATCTTCAGCTAGCTTTTCTCTAAATGATCTCTGAAGTAAACAGTGTTTAGTGTGGCACTAATCCAAATATGTGCTATTTGCCCACTGGTAAAGCCAGCTTTAGTGCAGGAAAGAGAAAGCTATGCTCATAACAGTATTTCCAAATGTTATGAAATCTGTGGATCAAGGTAACATTATCAAACCTATTTGAAGTAATAGCTTATTCTTCATAGAGTTTTTACATTCCACAGGGTAACCAAAAGTTTTCACAGAAGCCCAGGACTACAATGGAAACAATTGATTCAGGTCTTTATACTTTTGCTGGCACAGCTATACCAAAAGTCTTATGAGGTACAATCTCTACTTGATATAATTGTCCTGGCAAAAGCTGGTAGGTGTGGACACAGTTTTATACCACTAAAATAGAATTTTTACTGGCACAGCTTCCTTAGTTCCAGGGAGGTCTGGCACATGTTATACTGTCAAAAGTACAATTTTCGGGAGCACAAGCCTCATCCACACACACAGCACTTTGCTAGTACAGAAAGCTGGTGTGTTCTGGGTGAGCCTGGCCTCAGCAGAGACTTCAAACACCAGATTAACACAGGAGGCATATTCATTTCTTGGTGGCAATGTCAAACTCTGAATCTTACTGGCTTCTTTTGTAGTGATAATACAGCCCGAGTGCTTTATCGTTGTAATGATTTTCTGCTTTCTGTGGCAAAGTTGGACACCAATCCAGCCAGTTCATTTAAAATAGCAATTTATCAAATCAAAATCTTCTATCTCATCCAGGATCTCCCTGTATCATCCCACAAAGAATTGTTCTTTTTCTAGCATGTTACTACCAAACATCACAAACAGCTTAATTTCTCACAGTTTTCTGGTTTTGTTCTCATAGATCTCACTTGATGCTCCAATACCCAATATCACACAATCTAAATCTAGTTTGTTGGGGGAACAAACAATCCAAATGGAAGGCCTTACTTAGTTCCATCAGCTCTGTAGGCAACACACTAGGAAACCTGGCCTCAGAATAGGATTCACAACATGCAGAAACAAAGCAATGGTTAGGAACTAAATGCTGAATTCCAGGGAGCCCAGGAGGTTTAGATTCACATCAGAAACCTCTCCTAGCAGTATTTAGTTGCCACAAGGCAAAACAGTAAGAAAGTCTTGGGATCTGTGTTAGAATGCTCCTCCAGAATTCCTCATCTGAAAAAACGGTCTAAGAAGGAGCTACTGCACAAAGGACTATGTCCACCATCTCCTGCCACTTTGTGTTACGGGGTGAAGAATTCAAAGCTCTGTTTTGAAGACCTCCAGCAGGTTCACTCCAAGCTGGCCTCTCATTAGCATGCATAGATCATGCACTCTGCTTTGCCACAAGTGTGAGCTACACTTTGGGTTGCTCAAACCTGCCAGGCCAGAGACAGTTCTAGGCACTCATGGAAGCTGACATTTAGATACCGAGGGAACCTGTCAAAACATTGGCTGAGTTGGGCCTGTTCAGCCTCAAGAAGAGATGACTGAGAAGGGACATTATTGATGTCTGTCAGTATCTGCAGGGAGGGCTCAGAGCAGGGACCGGGCTCTGCTCGGTGGTGCCCAGCAATGGGACAAGAGGAACGGGCACAAAGTGATGCCCAGGAAGTTCCACCTGGACACGAGGAAGGACTTCTCTCCTGTGCAGTGCCCGAGCACTGAACAGATTGGCCAGAGGGTGTAGAGTCTCCCTCAGTGGGGATATTCCAGAACTGTCTGGACACAATCCTGTGCCCTGTGCTCTGGGATGGCCCTGCCTGAGCAGGGAGGTTGGAACAGATGAGCCACTGTGATCCCTTCCAGCCTGACCCATTCTGTTATTCTGTGAAACACAGATATCCCTGGGCTGTACGGTCAATGGGAATTAAAGCAGAGGAGGAGGGAACTAAGGCTGGTGTTCTGGACTTCAGGTCTTAAAAAACACACGCTTCTGTAAATTTGGGGGCTGGTCTTTTTTATTATGAGACAGTAACTAAGCTACAGTGTAAAGACTGGTAAAATCTGCATTGACACATAAAATAACAAGGAATCATAAAGCTGAAAAGATTTATGATAACTACAAAGCTGCTCCCCGGATGACCAGCATCAATAATTCTAGTATGGAAGGTTACTTGTTATTCTATTCATTGAACAAGGTTTTGCAGATAAGCAATTACTTCTTCTAGATCATATGGCAGAGGCATATTACATTCATCATCATCTGTCCAGAAGGGATGGCATTCTGGTTTCTGGTCTTCTGGCAAGCTCTCTGCTGCATCTGACTGGCATCTGAAAAGAAAGGTAAGCAGATAAACTACTTAAGTAAAACTGTATCAAGAAACTGAATACTCAGCAAGGATACATTTGAGCATTAATTTACAGAGAAAGATGATAATAAAAAAGAAATACGACATCTTCTGACACCAAATGGATTGCACATTTCCAGTGAAGTTGATTTCTGTTGTAGGCTTTGTATTTTCTATAGGGATTTCTCAAAAAGCCAATCACAGAGAAAACTCAGTTAGTGTTCCTTTATATGGTGAATTATTTTTTCATTATCTCAGCTGTTATTTAAAGTATGTGATTAAACCATTATCAGATTTAAATGTTTGCCGGTTTCCAATGTATTACTAGATTATTGAGAAAGATTAAACTGAATTTACTGCATTAAGGTCGGGGGGATAGATTAAACAACATTAAAGAAGCCGGACTAGCTTTGTAGGTTCTGGAGATTTACAAGTGTATCAACCTGCTTAGCACTGAAAAAGGCACTATAAAAAGAGAAAATTCTATAAAGAAAAATGGAAATGGAGGTTAATAACAACTTTCAATGATGAATAGGTGGGCAAAACTTCAATAAAATTAAATTAAGAGGTTAGTGTCTGTTAGTCCCCAGAGAAAATGTTTAAATTACAATGTTTTTTATTAAATGGATTATTCATCAATACTAGTGAAGTCTAATTATAATATTCAACTGAACTGCAGCCTGCGGAGGAAAGTTTCTATAGGTGGCAACCATCACATCTCTAAAGATTAGACTGTAATACATGCTGCATCAAAAACATCGCCACAGTTCAAGGAGGATTTCTCCCCCTCTCTTTTCCCTTCCCTCAAACAACTTGCACATTGCTGATTAATTAGCTGATGTTTGCAATGGGGCAAGACAAAGAAAAATGCTGAGAATTACCTTAATTTTGGTATCTACTGCAGGTCTATATAGCTCTTTGAAGAGATAACAAACAAATTGCAGAAATGCACTTTTATCTCTTGAAGGACATTTTTTAAAATTTGTGTTCTATAAAGCACATAATTTTTGTAAGAAATTTAAAGTTGTTTTAAACATGCATGTGTCTTTTATCTCAGTACAATGAACTCTAAGAATACTGACACATGCAACTTCCTTGTCCACACCATTGACCTTCTGGAAGAGACTTGCCAAATGAAAGATGTCTTCTTCTCCTGGGAATTATTAATAGCAATGTAATCCCCATGAGAAAACATACTTCAGCTTTACACCCATGTTGGTGGGTGGTTAATTGCTGCACCAGCATCCTGGGCACTCAATCCATCGTACATTACACTACAAGGACAGTATTACCACATAGCATTCCAATATATCTTCAGCTCTCCACATCAGCCCCTGATAATAGCATCTGTTAACATGCACTAAGTACTATTATGTAGCACATCACTTCATAAATAATAAGATTAGCTGACCTCAGGGCCCTGGGAAGAGTAATGTGTTTAAATGTCCTCATTATTTGTTTAAAACAAGAATTAAAGGAACAGAAGCTACTTGTGACAATCCTCTTAGCATAAATATTAAACTGTTTGCATTGATAAGCTGCACTGTACAGAATAACAGAGGATTTGTTTTGCTGGCTGCTTTATAATAGTTGTTAGAGCAAATGCAGTTTAGTGTGTGAGTTCTGAGAGGTACTTAACTGATTGTGCCATCATGTTTGGAAGACATCTTCCAAATTATATAAAGGAACAGGAGAAAATTAATATGCAGGGAAAGCTGAAACTAATTACAGCATAACTCTATAAAGCTTTTAAAATCTTGCTTTATTTTCTGTCTTGGCACAAAATAATACACTCAGTTTGGTGGGTAGCATAAGTTTAAGTATTTCCATCTAAAAGTGGATAAATTAACCATGTAGAGATTATTGCAGATGACAAATCACAAAGCTCAGCCAGTAAATACTGCAGGCATGTTTTGTGATCTGCAAAACTCAGCTAATAATAATAACCCTAATAATAATAATAATAAAAATAAACATTTTCTCTCTCTCCCACATCTGCTCTCAACAACAGTTTTCACTGAGGGAAAAGATATATCAACCTTTAGCTTCCTCCCCATTTCAGAGCCCTCTTTTTACCTTTCATGTCTTTTTTTTCCTTGCTCTCTCACACAGATTGACCAGCTTTTCCTTCACATCTGGATGTTTGTGTTGCTGTAAATGTGGTAGCAGTCATGGTGATGCTGTGCCTGGACAGCACAAGAGTCACTACTTGCTACTTTCCCTTTTCTATATTTGTTACCAGCAGAGCCATCGCTGAGAGGTCCCCCCACAACTAAGCACGTGCCTGAACTTCCAGGCAATCACGCACTTGGGAAGTTTTAGCCATAGCATATTCCATGTGAGGGATTAGAGGAATGGAAATGTAACAGAAAGGCATCAATGTGCTGTAAAAATATAAAACTCCAAGTTCAGAGATCCCATGGTGCCTTTGTCCTTCTGTTGGATTTCTACTGCTCTGCTCCGTACTAGCACAGGGAATGATACATTTTATAATTTTTGAATCATCCATTTTGACCAAAATTACAATCCCTGTGTCAGATCCGCTGACATCAAAGCCAGCTTAAGTTTCTCATATTCAAAGGTATGGGGCTGGTTCTAGGCAGTCACCATTGCACCTGGCAGTTCAACAAGCAATTCACCTGAATAGCTCCCACAATCTGGAACACGGTCAAAGATATGCTTTCTCACTCAGAATTAGGGTGCAAAAACCAGGCCTTTTCAGATGACTATATTACTGATTAAAAAAATTTCTACTGGAGAAATATTTCCTACAATGGTCTTTAATTTGTAGCAGTGGAACAGAGCTGAAGATCTTGCAAAAGCATAGCAACGTTTTAAACTGAAGCAGAACAATCAAAGGCACCTAAATGATTGTACAGAATTATTTAAAATTCTTTATATCTGACAGTTAACATGAGTTAGAAACAATAACTCTTGATAAACAAAAATAAACAAAAAAAGACTGCAAAAACTGAGCTATGGTGGTAGTGGGAAAGTATGAAGATTTGCAATATTTTAAGTTAACGAAAATATTCCATATCAATTAAATCTGTTATTTGAGTTAACAGAGTCAAAACTCCAAAAGAATATAAAACTAACCTGTGTATATTATATGTAAAAAATGTGTAAAGAGTGGAAATCACACAAACTCGGAGATACAGAACAGATGCCTTCAATACTTTGTCTGCAGCAGGAGAACAGGAAAACTGCCATGATATATTTCAGAGCAATTTAGCTGCAACACCTTGATAATAATAACATAATATAGACAGAATTGTTTGTTTATAGAATGCAAAAAACTCCATGGTCCCTACTTTCTTACCAAAACAATCACGACTTGTGACAGTTCCAATTTAAAAAGCCCATTTTTGTTACTGTTAAAGTGCACATTTTGACTACCTCTACCCTCTAAAGGTCTCAGATTTTTCATAATCTTTTTGTCTGTTTTTGACAGATGGACTTTGCTCATGAATATTTACCAATGTTCAACTAAGTGATGACAAATATTTGTATGACTGTTTGACTATTTGCATAAAAACACATGATGCTTTCCTTGGAAGGTGGCTGATATGCTCACAGGCAGGTGCACATTCACTGAGACAGACACTTGCCTGGTTATGGCTCCCTGGGCTACACTGATTTTTGATGATCAGGGTGTCATCTACATTAGAGGACACTGATCACGATGCCAAAATTAACCAAGCTAGCTAAAGTATGTGTTAATTATGAGTATGCAAGCAGTCAATAAAAGGTTAATGCAAAAGTCAAAGGATAAATTTATTTCAGTATTGCATCACTCTACTGACTAAATGACTAACATTATGCTTTGTTTTTAATCGATATATTTTACAGTAATGCGTGAGCCATTGATTAGAAAAAACGTCTTCTTTCTAATAGTTAAGTTTTGCAACTATAAAGTATCAAGTGTCAATATACTTAAAACACCCTTTCTTCAGAGCAGATAGCTTTTTGTTCCATTGTCAGGAACAGGAATGCATATAAGGCAAGAGGTGGCCTCCGGTTCTGCTGATGAATGTAATTAATGCAAATAAGAATTATTACCTCGGAACCAAAATAAGGTACTGTGAATTAGAGTCCCTGGACTCTCTTGCACTGTTTGTCTACTCCTCAGAAGGGTAGCCAAATCAGATCAATAGGGGTCAATCTGTGGCTCAGACTGCACAGGCATGTTAAGAGTGCGGAGAGGATATAAACAGCCCTGTTTCCGAGATGGTACTAATTTAGTTGCCTATGCCCGGCAGTTCAAAGACCAATGGAGACACATGGAAATTCATAGGGTAAGACAAGGAAAATGGGTCTGGCCATTTTCCCCATGTACTGATATGGTCAGAAGGGGAGGATGGGACATTTGCCCTCCAGGTACAAAAGCACAGACTCACCCATGCAATACTTGCTCCAGCATTCCTGAAATATTATGTTTTATATGTGAGCTATTTTCTCCCTCCATTCATGCTGGAATAAAGGTGTTACTGAACTGTTATTCAAAACTTCAGAGTAACTTTTAAAACAATGGCCCGGGTGAAAAAAGCATTTGGATCACTTTACCATGACAAATGCATTCCTGAAACCCAGACTGACATTGCCTAAAATGGCACAACTCTGCTAACATGGGGGGTGCTGTTCTGAGTAAGAACAACAGCAGCAACTTCTTTAGACACCATCTTCCATTCTTAAAACCCTCAATAACTTTGCACATATGGGTCTGATCAAACATGGGTTATTAATGTCACAACACAGAGCTCTGCTGTGGAACACAAATTCTGCTAGTATATGTACGTGGGACATAGAGATTTGCTTATAGGTTTGGATTTTTTCATCCTCATCCCTCAAACAATTCCTTTGCATGGAAATTATCATGCAAACTCCACGTAGTTACTCTAATCTCAGTATTAGGATAATCCCATGTCATTTCAAGCTGACACTCTTAGCTGCCAGAGTATATACAAGAGGATCCAGTGTGTTCTCAGGTATCTGAATCATGCAAAGCACAGAAAAAAAGATGAGATTACATACAGGAGGACAAATAAATAAATTAACCTTGATTTTTCTTTTTTTCTAAACAGTGTATGTCACTGACAGGTATGACAAATTTATTTCTGCTGCTGAAAGCATCACAATTAAAACCTGATATCACTTAAGTAACTGTTGAAACTTTCAGTGATTTCAACAAGGCCAAGATTTCAATCCAAACACTTTTCCAGAAACTATTCACAATACACATGAGCTAAGAAGCATACAAACACGTTCCAAAAGAAACTACGGAAGGAATGAAAAGGGCTGGATATAGTTTCTCAAAGTGAAATTTTGCAAGGTTTACTCAAGTCTTTTATCCATTTACAATGGTGGCTACATTACTGGCATTGTAAGTCAGCTAATACAACATGAAGTAGCAAGATGTGATGTTCTGTACTTTCAAAGTAGCCACAGAAAGGAAAAAAATCTATTTTATCAAACTGATTCGCTCATTAAAGAACAGAAAAACTCTAAAGTAAAAACTCAAATTGACGAAAAGTGCAGGGTTCCAAGGAGTGACAGCTTTCCATGCCCTTCTGGAGAATGGACACACTGTTCCCAAAGAACAATGGAAACAAACATAGCTGAAGAAATGGCAACTCTTCCATTGGGAGCAAAACCTGCACCAGCCATTATGTCACTGGTACCCTCATCCTGCATAGACAGTACTCCAGCCTGGATCACCCATATCCAAGGGAAACCATTCCTATGCTCTCCCAGAAGTACTTTTTCTGGAGAACTAATCCAAGACATGAGATCTACATAGGGAGCTGAAGCTTAACTTGTTTATAGCTAAAAAATGTTGAAATCTTGATGTCTGATTTAGCTTATTTTAGAAGAAATAACACATATAGAATCAGTATTTCAGCTGGAACTTCACCAAAGGTGTTTTGAAGCATATTTGGAAAATGGGGGGTGACTAACACCCCATCATGACACAGGGTTAGGGTGGAATACTTTCTGATTTCTTTGTTTAAACTCTATAAAATATAATGAAGCTAATAATTAAAAATCCTTCACTTGGTATTAACTTTCTTAGTTTGCATCCAAAAGGCTATTTACTGAAAAACAGAGGATGGAGAAAATATGAATATACTGAAATACGGTTTTTTATATGCCTATATCACCAACAAGATTCCAATTTTTCATGCCAAAACTGACATTTTGAAAGTTATTGAGTCCAATCTAAACTTTAAATCAAAGATTTTCTTAGTTTTTTTAATTAACCAATCAGAAAATTGCCAGCTTTGGAAGAAAGCATTTCTTTCAGTTGCTCCCTGCTTCTCCCTGCTGTGACTCGGCGCAACTAAAACCTTCCCAGGTTTACTCTACCTTTTAAGAACAAAACAAATTAAATCAATATTTGACTTTGAAAACTAGATTTTAGAAGTACTAGTCCCAAACAGGCAGTGAAATGAAGTGGCCAGATGGAAAGAGAGCAGTGCTTCACTCTTTTGGACATACAATCCCCAGTGCATTCCCAAGAAGTCTGTCCCATTTACAGTAAGTCATTGCTGATGTTCTTTCATGTGCTGTAACTACAGTGTGCCCAGCCATAAATAATGGCTGAGACTAGGATTTCATTTATAGAAGGGACAAAACGAGTTTGCTTCCAGATAAGAAACTTGAAAAGAGAATGCCAGTTTTAGGAAAGGGATGGAGGCAATATCAGTTAAATATTAATCTAAGAAAAAAAAACATATCAGCTGCACAAAGACACAAGAACAAATACACTTGCTGGCACATCGGATGATCTCTGTCTGCTTCTTTCAAAAGTTGATAATGACTCATGCCACTAGTGCTTTTGGCCCTTACCACAGAACCAAAGTTTACAGTCACTGACTCAAGAGCTTTTTGCCTCCAAAATAAACCATTCCACTGGAAATGAGGGCACTGGCTACAATATCCTGAGGCATCACTGGTGACAAAGTAGGATAGACTGAGAACAGCCAGCCTTGTGCGTACTTTGACTAAGTGAATCCATAGCAGAATCCATCTTTAACACTGGCCTGCAGAGTGCATTTTGCTGTTCCACAGAAAGGCAGAGTGGAGATCAATGAACCTGACACTAAACAGGGTGAAACGACAGTTGCATCAGCTTGGAAATGTCAGAGTTTCTATTATTACTCAAATAGTAAACCAGGTAAATATGGGAAAAACTCTCCACAGGTTGAAATAACAGCAACCAAAGCACTGGCGGAATCCAACCGAAAGACTTTTCAAGTGGTGCACCAAAGTGCTTCACATGCATTTGTAGAAACAGATAAAACCCAAAACCATTTTTAAAATACATTTTGCTTTGTCTTAATTGTAAAGAACTTAAAACACCTTCCCCCCACAATATTAATTAAAACCTGTCAAAATGTACTTCAGTCTTTCTAAACTATTTAGCTCAGAAAGTAAGGAAAAGGATAAAAGTTTGTTTCAGCTACAGAGTGGGGATTGTAAAGCCCCAAAACCTCAGAAATATTCCCGCTCTGGGTGGAAAGAATGAAAGAAAAGAGGAAACAAGAAGCTCCTTTCTCCAAGACAGTAATCTCTACTGTGGGGTAATTAATAAACAGAAATCTACCCAACCTCTGATGAGTTTATCAGTGACCTTTCTCACCATGTCCACCAGCTCTCCCCTACAAAGGGGAATACTTAGGGGATGGCTCTGCAGCACTGAGAACAGTCTTGGCATCAGATACATGATGTGAATTTGACTTCCCCAGACAGAGCTTTTCCCCTCCTTTGTGTCCAGCAGACCCAGAAACTCTCCATGAGAAAATCAGCAACTCCTATTCCCACAGGAGAATGTCTGTGTGGGGCAGCCTCAATTCCATGTTTGTTTGATTTTTTAATTAAGAAACATCACTACTCACTATAAAGTGTAGGGGGTAGGGAAATCCCCCAGAGAAACACTGAATAAATAACATGGCATTTGCTGAAAGATGAAGTTTAATCCAATTTAACTTATAGGTCTAAAAATTGTTCCCTTTCAGTCCTGTTTCTCCGATGCTTTTGTTTCCTGTTTTTAGAATAATATGTGTACAAGGAATGTATCCTGACTGTATGAGAAGCACGTTTATACATATTTATATGCACACCCCTTCACACCAATACTTGCAAAAAATCCCATTAGTCCAAAAGAGACAGCATTTAGGAGGAAATTTTCAGCACCACAGACATAGATTTAGTTACATACTTTTCATGATCAGCAATGGAAAGAGACTTATTCCCACCGTGCTAAGAATATTTGGCTTTGACTTCAAACAACATACAAATATATCAACCTCAATATAATTTATATTCTCTCAAAAGGAACCTAAAATTCTCTAAGCTTTTGCTGAGACATCTGATGTTCCAGTCCCCTCTGTTGCATTGTATGATCGGCTGTTTTATTTAACTTGCAATCCTTGCTTTCCTATGATTTTTTCAGACAAAGAAACAAAATGTCTGCTATATGCTGAGTATAAACCCAGCTGACTTGTTTTCCCCAAAGTATCGATTTTACGTACCTTTAAAATAACTATTTTCATTCTGTTTGCATAATCAGCTGGGGCATTGTTCCTCTACATTTGCAGAAACACAGATGGAATTGCTGATTTGGAGCCTTTGGAGAGATTTTATAGTATTCTCCAGAATCTAAGCTTCTATTAAAATAAGGTTTCAAGCACTTCTGGTCGTGAAGATAGCCTGGACAATGTAATTTGATGCATGGTTATCTTGTTGAGTCCACAACCAGACAGATAGACGCAACAGCACCAAGGGAGCTGTGAACTTCCCCCACTTATTTTATTGGGTGTTTACTTGGGGCCAGATGCTCCCCTCTGTTGTGCAGTACAGTGTTAAATGACTGAAAAAAGGAGCGGAAAAGGAAATGGAAATAAAAACCAACAAAGAGGAGAAAAGGAAATCCCCACAGCCCACTTCCCAGGGGGCTACAGATGCCCTCCCTTGCCAGTATTAGACTGCAGGAAGATCTGGGGCTGAGCCATGCATACGGCACATTTTTTTGAAAGACACTATTTTCCAAAAGAATGTCACCTGAAAAGTTAATGATGCTTCCAGCATCATTTACTTTTTCACTTTATCTTCTGTATGCTTTTTACAGAAAGAGTAAAAGTGAAAGTCCTATAAGTAAGGAAAAATGTAAACATCGGACCATTTTAAATGACACAGCAGGAGAATGGCCCTTCCACTTAATGCCACCTCATTTAAAATAAGCAATCCCATTTTCCAAAGGACTTCAGGATTTGCAGGCTCTGCCCTTCTGCAAGAAAGCTAAAACATTTTCCTTGTTGAGTGCGTATTTTTCCATAAGGCATCTTTTCACGTTAATAAAAATCAACTGCTGTATGACAAATCCCTGTTATATAAGGAAAGTAAAATCAAAGGAAACATGACTGAATGCAACTAACAGCAACTGCATTACTTGATCCTTAAATCAGACTGGAGAGAGGTCTATATCTTTTCAGCCTCAAAGCAACGTAATCCTTCCTGCGTCCCTCCTGCCAGCTGCTAATAGAACCCACCCCCAAAATCCCCCAGCTTCCATCAGGACCAAAGTAAGGATGACCTAGAAGGCGCAGCACCTGGGAGCCGAATGGAACCGCAGACCTTAGATGTTTGTAGTAACCACTGTGCAAGAAGGCCTCCATGTATGATTTTACATGGAACAGACCTTTGTGGATGTATGGCTTATTAGGGAGAGTGACACCAAATGGAGATCCTGCCCCCAAAACCACCTGGATCCTCTCAGACTAAGATGCACCTCTTGCTTGCTTTGCTCCATTTCAGTGAATTTGTACATTTCAATAGCCAAAAGGTATAGATGGATAGCAAGCACCATATGCGAGAGCCAAACAATTCCAAGACTCTCTATTTGCAGACTGAAATTAAAATCTTGCTTATCACTATAACTTGAGAGCATAAATACATGTACGTACATGCAGACATCTCTCTCTTTATACATATATACACTCACACACATATATAAGAGGAGCTTATACCATATTTTCTATCAAGAGCTATGGCCCTGAGCTCCTAAGAGGCTTAGAAAACAAAGAAATAAACAAAACTAAAGGTTTATTGTGCTGCAAAATGACATTGTCTTCCCTGTGTTGTGCACCTTGGCTGTAGCCTGAAACCAGAATGTTTATAACATATATTGGAACTCCTACTGTAAGAGCAATGCAATCCTGTGGGCTAAAACACACTTTCTTTTAGGTCAATATGAGGTGAAATGGATGCAGGAGGGAACAAATAATAGGGAAATGAGAAAACAGATACAAGAAAGGCAGAGAGGCTCAAGAAGAGGAAGTAGGAGTTTAGGAATAAAAAAAGAAAGCCTCATGTACCTAATCACATTTCAACCACTGCAGAATTTCTCCATGGCTGCTGCTTCATTCAGTGATACTTTATGGATAAATCACTATAAAAATATACCACCAAAAACAATTCCAGTGCTGGCAGAGAAATAGACTTGATATCCCAAGAAATGCTACAGTACATCCAGCCACAAATAAAAATCATATGGCAACAATATGCTCAACAAGCTGCTTCTCTACAAGTGGAGTAAATCTTTCTGACTACCAAGCAAGACCCCAGATTTTTTTCTATTTCCCTTTGCGTTTCAAATAACTCCAAACATTATATAGAGATTTAAAATATCCTTTTCTACTTTCACTTGAAAATAATTACCATTGCCCAAATACAATGTGAATAAATCTATTTCTTTACTTACTTTCAAGTTCAACATCACTAGAGTTTAAAATTTTTGAATTCATGTAATTCTGCAATATTTTTTAAAAGCAACTAAAATTCCAGTACAGACTGGATGATGATTTAAAGTTACTAGACTGGAATATGCTTTCATTTATGGAATATGATTGCATTCAAATAATTTAAACACAAGATAAAGTACATGCATCTGATCCTGGCCTACATTCACAGCCATTATTTTCAGAAGTACTTACAAAAAGTGCAAGATTCTGATCTATAACATCCTATCAGCGGACTTGAATTCTCTCAGCACCATGAACACTTATTCACCCTAGTGAGTACCAAAATGCTACTAGCAGGCAAAACCTGATACGTCTATTGCAGCAAATGCATACGGCTCTTCATCTTACTTCTGCAGTTGAAAGATCTTTCTGAGTGCAATATCAACGACTTTAAGCCACAGACTAAGACTTTAGACCTTTTGGTGGTGCCAACTCACTTGTTTTATATGCTATGATATATAGTCCTGGCTTTGAGCTCTGTCTCACTACTGATGCTTTTGATGCTTTGTTCTCTTTTTACTTTAGGATGGAAAATAACAAATAATGCTGAGTTTTCTTCTTACTCTTGAATTCTTCTGATGTCTATCTTCAGAACTCTTCTAACATCCAATTTATGTCATTCTTTTTCTTTCTTATGCTGTGAATTTGAAACGAAAGACGGTAACATAATATCATAAGATCTACGGATGATTGAAATGGCCTTCAGAGTAAACTTCAGAGTTATTCGTAAAACTATCTTGCCTCTATAGAAAGTAAAAAATTGCTTCTCAATAGATAATGCAACTACTCTCAAAATTCTTCTTGAAGTTATTGCCATAGGGAACAGTCCAATCATAATAAAGTATATGGTGCTAATGCCTTAGTAGTAGTTCAGAAGGGTTATTTTATTAGTATACGCAAGGCACAATTCAAATTCATTTATGTGCTTTCTCTTGACTTATTCTTTATTATGAAATGGCGACAAAACCCAAAGTTTACTAGCAAGAGACGCTAACATCTGCTGTGCTGATTGACCTGCAAGGCTATTCACGTTATTTTATCATATAATTCCTCCTAAAACACCACATCAGACTTGCAAAGACCTCTTATATTAGTTAATTTAGGACCTGATTCAATCTTCTCTCAGTTCTGAGCAAGATGCATAGTCACACATTCAAATCTCATTTAGCTCAGTGGAACTTTCAAATATATTTCGTGTTCAGCACAGGTTGAAAAGCTCCACTGTGCAGGGCCCTGGAGGTCATCTCTGCATCTCTACTCAAAGCACAGCCATACACATATACAGGATTATCTGCAACTTCTCTTAAGGCCAGCCATCCTATCCCTGCCCCAAGCCCTCACCCTGCATTTAGTCTCTAGTCCCTGTGCTGCACCGAACATTAACTCATGGGCAAAAACCTGCTGCATGTTACCTGAAGTAATGCAGGACTTCAGTAACCTACCAGAAGAACTTCTCAGGGGTTTCTGTCAAGTAACCTACATTACACTGTCAGGTTCAAATTCTGTGGATAATGGTGTGATTTTTTGACACCAAGGAAACAGAAATCTTCTGTTGTTGGGAGCCATTAACTGTCCATCCCTCCATATTTTGTGCAAATTAATGGAAAATCAAAATATACATCGTGGAAAGTATCCATTTCACTACTCTCACAAGAGACCTACTGTTTTGTCTTCCTTTGTTCTGTGTCTGCTAAAGAACAGTTATTTAAACTTTATGGAAAGTGGATGATTTTGGCCTTCTGTATGTTTTATTTTGTCTAGGAATGTTGTATTTCAGACTCCATTTTTCCTAGTTTATAGGTTGCCAGCTGAGCTTCCTTACAATGAACTGCTGATGAAATTTTTTCTCTTCCTGTTACAACACTGCTTCCCTGAGTATGCAACCGACCTAATAACCCTCCTACGTTGTTTGCTTTTTCAAATAATATTGTGATCATATTAATCTACAGTGCAATGTGCTCACTTTTTTCTCTGCTGAAATGTTATTACTCCAGCCTGTCATAATGCCAAGAAATGAATGCAAACTTTAAGGGTTTTGGCAGTAGCTACATAATCCTCCTCTTTTCAGTCCAAACTGCAGGTGTCCCTTTTTCTTTTTTCCATTCTTAAGTGCTCCTGAGGAGTTATTAATCTGTAGTTTGTATTTCTCAGATATGTGCAGTTCTACATGGAAATTTCACCCTCTACCCTGCTTACTGAAGTGCCAGCAGGAGCATCTAGGGAAGTTAATGACATTCCTCAGGAAGGAGAGGAATTTTCTTAGACCTTCTCCTACAGAGTTCATCCTTTGTACTTTCACTTGAGCTTTTCCAGCATTTCACCATGACTGAGCACGGAGCACACTGCTGCCTGCCCTAACACTGACAGGCTATAACAGCTGATAACAGCTATAAGCTTCATCTCCCCTTTCCAAGACTTAATGACTTCATCAGGTCCAGTTTACCTAATGTTGGCTTGTCTGCACAGCCAGGGTGAAACACTGGTGAAATCACACTGTAACCACCTGTTCTTTTCAGGCCCTTGAGGAATGCTCCATGCACTTCTTCCTCTTTTTTCTTTCTGTGTTCCTCCTGACAAGATATTAGAAAAATACTGTTCTTTGTCTCATAATTCAAACTAGGTGCCAATCTTCTTGATACATTTGTGACCTTTCTAATGAGAAGGCTTTAAATACCTTCAAAGAACACCTTTGCATTATGACAACTTTGGGGTTTAAACAGCAACAACGGGAGTTCTTCTCTGCATCACTGAATTTTAGGAATTAAATAATTTTCTACCAATGTAAAAACCCCACTTGGCAGAAGTCACCTAGGGGTGTGCCATCAAGCTTTCAGCAGTGTTCAAACCTATTTTTTTCTCAACTTGTTCCAGAATACAGACACACAAACAACATTCACCTTTGCACACAAACTCTTAGAGATATTGATGTCTGGCACTGTGTTGTGCTATCAACTTGGACCAGACTGAAGAACTCTCTGGCCCAATCATGCTGATTTGAATTCTGAAAATTATAGACTGTTAGATTGCTACTGTCATGACAAGGGAGATGGAATGCTCCAGGTGTCTATAGGCTCTTTAGCATATCATCAGGCAATAAAAAATCTGGTACAGGACCCATTTGACAGATAATATGAATATATAAAGCATGACGATCAGTGTACTTTTTCTGGAAAACAAATATTGTTGGACAAACAAAATGAGAATGACATGGAATAGCCTTGTAGGTTGAAGAAAACAGAAAAAAGAGACTGTGGAGACAAGTGAAAAACACACAGTAATGATTTACTCAATTTGCTTCACTTATCACATTTAAAACTGATAGATTGAAGGAAAATATCTTGTATGGAAGATCTCTCCTGTCTAGCAATGCGGGCTGAAATTCGAAAAAGAACCCAGAGAAATTTGAATATGCCTGTTTTTTACAGTGAAGTCAATCACACACTGGGGCAAACTGTTAAAGGAACAGAATATTCCTAATTTCTGACATCTTCAAATCAAGAAAAGATTCCTGCCTGGAAACCATGCAGTTACACAGCTAGCATAGGCATAAAAGAACAAAATTTAGTAGCTTGTGATAGAAGGTAAAACAACTGACATAAAAATCCCAAATACAATGATGCTCAAACTTCTATATATCCATTCTTTAATGATCTTACTTTAAGACTTTCAAAGCTCCTTGTAACAGATCTTGCTGTAAAATTATACATTCTAATTGGAAAAGATACTCCAGGAGAATGAAAGAAGACAGAAGAGCTCTCTTTTCAAAGCCCCAAAAGAATCAGTTTAGCCTTTGAACCCAACACCACCGTGAAGAGAAAAACCCTTATGCGGGAGAAAAAAAAACCTTTAGGAAGCAGCGTATTCCCCATTCCCTTGCACTTGTTATAGACAGGTATAAGTCTAATGTTTAATACATATAGGTTTAACTGAAAAGAGCATTGGTCAAAAGGTATGTACACACACAAATTTAATTAATACTACAATTTGTGATGTAATTTATGAAAGATATTAAATACATTAATATATAAGTAAATAGCATATTTATATTTTAATTTACTTATTTTCTCTAAAAAGATCATGGAATTACCAAAAATACAAGGTCACATTGAATCAAAGGACATCATCTGCTTGTTCAGAATGACATTATGGAAGAATCAGGAAAAGCAGCTGTATTACAAGTCACCTTCCCAGCTCTCACAAACAAACTATTAATGGAGAAAGCCAGTCCTTTATGGTACATTATAGGACCAAGGTCACCTGGGAAGCCATAAAGCCTCACTGGCTACCCACAAGACCAACTTGATTAGTCACAGTAACCTCCTGCCCTTGCCAAGGGACTGATGGAAAAACCAGTTTTTCAGGAGGCTGCTGAGTTGGTGGTCACACTCTGTAGATGCAGTTAAATGAGATGAAACGCCTGAGATTCACCTGGAGCACTCACTACACTGTTCTCTACTGTCAGCAGGAATTACCATGAGCACTATAATTAGGTTGATAATCACAAATTCTCTAAACATGAAGACAGTCTGAACTCAGAGTCTATGTCAAGACTTCTGTCAGCTAAAGAGAAGCATAACTTTGGCACAGTAACCAGGAAGGAAGTGCTCTTGGAGATAACCTGTAACCACATGCCAGACACTTTAAAGCACTGTCTTTACAGTACAAACAGACTAAACCCATGCTTTCAATACGTGCCTAAATTACAAACTCTGTGTGTTTTCCCTGTACAGTATCGTCCCTCATATTCCCATGAGAGCAAGCAGCTTGACTTATTAAAACAATTAGCTCACTACAGAAAAAAAATTACATATACAACATAAAATGTATTAGAACCCAGTACAATTTCCTTCTATATCTTTATTATGATTGAGTAATCAACTGCATTAGAATGCTGGTGACCATTTCACTGCATCAATGCCTGGTGACTGTAAACTTGCAGACTGCTGGAACCTCATAAAATAAGGTGGTATGGAAAAGAGGGGGGGAATCTCCAGGTTGTAACCAATTCTTCCACACCAGTATTTGGTTTCAGATTCTCTTTATTACATTCCATGTGCTAGTGAATAACGAGGTTCTTTCTGTATTTACCATAAGCGCTTTGAAGATATTGTGTTTGTCATGAATCTGTGAGAAGCCCTTTAACGTTCTTCCCATGTTGATCATGGTAAAAATGTGGTATTTTCACCATAATTTTCCCAGTAGAATTCTACAAATTTAGGCACAAACAATGAACAACGATGTGAGGGTGAATGGGTGTGGTTTATTTTATGATTTTGGGGGGTTTATTTGTGAGAAAGAAGCAAATACTGAATAAGGGTGAGAGAGCACATGTCTCCCTTTATGGACTTTCTGTGTAACTTCTGACTCTGTCCCCAAATTTGAATATGATCTGGGGCATCTCATCTAACTTTATGGTGTTGCAGTCTTCTGAGGTGTAAAGAATCGATCACAGTTCCGTATCAATAACTGATGAGAAGATGTTAGTTATGTTTAATTGTTTGGCTTTCCGTTCTTTAAAGCAGTCTGCACTTTAAAATGTTCACCGGATGTACCTCTATAAAGATAAACAAGCTGTGAGTTCAGGCAATCTGAACCTCTATGAGACAGACCTGAAAATGCCATTAATGTTACTTACGGAGATTATAAACATTTTATCTGTAATAGTTAAAGCTGTCACCTGAAAGGAAATGCAGTTTTGCACATTCCTATAAAATTCTTTTATTTAAAGCCCAATACAATTAATTTAAAGTTCTAATTATATACAAACAAGGGCACTTATTTCAGTTTTATTCTAAAACAGTGGAAAATTAGGACAGCTTTTAATTTTGGTAATTAAAAAAAATTTTATTTCTGCAAATTAGTAATTTTGCACATTCAAATATGCATATATGTAATTTATGGAACAATTCCTCTTATTTCATAATTACTATGGATACAGAAATGGCTTTTCTTTGACAAAGGCTAGAATAACTGAAGCAATACATACTATTTGCTCTAATTCTCTGCAAAGTTGAAGTGAAACAACAGCTTTATATACTTCCTTATGCGTTTTTAAATAACTTTTTCTATTTCCAAGACAGCTTTCTTTCATTTTTTTCCAAAGCATTTAATTTTGTTTCAGTTAAGGAATTCTTTAAAACCTCCACACCTAACTTTAAACATACCAAATGTTGTAGTAAAAGCATATCAAATGCCTCAGTAGATAGTATTTACCTGTAAACTCATCTCCTTTTAGGGTACATTTAACTGCTTCCTCTGCCCTCATCATTGCTCTATCCAAACCCCCTTCTGCTGTCACAATAACATGCTCTCAATGCATGGGAAATCAACACTTGAACTAGTCAAGAAGAAAAAAAGAACTAGGAAAAAAAAATTTAAAATCCCATGCATGCTATGCTTACTGAAAAAGCACTTCTTTAGCTTGTTTTAGATCATTTATATTGTTTCCACTTATCCACAATCTCTTCCAGTGAGGATGAGCACAGTGATACCACACTGTCTATCAGAGCTACTCACAGGCACAGTTTCGGTCCACAGCATGATGGAAAGGATGTTTACAGCAATTGTCCAATCACCTAAATTCAAATATACCAGCCTAAAGTATTTCTGAGAATTTACCATATAATATTTTATGTATCTGATTCTCTGTTTAATATTTTCCATTATACTTTATATTTGCATTGAAAGGCTGTAATTTCTTCATTAGAAACAAAATCCACTGGGAAGTGTGATCATTCTACAGGTAATATGTAATTGTATTTCAGATTTAAACTTCCTAGAAGGAAAGAGATGCACAGTCCAGGTTTCAAATTAGTTCTATACTACCTCAATCAAACTGCTTTATCTTCAACCTTTTTCAGTTGCAACCTTTATCAGTTTTTCACTAGCATGATTGAATAGAGTTCAATGGTTAGTCTTACTTACACTTAAAGAAAGAATTGAGCCCGCAGCATTTCCTTTCATGACTCAAATACCTTGTCCAAGGATTCAGTAAAAGTTCATACTTTTAACTCCACGTGTGTTTATGCAGATGCATGACACACACACTTTAAACAGTTATGCAAATGACAAGAACTGATGCCATTTAACCTGAGTTGAGCTTTTAACCCCTCAAAAGGCAAGGACATGTGGACTGTTTAATGCAGTCCCATCAGAGTACAGCACGATCTTGACTTATAAGAAATTTCAATTAGTTATTCTTTGCTTTCAGGTACTGTAGCCACTAAAGCAATTCCACTTTAATTCCATCTGACTTCAATTGTGTTCAAATTATGGTAAAAAGGAAGAAGACAACAAGCTGTAAATATGAAAAGAGACAGAAAATCATTGAGAATCATGCCTTTATGAATATTTGATGAAGAAAGGTTAGATCTACTGCTGGTAAATTACTAGAAATTATGTCCATCATGTGACTCTTTCAGCAAAGGTTAATACAAATAGGTTTGGATTTAGTTGAGATGACAAGGAGGATTAAAAAAGATTTGTCCTGTCCTTGCTGCAATTAGTTTTTCTCCTATTATTATTGTAATGGAGTTTCTTGTTAGGATTATGGTAACAGAACTCCCACTCAATGAAATAATTTTGTTTTTCATAATACTGTGCCACTTTTGCAATAAATTTTTCATCTCTCCTAATCTACCTCTTTATTGGGCATTTGCTGAAGTGGAGATACAATCATTAACCCATTTCTTGCTGTATTAAGTCTCATTTTGACTAAAGGGGAATTTTGGATGCCTTCCTGTGGGCTGCACAAGGCTCATGGGCTGCACTCCTGCCCTTCTCCACAAGGGCAAGGGAGGAGGTCGTGATTAGGTGGGACATCACACAAGACCCTTTAGACAAAACTAGTGATGATATCTGCTCTTGTCTGCATCAACAGCTCTTGTTAGCTCGTGGTGATGGAGAACGGGAAATCTGGAAGCTGTTACTGTACATGCATGCACACAAATAAAAAGGAAGAGGTCTTGAAAATCTCACCCTTCCTCTTACATTGTAACTGCTTCAAAGCACAAGCTAAAGTAGAAGGAAAACTTGATATTTTCTACTGAAAGAATTTGTTCATAAAACAGGTACCAAGCAACTATGCAAAAGAAATCAGAAGCTTAGGCAAAGTTAAGTTTCCTTCCATGATATATTGCAAATTTTGGCTTACACTCAAATGTTACATTTGGTCCTGTTTGCTGTATTTAAATTGCATTAAATAGAAAATTTTGCTCTTCTGGAGTCAATATTTTTTTGTCCACTTTTCAGTTTGGATACGCATGTCTAAGAATCCATGGCTAGTAGAAATCTAATTCAGCATTTTCTAGGTCTAAAGAAAATAAAACTTTTCATGTAATTCTTCTAATAAAAACATAAATTAAAACTCTAGAAGTACACAGTATATTTAAAGGGGTACACCGAATTGCTAGAAAGTGTTAAAAGTGGCCAGTAAATGACTAATTGGAATTGGCATGTGCAGCACAACTGATGGTGAGCAGTCATCCTTTGGTGGTGTCCACTGAGAGTTGCATATACTTCTTCCACACTTAACACGACGTGAAAGAAGAGAATTTAACACATCACGAAGCTTGCTGGATTTTCAGAACATCTGATCAATACCATTGACAACAATTCTGTCTAAAAGCATTGGGGCAACCCTAAGTAAGCTATGGAAACAGGCATTCAGGGCCTTTGCCAATACATTCCCTTTGACCCAGCATTCCCACTTCATCCCCAAGAGGCAGCATGGCTCCCTTTCCTGAGCTCTCCCACGTAACCACTTTCCAGCTGCCTGGTTTAATAAAATGCACCCCTCGCAGTGGCTTTGACCCAGCTAAAACCAAAACAAGTAAAAACCCAAAAACCCCACTAGTGCCACTCTGAAGCACAAGAAACAGGGATTTAGGTCACATGGATGCCACCCTGCTGCAGCAACCCTTCTTATCAACTGCAGAGATTGGACTCATGTAAATCTCAGCAACGTTCTCAACATTATGGGACTCAGTGGGATACAAATGGCTTCTTCATGTACTAGGCTTGCTCAGAGAGATTTGAGTTACCTGTGGAGCAACTTTCCCACTCCCTGACATACACCTGGTGGTCCTGAAAGACATCATGACAAATATCCACTCGACAGATTTAATGCTCTAAAAAGCATCCAGATTTTATTGCTCCAGTTGAAGTTAACTCTCAAAGACAGAAGACAGGGATGCATGTGTCTCGAAGTACCTCAGGTAGCATTAGGGAAATGAAGTGCAATGGAAAAAAACATTAATCTCATAGTATATGCAACATATCAAGTCAGACTGCTATTCCCATGTACTGGTAATGGCCATCTATCTTAAAAAAAAAAAAAAAAGAAAAGTGATCACTCTGTTAGAAAAGAAACATCTCAAAGCAGAAATGTACTACACAGGAGTCGCAGATCAGCCTATAAACTTTTAAACATGTTGACTGCTATTAAAAAAAATCAAAAAGAAGTACAACAAAGAGAGACACAGCTATAAGCTAAAATATGCACATAACCCCTAGAAAAAGAATTGCGTGTCACTGGGCAGGAAAAATGATTTTCCCATGTTATCACCGACTTAATTACGTGTTTAGCCCTGCCACCAGGCAGCCTGTGAGAATAATTCTTCTATGTACCTTTGCAAGGCAATCCACAGAGTGCAGGTTATTTTAAGGATATGATCCACATTCCAGAAATGCATCAGTCATTGAATTTTGTAACTTTTAACAAAAGATGTGAATATTGCTTCATGATTGTCCAATTCGTCACTTTTTCAAAGACTACCAAATGATTCCTCAAAGACAAGGTTCTTTAACTTAAGACTATCTTTTTACAGTGATATCAAAGTAAAAATAAAACAACCTGAGGTCTTCAGCTTTAAAGACAACATAATGAGATGAGAGATTCTGCCTGCAAAGAAATTAACTTATGGCTGATTAATGAAAATAACCTTAAGTAGTAGGCATCCTGCCAAGAACAGAATACTATAACAAATAGGTAGGAAATAACAGGCACCTTTCAAGGGGCTAGGGCACAGCAGCCTAGAAATTTGAGCAAGCTGCTTTCAAATTTGACCCCAGCAACTTGGAATGACCAAATAAGTCATATCTTTTATAATGTCCTTCACAAATTTTCCCCTTCCATGTATTCTCTAATGAGGTAGATAATGTTAATTAATTGTTGATGAAAAAAAATGTTACTATATGATAAAAATTTTTCATGTTGTTACAGGAAAAACCCAGAAATAATAATTAAAAAAAAAAAAAAAAAACTGCTGAAGGTCCTCTGCTACACTCATTACTTGCTCCATTTTACATCAGCAGTATGTTTTGTCTGTTGTTGCAATTCATATTCAATTACTATTGCTCCCTGTTCTCTTTGCCTGGTGTAAGATCAAGGTCCAAAAAATGAGCTTCCAAAAGACACTTTGCCGGTCTTTCTGACCTTTTTTTGCTACTTCTTCTGGCCTCAAATGTGCTTGGTTCCATTTTCATACAGTTGCTTCTTTACAAATCTCCCTCAGCTCATTATTATGTTTCAGTACATCAGCCACTCTCTGGTCCAGCTAAAAAACGTGCCTTAATATTTTATTCCACAGGATTGTTGAACTTCCTTTGCCATATGTGTTGAGGCCTCAAACAGACAAAAACCAGGTTTTTTATTTTCTATTCAATTAGCTTTGCCTATGTTCAGCTTGTTTTACCTTGGTTATTGAAACTAAAATTTCTCAGAAGATAAAAGTGAGAGGCAAACAGCCGCTGTATCTCGGATTGTGCTGTACTTTCTTCTCCTTAAGTTGTTAGTGATTAATGTTTCTAGGTACATAAACTATATAGCATGATTAGCTTCACAAACTGCAAGCTTGTCTGGGCTGGGCTGTAACAAAGACTAAGATGCAGTGGTACACGACATGCACTTCTTTTTTCAGCTACAACCCAGCCAGGCATCCCTGCTAAACTCGGGGAGAAATGTTACATGCAAACATCCTTGTCTTGCAACAGACAGAATCTGCTATTTAGTAATAAAAAGAAAACATCAGAGCATTAAATTAATCAAGATACACATTCTGCTTGAGAATGAGTAAATTAAACATAGTATAAATTTAATGAAGATGTTAAGTTGATACATGATAGTCTTCTAAAGTAGGATGTTCAAATTAACCTGCATGATGGTGATGCTAAAATGGAAAGGGAACAATGCAAAACCAACAGAAAGAAGACAGTTTAAAAAAATCATCAAATATATGGTAGGTGTTATGCATGTGCAGAAGGGGGTTAATGCCAATTAGATTAACCATACATGTATAATTTCAAGACATGATAATAATACTGATTACAGCAAAAATCTAGCAGATTAACTGCAGTTCAGATTACTGTCTTCTAGGAGGATGGTAACATGTAGATTTTCCACAGTAAACAGCTGAACAGACAAGTTGCCAGACCACTTGCACCTAAACATTAAGACACTTGGTCATGCCACCATTTAAAATAATAATAATTATAGTAATAATAATTCTTTTCAAAAGAGTGAAAGCACAATTGCAGAAATATTTTTTGATTGAATTTTCAAGATTAAGATAAAATCCAGACATTTATGATCTTGTCAACCTCAGTAAACTGTTAACAACCCCACAATGTTTTGTATACTCTGGTTCTGAGTCATTCACTATGCACTCACTGTCAGACATGGGTCTCAATAGAACTACTGACTCTCTTACACACAGCCTGCATAAGTAGGCCTGGAATGTTTAGCAATTTGTGGAATGAAATATATGTAATATAGATGCGAGTGTATACATAGAACTATTCAGGACTTCTATAGGAGGATAGAAGCTCTAGTTGCTGTATGAAATCTGTAAAACTATCCATCACAACAGACACCACAAAAAAGTTGTAGGTGATTAGAAATGGATTTTCCTGAAATCAAATTAAATCATTTCAATATGGCCAGGTGAGGACAGTAATTTCACTTGTCTGAAGGACTGGAAAATGTGTTATTCTACAAATCAGCTGGCTTCAACAGTGGCTGTCAGAAGTACTCAAGAGTCTGATATTGTCAGAGGGGTTATATTCAGCTCTCAAAATTGTTCATGTGTGGCTTTCTATTTGATAGTCGAAGAAGAAAGCAGGCAACCATATATTGCCTTTAATGTTCTTTCTTTAAACCTAATGCTGGGCACACAAACCTGATACAGCTTGTGATACCATGACATGCCGATAGTGAGCTTTTTCTCATCAATCTTATATTAGCTTCAGTGCTTAATTTCTTGTGTAAATGTATATTGTGCACTTCTGTAAGTGCATGCCCCATCCTATGAAAAGTATTAACTTAGTTGCATTTCACCTGTAAAGAACCTAAGACATTAAACAACCAAATGTTTTGTGCTTGTGACCAAAGGCAGGATTTATCTGACAGACACCTACAACAAACCACTGCAGGAAAAAAATTCATCCCAGGTTGAATGGACACATAGAGAGGCAAAACGAAAATTACTCTGACAACTCAGGGCTCAGAGCAAAAAGGTTAACGGTTTGCATTCCACCTGCATGACAAAAACCAACAAAGTACCCTGGAGATTCATGCAAGGAAACGCTGGAGCTAGGCTCTTCAGAGGAAGACAAGGGGCAACAGATCGAAACTGAAACAAGAGAAATTCTAACCAAATATAAGAAAAATCTTTCTTCCCATGAAGACAGCCAAGTAGTAGAACAGGTTGCCCAAAGATGTTGCACCATCTCCATCTCTGAAGGTTTTCAAGCTCTGACTGGTTAAAGCCCTGAGCAATCTGATCCGACCTCATTAATAATAATGCTTTGAGCAAGAGGTTGGTCTATACAACTCCTGAAATCCCTTGGAATTTCACTTATTCTATGAATCTGTGAACTAAAGTTTTTGACCTCTTTTCATTAGAAATATTTTAAATGCAGATTGTCTCTTTTCAGAGATGTAATCTGTTTCCATAATAATATGCAACTGAAACATTCTTACATTGAAGGTACAGATGTTGACTTACTTCCACCTTCCCAGAGCAGGATGGGCAAGAAAGAAAAGAAGAAAAAACCCAAATCTTTATTGACATAACCCAACACAGAGTGGCTTAAGTTTTCCCAAATATTAACATTATAATTAGGGAACAAGAGGTTTTGTTCCAACTTTGGGTTTCTCACAACATCCTGCCTCAACAGGAACTCTTGGAATTTGCGACTACTTTAAGTGTAAATTGTTCTTCCAAAGAGACGTTGACTTTTGTGGTCTATTACACAAGCAATACAAAACTGTACAGTGACGCAAGTCCTTCAGGCTAAGCTGTACATAAAACAGCTCCTTTTCCCTAGGGACTCTGTAGAAGTATAGACAACATTAAAACTAAACTTCAGTGTTTTAGCAGTAAGCAGTCAGGAAATAAAAGCAATTCATACAAGTTTGCTCATTGTTTCATTTCCAAGTGAGAAGTTATTTGCCTGCCTATGGAGAGATGGACTAATTGCCCTGGGGGAAAAATAGAAACAGTTCAGTCTTTTGGGGTGCATGAAAATCAACATGCAGTTATACATCTTTGGATCCTTCTTCCAAAGTATGTCCCATTTACAGAAGGTTGCTAGGGTAGCCCTAAGATTCTAGATGCTAGGGTGGCCAAAGATTCTGAAAAAGCTACACTTCTGTCTGCAGGAGAAAAGGGACATAACCACACGAGTGCACCGGCAATCACAGCAAGGATTGTTTTAGCCTGCTACAGCCTCCAAGAAATCCTAATGGACATAGATCTGGGCTCAGATGGAGGGAAAAGAAGGGAAGTTGGAAAGAAATCTTTGCAACACAATGTTTTGTGGAGCAGAAATTCCACTGGGGCTTTTGTTTATTTACTTTTAGATTGTGCTGTTGTGCATTTTTTCCTCATTGGTGTGGAATGACCTACCAAACTCTCTGCTGGAAGGGCAAGTTCACCAATAGTATAAGCAAATACAAGCAAGTAACAAGAACCTACCCAGAGCAGTGAAAATTCTGACTGTCTTATCTGCAGAAAAGTTTTCTATGTCATGTTTTGGCAAACATGCTAGATACAAGTACAGTCACCGTTTGCATTTGAAGTGTGCCAGTTCTATAGGAAATCAAAGAGTGGCTGAATAGGAAGTATATATTTTAGGACAGTTCCATTCTGTAGTATTCCATGTGAAAATTAACCTCGAAATTGCTACTGACAGCAATGAAGGGCTCTGCATAGGATGTCCCAAGTTCTTAGACATGCTTTGCCCAATTATGTTTACTACCAGTGGTCCCCATCTGTTGACAAAGCTGCCTTGCATGTGTAGAGTGGATATAGTTAACAAGAAAGATTAGTGAAGCTTTCATTTACTTTTTTCAAACATCTTTCCGTTTGTAATGCCTCATATTAACATATACAGTCTTATTCTGCTGTTCTCATTCAGACAAGACACCCATTCACTTTGATGGAGTGTTCAGTATTATGGGGGAAGCATGCTCAGAATTAATTTATCTTAAATCTAAGCAGTAATTTTGGGGAAAAATCCAGCAAGATTGATCCTATACATTTTCTTTCCCCAAAATGCTGGATTACCTTTGTGTTTTAATGTAGACCTTATTTCAAACTGTTCTTTTCTTTTTATTCGGATTTCAAAGTACTCCAGTCACTTGTGCCAGTTTCAGCAATTATAAGTGTTACTTCTCCTAAAATACCCTATTTTAATCAACGTTACATAAAGATACATGAGTTCAGATTTCTATTATATGAATGTAGTTAGTTTACTTTCCAGAAAAGACCAACATGTTGTGTTTTGTGAAATACCTTTGTATACACCAGTCAGCAAAGCTGTAAACTGGTAAAGACATTATATACCAAAATTTCAACTCTAAAAATAAGTCTTTCCCACTGGAAGCTCATGTTCAGTTTGACAATTCCTGAAATGTTATTTGGAGGTTATAATTGTTCAGTTGATCTCCACCTACGTTTCAGTAATCAAAACAGTAGAATTGTGTTTTTGACAACTGCAATATAATATTAGACGTGTTGAAGTTAATGCTTGTAGGATTCAAAAGGGGAAAAAACTACTTTCTTTTTAATTTCTTTGACAATTAAAAGTTTTTCTACAGAACAAAAATAACTCTGCTTATAATGTAACTTCCATGTTCCAGCTTCTATTTCTCCCAGCTCAAAGCACTTTATAACATTGGTCCAAGCAGTTCATGCTTTATGCTTGGAAGCACTTTCATTAACTATTTATGTAGGTACAGAAAGCAAGATTTGGTCCATGATAAATAATAAATCTTCAATTGATTTAGCTGGGATCTTTTCAATGAAATATGTTTTCCCCAGAAAATGCTAATTTCTTGAAATCATAAAAGTTGATGGAAGGGGTTAGTTTCAAATCATTAAATGTTTCAAAGATATTTTGGAAAGACACTTCCAATTGTAAAAAAGTCTTGTTTTAACATATTCAAAACAAGTAACTTACATTTAGCTAAATATATCCAAAAGATCTCTCAAAAGTCATACATATTTTTGGAACACAAAATACTTTCACTAACCTGTGCTAAAGTGTCTTCTAAATTGAAGATTACAGTAAATTGTTAAGAATTTGGCTTTTTGTCCTTATAGAAACTGTCTCAAATGCTGACATTTTCCACATGACTTAGAACTGCCCTTTATAACAGTATTCATTACTACTATTTACATTTTTCTGCAGAGATATAAATGAATTACTTAAGATTACAAAGTAATTGTATTTTAGAACAGTGAGAAACAAAACCATTCTGTTTTTCAGAAAAACGCTTGAAACTGTACTATTCTTTACTTCTGTGAACATAAACTAATAAAGCCTAATTCACAATCCAAAGGTGTGATCCCACTTCCCTAAGCACCTCTGAGATACTCAGGATACCCCTAACAGTTTATCTAACAGGGCCCAGTATAAAGTGTGTTTCTCTAACCTGGCAAAGCAAACTGGGCCCTCGACAAGGTGACGGACACGGTGTAGGTGTGCTTCACCAAAACCTCCTGAAGCTCACTTAAAACCATCAAGCATACAAGTATCTAAGGTGAATTTACTGCAATTTGCAAACAGTGGGTCTGATCAGCCCACCCATAGATGAAATAAGAAGGGACACGTGGAACTTCTCTCTCATCATTTCAATTGTCGGTGAGAACTGGACAGAGCCCATTCTGGCTGAGCGTTCGCTAATCACAGTAAGTACTCAGAACCTAAGAAAAGAAGCAGACCCCAGCCAAGCAAAAAATCCAAGCCAAACATGGCACAGAAAGAACATCACACAGATGCCAAGCCCATGCAGTTCAGAAAGGCCTACCAAAGGAAGGAACGAGTCCCATCCTGTCCCTTGTCCCCAGGCTGCTGTCTTAGTCCTTCAGCCTCCTGTCGGCCTGTCAGGCAAATATTTGTGTTCCTACTGATTCCCCATCAAATACAAAATTCAGTTCTAGATCTGCTCTGAGACAAAGCCTCCTAGGATATGACCAGCCACTCAAGAGATTGCCAGGATCTCCCACAACAGCAGCCCCAAAGTGATGCAGTCATTTGAGTTAAATAAACAGAAAAAATTAATTATTCTGGACCAGAAGGGAAACAAAGACAATTCCTGTAACAAGGTAATCGTTTCTACCCGGTCTTGCACAATTCCAGAACCTGACTAGCAGCTTCTCATATATGATACATATTACATATCTAAATCATAAATATTACCATTATTTACGATAGCAAACAGAAGAACCTGTTATTTGCACACAAATGGATTCTGAAAAAAAAGGAAGAAAAAAAGGTTGTACGACATTTTCTCAGAGATGGCTTAAAGAACAAGAACTTAAAGAACTTTTACTTTGTGATTTAATTTTAGCATTTATGCAGGTACAAATAACCTGAGGCACTAAAAATAACCATGCTAAGGTATCAAAAAGGCTGAGTCAGGACCAACTGCTGCCATCAAAGACCCTGAAAAGTAATCAGAACAGAGTCATCTGTCCGCTGGATGTTGTTTTGGTGCTAGCTCATTTCATAGGATGCAGGGAACCCAATAAAATCAGTGACTCTGCCAAGGTAAAGTTGAGGGTTTGGCTTAAATTAACAAAGCATGCCAGCAGATATATAAACTTAACTAAACACAAAAGTCTCAATTGAGCTAGAATTTTAAAACAGCTCAAGTGGAGAAGTTTTTATTTTATATAAAAAAGGGAGGAAAAAGTAGTGATTTTGTCATGGTAGGAGTTTCTGAGCCCCTCCTTCACAAGGGCAGCGAAGAACCCGCTGGCATTTGCTAGGAGACCACCCACAGTTCCTACACTATATTGGAAATGGCAGGAGTGAGCTGCATGTGAAAATAAAGAATATATGCCCTGTTTCCTATGGAACACTTCAATATGGCATTCATAATGTCTTAAAATTTTCCACTGAAATTTTGGCTGTTACCCTGGTCAAATCTGGATTGTCACTCAAATGTCAGGACAGAAACAGAAAATGCTGGGCTGGGGGTTTTTCCCTTGCTTTAGACTTACCAATAATTTTACTGTCAGTCACCACCTTTTTCTTGCCACTAATGGTATCCCCTAAAAATCTGAGAGGTGGCATGAGCAATTCTGAGAGCAGCACTCAGCCCACCTCGGGGTGGGCAAGCAGCTGAGAACATTACACTTGTGTGACCTTGTGGCAGCTGGTCCCCACAGGTCGGAGTTGTTTGATTCCCATTTCCAACACAGAAACTCATTTCTGGAATTGTAAAATAAGGTACTACATGCCACACTGCTATCACAATGATACAAGGAAAGGACTCTAATGAAAAAAAAAAGATAACAAAGAGCAGACAAACAAGGGCACATGTGGCTGCACAAATGTAGGCAGACAGTGCAATTCTTGAGCAGTCAGAATACTGCTACTGAATCATTTTCCTGAGAAAAATCTTCAGCGAGGCAGTGGTGGGATGATTTTATCACATATATGCATAT
Organism: Edolisoma coerulescens; assembly: GCA_013397115.1. Lineage (NCBI taxonomy): Eukaryota > Metazoa > Chordata > Aves > Passeriformes > Campephagidae > Edolisoma > Edolisoma coerulescens. Next base: position 3,725,372 of record VWZW01000978.1, on the reverse strand, counting down.
ATTAATAGTAGGTTACCCAGAAAACTCCACAAGGTGAAGCTGCAAGGCACAAATATGACATCGCATTATAAAAAAATCCTGGTTTACATCATTTTCCAGCACAGAAAAAAAACAAACTACAAACCGTGAAAATGAGATATGCAGGTCATCTGCATTAATTTGCTGCTCTGACTAAAACCGCTAGATTTTAACATAGAAATGCAAAGCACAACTTTCCAACGTTCCCTGGTAAGCAGCTGTTTTATGAATAACTGGAAGAAAACCTTTATGCTTGGTCACACCGCCAGCAGGAGACAACTGGCTTTTCTCATGTAATACAGGGAACTGCAGCCAGTACTTCATTAAAACACAAGACACTTTGGCAGACATGGATGCTGAACACTGCTTACTGTTCACATCTGTAGGTAAATGACGGCAGGCTGAAACTGTTGCCTTCCACTAAAGAGCAAGTACATGATCCAGTGCAGTTAATCAATAAGATAATGGAATGAATCAATAGCAAAGATTTTTAGGAGGTCTTAATTAAACAAACACTTGCAGATACAAATTATGTCTTCAATCTATCGATGGCGCCAGGGTGAGGGGTTAAACATGAACAAAACCATCAACTTCATTTTACCAGCATCTATTTCTCTAAACTACCACATAGCATTTTGGCCTCTGCATTGGCCCAACACTGCATCCCTATTCATTTTTACCACCACATTACACATGGCAAATTAGCACATAATAAAGAAAAAGAAACAAAATTAAAAACTCCCTGAACAATTCAAGATGTGATGACAAGCTAGATAATTCACTGCTATTTCTTCTCTTTGAAAGGTGTGACTACCTAGCCAGAAGTCCTAATAAAGCCACTTTCCAGCTGCAAGGTGTACAATTAGAATAATTAAAAAATACCTAAATTGATAGACCCATTAATGCAGGAGATCTCCATGGGCCTCCTGCACAAACATGATAAGTCGATATTTTTGATTCTCCCAATGGTTCTGTGCCAGGCACTGTTTTAAAGAGACATCAATCTATGATGTCAGCATTTATCTAATGAACCTTCAAAAATCAATGTCAAGATGGCCTGGTACATGTCTGCACCCAATTTGCCCATTCCTCAAGGGATACTAGGTAAAACAAAAACATTGTGTCGTGTTCTACTACAAGGGAATTGTGGGGGGGATTCTTTTTAACAGATTTCTTGGACGAAATCAAGCACAAATGAGACAATTTGTGATGATACAATACAAGCACTGCATCTGAGAACCCTTTACTGATAAGGAGGGGTGTGTGTCCCTATTGGAGACAAAGACAAAATTAAACAGAGAGGAGGAAAGAGAGACCAAGAGAGAAAAAGAAAGAAAGGGACAGAACCACCAGAATCCTGGGGTGCACCGTCGGCTTCCAACCAGCAGGCAGAAGGTGCGTGCTGTGAGCCATGGCAGCACAATTTCTTCCCTGGGTAGGTCATTGAAAGGGCGTGCGCTCAGGTTCACAGTACATTTTTCTGAGCTTGGTTTCCCAAACATTTTGTCTGACATTCTAGTACCACGTTCTCCAATATGTCCATGGGAAGACCATCCATGAGTTTTTTTGGGATTCCCTTCTGCCAGCCTTGTGACCAAAACGACCGTCTTGTGAGTGGGCGATCCCACCCATCCTGGATGGAAGGGCGGGGAATCCTGGGTGACATCCTCGAACTAAATCAGGCAATGAAGAACAGAAAGATGTGGGAGAAGCAATGTTGGGGTGCTGATGGGATCGCCATGGCATGCCTCTTCCAGCCTCAGTGTTCCTGGAGATGTAGGCTCTTTGACTCCCTAAACCTGAACCCTAACATGCATGGCAGCTTGTCACCCCAGGAGAGATCCGGATAACAAAAGGCGGCCCGTATTGCAACAGTGAGGCGTCACGAAGGGTATGCCACCCTGCCATGATACTCCTGCAATGCATTTTAAAGTGCCAGTGTCCCTGGACCTGTAGTGTCAAGAGCTCTCTAAAGCCTAAGCTTAAGGGGAAAAAGCTGCTTAGGCCCAGGGTTGAGATCAACACCCCTATAGGGGGCCAAAAAAAGAAATCGAAAGGAAAAGTAATGACGGGGCCTTGCCGTGACGAACATGGCATTCATTTTCCAGGAAAAGTGTTCCGGAAACTCCATGATGCATGGCACATTCAGGCCTAAAAAAACCCTAATCCTAAATCTAAGAAAAACACTAACCCTAACCCTAAACCAAACCATATCCCTAACAATAGCCCTAGCGCATAAGCCAGACACAATGCCAAGGGGCTTCCAGATCACAAGGATGGAGAAGCAGTTACGTTGGAGGCCTGCAGGGATGGCCTTGACACACCCTTTCCAGCCCCGGTGTTCCTGGACCTGTAGACACCTTGGCTCTCTATACCCTAACCCCAACACAACCTTAGACCTAACGCTAACTCGGGCCCTGAAGCCACACCAAATACAATGGGTTTTCCAGATCAGAAAGATGGAGGACAAGCAATGTCTACGCCTGGATGAGATAGTCCTGGCCCACCCTTTCCAGCCCCAGTGTTCCTGGACCTGAAGGCTCCTTGGATCTCTCAAGCCTAACCCTAACCCTAACCCTTAAGCCAGACCCAATACCATAGGTTTTCCAGATCAGAAGGATAGGAGAGCAGCAATGTTAGGGCCCTACTGAGATGGCCTAGGCACACCCTTTCCAGCCCCAGTGCTCCCGGACCTGTAGGCTCCTTGGCTCTCTCAACCCTAACCCTAACCCTAGCCCTTAAGCCAGACCCAATACCATAGGTGTTCCAGATCAGAAGGATAGGAGAGCAGCAATGTTAGGGCCCTACTGAGATGGCCTAGGCACACCCTTTCCAGCCCCAGTGCTCCTGGACCTGTAGGCTCCTTCGCTCTCTCTTGCCTAATCCTAAATCTTAGCTTTAAGGCAGCCTGTCACTTGGATCGCGGTCGTCACTGCCGCATGTGGCACAGATTTAAGAGGTTTTTTTGGGGATGCAGTCTTTTGCTGTGGGTAGTGGGTTGCAGCCTTGTTTAGTTGTGACACAGGGTAGACAGACCAGGTGCGGGCAGGGAAAACAGGTTCGGAAAGTAGGCAGGACCGCAGGGAGACAGAATGCATGCAGGGTAAGAACAGGAGCAAAACCAGGATGAAGAAGTGGGAAAGTGAACCTTAAACGGGGTGGGACCCAGTTATGACTCATTTTATTGCTTTTTTTATGCTAAGGCTCGTCCCATAGCCCTATCCCTTGAGGACAACTATTTTCTACTCAGGGAAATTGTCCCCTAGCAGCAGGAGTTTCCCCACCTCTCCAGGGAGTCACCTGCAGCCCAGTGGTGGCAGTTTTCTCTGTCCTCATTGGCTGTCAGAGGAAATCCTCTCAGAGAAAGAGCTTCCCTCCATTTTCTCAAGGGGTTCCTGCATAGAGACTTTAACGTTGGTGGTCTCCACTCCCCCACGTGTGCTAGCCAACCTCTGCACATGCCGCATGTTAGGACTCTCAGCACGTGTTGTACAGCTCATCTAGTAACTTTTCACCTGCTCTCAGAAAATGGATTCTTAACCCATACTTCGAGAAACAAAATAGGACAATGCTGAGGCATAAATAAAATTTAAATTGGTTCCTCACACATTTTAAGAGAAGTGAAAACTGGCCGTGACCACCCTACCTGGTGTTGACAATGGTAATAGAAGGAGGGAAACTTGACCTGGCTGTAGACACCTAGAATAGGTTTCCAAAGACAATAGCTATTCCAATCCCTGCTATATTATATATGTATAAAAACAATAGGTATCCCAAAGAGAAAAGGAAATGATGTGGCTTAATTTAAGGCTCTCTAAAATTGCCTTTGTAAGGCTTGCAGTACAATGACAACCAGGTGATTGTTTCTTAAATTAACTATAACCAGGATTCTTAATGATAACAAGATTGCCTTAGCTATTAATATAATTCTTGTCCTTGTTTCCAGTAGTACACTCTTTGGCAGAATTCTTGTTTACATATGAGAGCCAGGTTGTTCAATCCCCTGCATAGCTATTAGCCAGGAGAGCCATTTAGCTCTACTGAAGCACTTCTTTTAGCTATTTTCTTGTTAGTGTTTAGACTCAACTTCTCCTCACTATTCTGTCTACAGACTTCCCTGAAACTGATATTTTGACACTGTATCAGACAGAAAGTGGAGGTCTAAGTACGCTTCTCCTTCTCTCCTGTTTGAATAATAAACTGGTCTCTAGTTGCTCCTAGGTAGGGCTGCCTCCAGCTTGTAACTGGAGGTGACAGGTACTCTCTAGCAGATGGGCTGTCTTGTAATCTTTTTCTTTATTCACAGCAACTCTGTCTCTTGCTTCTGTTCAGAGTATTTACTCTTGTTGGTAGCATGTAAACAGTTAGCTATGCCTTAGTTCAAAGATGCACTTTGCGGGTGAATTAGTTGTTGCAGGATGCCTGTCTACCTTCATACACACACTTCTTTCAAACACTGCCATTTTCAGATTTCTGCCCAATTAACTGACAATGACTGAGCCCAGACCTGAGCTCCTTGCCCAGAGGAAACCTCCCCTGAATTCAGGAAAAGCTCTCAGAAAGCAGAAAGCTGAGAATCACTCTGAAGATGCCACAATTTCTCCACCCTAAAATGCTGCATTCCAAATATTTAGTACACTTAAAAAACATTTACATTCTTATCTAAACACAAAACATGTAATTTAATTCCTTTCATAATACTTGTGTTTCTTGATGAGTTGGAATAAATTCAGGGTTTTTTTACATATAAAAATTACATAGAATTTTTTCTTAATTACATGTATTCTAAGCAACTAGGGCAGCACTGACAAATGGGACAGCTTCCACAAAGTAATGATGTCTCATGATATGCTCACTAATATTTCATAATGGCTTTTTTCCTTTCCTGTCTGCTGTAGAGGAACTGCTGATTTGTCTTTACTCAGAGATAACACAGTGGGGCCAGGTTTTCCAGTTGGTGCAATCACATGATGATTGCATTTGATTGCCGATATCCTGGCAAATGGGTTTTGTATTTTAATACCAGCAATGTTCAACTCATCTTTTGGGAAAACTAATTCCCCGTGTAACGAAGTTTCCCTCCACATACATGTACACTCTTGCATGTTTATGAATGCTCCTTTTTAAACTTTTCTTAATGCAAGTGAAATTTTCAAATCTGTCAAATTGTACCAATCTGTACTTTTGGTACAAATACCCATGAACCTTCCCAGGGATTCTGTTTTTAACTGTATTTAATGCACCACCCTTTTTAAATTAAAATGCAACTCAGTTTTCAAAAACAAGTATGCAAATTAATTTTAAAAGCTACTATTCAGTTCTTCAAAAAGATGTTCTATAGATACCTAAAGTTATACCAGCATGGGAACACAGCACTTTCTGTGCAAAATGCACCACCAGTTAAATGAGTAATAAATCAGGAGCCATCTCATACATCAGGGGCACAAGAGAAGAAATTTTCCTATACTTTACAGCACCCACATTTACTCTGATTTTTTAGAACATTATGTCAAGTTTCCAAATTTTATCTAAACTTGTAATTCTGGTCTACTGTTGTTGGCCAATAAATAAATAAAAATAACATAAAAATGATAAGAGTCACTAGACATATTATGCATGTTTTACTGGTTAACTTTCTTAGGTGATACCATAAGCTTCTACTTCATCCTTGGGTATTTCCTAGTGAAATTATTTTAATTTATATTCAAGGTTTTCATTCCCTGCGGGATGCCACTAAAGGCCTGTGCCTCCACAGCACTTTGGCAGGTCAACTTACTAATGAAGACTTCTGTGGAAAGACTGACTGGGACTTGAGCGTAAGTCAAGTGAAATCACACATTCTTCAAAGAAACTCCTGCAGAAGGCATGTTGCACTCTACATCCATCCAGAGTAATTGTTGAAAATAACATTTGCCCAAAAGTCCTCATTTTACAAATGGTAGGACATGCAGGCAACAAAATAACTCACTCTTAAGTGTCTTCGTGAACCTATGCCTGAGCGATGACATATTTGTACAAAAATAGATCCACATTGACAGTACATCATCCCTAGTATTATGCTAGAATATTCATTCATAGCTCAGAATTCTTTAGGAAGCAGTAAGATACTCCTTCACAATCTATCAAGAACTGACTGGTCTCCATCTTTCTTGAGAGATCTTAGAAAAGCAGATCAAGACTTAAAACATTATGGTGTTGCAATTTTAATACGTGTGATTTACATTCTTGTTGAAAAGGTTGAACTAAAGCTGTAGCCAGAGTCAGCATGTGTGCCATGGTCTCCGGAAGCATGTTATAAATGCAGTCTAAAATCAATAGCAAGAAACAATTACAGCATCTGAATACCATTTGGGTGAAATAAGCTGATGCTGGTGAAGCAACCAGCAAATGTATGTCAATACCTGCAACAAAGTATTCCACAGCATTTGCACAAAGAGGGGTTGAGTAAATATCAATAAAGCAACTCCTACTACAAACAGTAAAAAAGATAAAATCAATATTATAAAATAAAAAAGTTAGCACACAGATGAACACTGTGATGTAGACAGTGCTGTGTTAGGAGTGTTGCTAAGTTCCTGGATCTCAGTAAAGGAACAGACAATGGCTGCATTTGTGCATCCAGTGCTCTGACCAATCAAGAAATCAAAGTATACAAGAAATGGTATGCAAACCTTAGACCATAGACATTCATATGAAAATGTATTTATGTCCTACAGCAAGAGGAATCACATATCTACTGCACCTGCTAGTCCTGTGAACTGTCAAGAATCCATCTAACTAGCCCACAACATGCCAGCTCTGTCTGCTTAATGGGAAGACCCTGAAGGACTTCACATTTGTCCGCAGAAAAGGCTTAAGTAAGAAAAAATAACCCATTATTGCAAAATATTTATATTAAAGCATCAAATCCCAGTCAATTCTTTAAAGACCCAGCAACTAAAAGAGTAAAACTGAGTGTGACAGCCCATCTGCAAGATGCTGTCTGTAGCTCTGACCTGCATTTAAAACAGGGCTGCTTAGCCTTTAGAGCACCTAAAGTTGCCTCTGTTGTTTGCATTTCATAGAAACTACTTTTGAAAGTAAACAAGAACCTTTAGTGAATTATTTAGCATACAAATAAACCAGCAAAGAAGCCTAAGTAGGCCAATATGAACTAACTGGATTGAAATATTCATCTGTAAATAACTTTTCAATCTGCTGCTTTCACGTACAAATACTACATGGAACATTAGACACAACTAGCTTCTAGGGATATTTAGGCTCACTGGAGAGCAATTTTTATGTCTACTGGCATCTGTGGGTAGTGATATGGACTGACTGTTAATATAACCAACATAAAATTTATGTGAACACTCACTGCAATAGCAACACACTGTCAGACAGCTGGTGGTTGATGCGTAGCACATGCGGATTTTATACGCACTGTGTAAACTAACCTTTGCAAAAAAGATTTAGCAGGTTTATTAGTTTAGGAAATCGCTATAATTAAGGATAATTCATAATGGCCGCTTATCCATTCTATAGCAATAGCTGCTTTAATTTAGACTCTGTTTCTTTGAGCCATAAATAAGTGTGCTGATATCTTCTGCACAGATGTGGCATTCAACCTGTTCAAGTTGGTTGAGTTCTGCTTGTGTTTTAATGCAAAAAAAAAAAAGTTGATAAGCCCATAAAAGGCACTTTGCTTGAAATAAATTAGCAAAAAATGCAGCTTGAAAGTTCTGAAACTCCACTACTGGCTCCTTTTAGGGAGGAGAGGGTAGAATTCAGAAATTTTCCACAAAAAAGGAGTGAACTACATGGTCAGACATCTGACCTGAGATAGAATACCAGATTTGCATAATTAATCATTGGAAAAAGAGATATGTCTGTGACCTATGCGTATTATTTACAATCTATTCAGTTTGTAATGGAGGGTTTGACCTCTGTGAGCCCTTCTCGTAACACTCTGACTTTCCTGCTTCTGTGCACAACTCCAGCCTTTTCTGCAGTAGAACACATGTGGTGTCTCCTAACTTCAATTCCTATTAAAAATTCCTGCAAAACAATTCCTTGTGTCCACATAGCTTATTTAGTGGACAGCACTTTTCCTGAATTGTCAGCCACCCCATGTCCTACTGGCTTGGAACCACCGTGGGTCTCTCTGACCAAACCCCCACAAATCCAGCTTTCCTTCCATTTCCCACCCTTGGTCGGGCATTCTTAGTAGAAACATTTCACAGATAACTACTTTACTAATCAGGAACTACAGTAAGGCCGATAGTAACCACAAAGGCCTATAGTAACCAACATAGCAAATTTGCTGATTTTACAAAAGAAAAAAAAAACCCAGAACTGCTACACTTGTCACTTGTGACCCCATTGGTACCTTCTGTAGACAATGACTATAGACCCACCCAACTGAAAAATTATGATTTGAGGTGTCTTTCAGAAAATGTTTAAGATGGTTGACAAAGCAGCTTGAAGTATCAAATGATCGGCAAGTTGAGAAACAAATACAATTCAGATTCTCCTGATACCAATTTATGCTTCTTCCTTTCTGGAAGAACCCTACATTAGCATGGACAGTAAAAAATTTGGATACTGAGCTTTGCAGCAGATGACTAAGCACATTGGCTCAAGGCATTATTTCCTTGTGTATAGAGGCAAAAATGTGGAGTGTTATGGAAAACTATCCAGTCTTGTAAGTCTCCTGCCACAAAATTACTAACACATTGCTTTTCCAGGGAGGGTGCAACCTAAATTTTTTTTCCATTTAGATTTCATAGTAACCTTGAAAGCGACATTAAACTACATAAATTCACAGTGTCATGGCAGTCAGTGGAGCACAGTAAACATGCCCGAGTTGGGATCAAGTCAGTCAAAGATGAGATGCTTTTCCTGGATTGTACTGTTTTCCCATCAGCCCAACTTACACTGAGCCTGAAGAATGGGTACCAGCCAAAGCACTGGACCTATGAGTTTAGTATGGATCTTTGTTAGAAAGAAGATATACCTTTTTTTTTTAAAGAAGAAAATACAAAAGTAGAAGTAGTCTGGTTGCAATCACCAAGAAAATAAAGAATAATCACAATTAACAAAGGGAGATGTAGCAATCACCACACATACTGAATTTCAGGTTATCTAAGCCTATCATTTTCAGTCTCTTGATGACAAATGACCACACCATTCTACTCATTTCCAGTCCAGTCTGAAGAGGTATTCGTTGTGAGATTCCGACTTCAGTAATAAAAAGATCTTGGCTAAGCAACATGTTTTCAATCCATTGAATCATTACATTCAATTTTTTCCTGAGTGTATGGAATACAGTATAAAAAAAGTCTTCCAATATCCTTTGCAAATCCATGAGGTAGTAAAGCTCAACTACTGCTTTAACACCATTCAAACCATAAACACGGCAGTAATTATGCACCTTCTGGGTAGAGGCACCACAAAAAGAGAAGGAAAATGTGAAACAGACTTTTTTTTAAGGCATTCCTAGGCAGTGACACGAAACAACTGTATTTTCCTTACCCCAATCAGAGCCAAGATTAGAATGGAAATAGCAGACATGAGCTCCAAAGTTAGAAGTTTTGCTGTCAATGCAAGACACCGTTTGGCAGTATCCTCTTGCTCTCTGGGTTATGACTAATACATTTCGAATGAGATAAAAGCTCCTGCATTAGCATTCATTTCAACCAACAAGAGCAATTGACTATAGAATGGAATTACTTTGCCAATGGCATATTGCACATAAGCTGAGTGAAACCGCAAATCTCTGTGCCAGAGGAAATTTTGAAATTTCCATTGCTTTTTTATATATTGCATTTATTTTATCAAATAATGGACAAATAATTCCAAATTGCAAAACTCCCTCTGATTCGTAGAACTGAGCTGAAACACCTGGTTTTTAGTCAGCAGAACATTGGGCTGTTTTCTTTGTGGTTATGTTCAGCTTGATGGGACTTGTGGCAGGTGAGCCTGATGTTCACGTTCACACTATAGTTGAAATCTCCCATAATTTATTCAGCAGTCCTTTAACTCCTACAGGCCATTACACAGCTTTATCTTGCAAAGTCCAAAATACATCAAAGACATAGTATTTTTGCCAAGAAGCTGAACAAACTGAACAAAATGGAAGTTTGATCTACCCTTCTAGAAGGTGATTTCAAGCGCCACAAAATTAAATTTTTTTGAATAATCAAAAATCTGAACTTTAGATCAAAGTCATACAAAATTAGCAGATTTTATTTTAATAAAACAGAGAAATTTATCATGGGAAGCTTTAGCTTTGTAAAAATTGCACTTTTCGGTGAAGAAGTATTTGACCTTAATTTTAATTAGCTCAAATAATTGTAACTCAGCAAAAATATGGTAAAATGGGAAGTTAGATACTGCTGTGCTAATTCTTACCACAAAAATTTCAGAGTATTTGCTGCATCTTTATTAAATAATTCCTATACTTGAATAAGACATGAATCTCAATTTCTTTAAAAAGACTTTACTGTTCAAGATTGCAGTAGAAATACAAACCCTACCTGCTCAAAAATAGAACCTGAAAACACATTAGAAATGATCTTAAAGGAGGTAAAAATGCATATCTGGGGGTCAGGCCAAGCCTGAACAGGGGGGACAACACCATCTCACCAACAGTTGTGAGATAAACTAACATCTGTTTAACCCAAATTTATAAATCCCTTTTTCTCCTGAGACATTTCTTACAGTAAAACTGTTCTCTAGGTACTCCAAATTGTTGTAACAACTAGAAAAAATCAGAAAAAAGTCTTACACTAGGCTAAAGTGGCTACACATGATTCTTAACAGAGGCAAAACTTGTTGTAGCCTTGGACAAGAAGGAAGCATGTAAAGAAAAAGAACCACTTGTCCAGGCTGGCAGTGTACAAGAGAAGACCTGCAAGCAATAGAAGGCTTTTCTGAACAGGTACTCTACCACAAGGGGTGGGCGAAAGGAAAGAAAAGAACAAAACCAACAAAAAAGGATAAAACAGTGCAGGAATGTAAGGTGGAAGATCCAGCGGGTACAGATATTTTGACTTAAGCCTAAAAAAGCATTCTGTGATGAGGAACTCGAGATGGCACCGGGGACAAGGGAGAAAATAGGTTTTCAAGTCTATTAAGGTTTGCTATTTTGGTTTATTAGCTTTATTTTATCTGTGCTTCAAATAAAATATAGCAATGGAGAAGCCAGCTAGGTGTTTGCTAAATAGTTTGAAGGTGCTGATAATGATGACCAGTGTTTCTTACTGCACAAAAGCTCATTATGTGACTTGTCATAATGGGGACTGATTCCCGAGCTAACCCAAACTCCTATTCTTCAGCATCTCCAGAGGAGGGCATTATCAAGAGAACAAAATGCTCATGCCTGAGCAGCTCAAGAAAAGGGTGACTGGAGGAAAGTCAGTGCAGATCATGTGGGGAGGAGGCCAAATGCACCACAACCTACCTTGCACAAACCATCCAGGCAGTCTGTGCCCAACATTATGCCAAGGAGGCAAAGAATAAAAAAGAAACTGGTAGTGTATGAAATAAATAGTTCAATGAGATATGCATGAGATGTGTGGAAGTGCTCAGCAAGGAGGTTGGGATTGGCACTCAGGGCTGAGCATCAGACCCATCACAGCCTGCTGAGCTCCAGCTCAGCACCACACAGGACTGAAGGGAGCAGGCACCACCTCAGAGCTCTGCAGATTCTACTCAGAAGCTGCCACTATGGAAAGGAACTGAGGACACAACAAGGAACTTCCAGATTGGAGAAAAAAAAAAGAAAATACACGGAAAAAAAAAATCCTGAGCATGTGGGATGTAAGGAAATGTATGGTTGACAGGTTTTTTTAGTCCCTCTTCCAGGGATCAAAATTACTTCAGAGACTGCCTACAAAGGGAAGTTCCTTAAAAGTGAAAGCCAGTGTCCAGACTGAGAAGAAAAGGAGAGAAGCAGAGATCATAAAGTAAAAAAAATAGAAACTCAAGCACATCATCTGTATTCGGTTGTAACTCATTTCTTTCCTGAGAAATAAACTTCAAATTATCAAACATGGATAATGAAACAGAAGTCACAAGAGGGACTGAATTCAGAGTGGTCTTCAAGGTTAGACTACATCCCTTTGTCTTAAACAAACAAACCAAAAAAGCAAAAAAACTACTACTACTACTTTAGCTACATAAAAAATATTTTTTAAACTGCAAATCACTTCTTTATTTTTTTACAAAAAGAAATGCATTAGCAGTAGGAGTTAACACAGTTTTGAACATAACAAACAGCAAACAGTTTGGCACTGATTTTTAGCACTTATGGTTGACTGCAACAGCTAAAGTACAGTATTTTTAAAGGCAGAACTTATTTCTTAAGTCACAAGTTTCTTCATTGGATTTGCAGATGGGGACCTCTATTGGTATAAAATTACTAAAAAAAAATGACACCTGGAAACAGACCCATTGGCTCCCACAAAAATCACACTGGCCAAATCCTCATTTTCATTACACCAATGTTAACATACACCCATTTCAATCAAAATTGCAGGAATTAGCCCAATCACATGCAATTAATATAAGAATTTGGTCCAATTGTGAAACACATCGAGTATTCTTAAGAAAAAAAAAGCTACAAAGAAGAACTAATATACTTTGAAGTTAACCTTCTCATACTTACGCCTGGGGGCCCTTCTGTGCACGTGTCTTATGTGTATTTTTACTACAACCTCCGTGTAACCATGCAGCGTTCTGGCTTTGCACTGACATATCTCTGTGTTGGGCAGGATTTTCAATCCTTCATGACTATCTATTTGTCACTGCAGGTGAATGGTAGCACTCAGGCTGATCCCCAGCCACTTTCACAGTTACTTATCTGTCTTTACGGATTCTTCCTGTGTGTCAAGTTGGTGCATAACAGCATTACTGTCAGGGTGACAAAATTGTCCCCAGAGTGTCACAAATGATTCCCTGGCCTTATGGCTGCAAGCAGGTAGTAACACATCGACACTGCCTTCCTCAGCTCATCTTTCTCCAGCCCTGCCACCCACCCGTTATTCTGCACTCACATGCACACATTCCCCTCTATGGATGTAAACCTCAGCTAAGAATTAAGACAGTTCTAATTTTGGTACTTTAAAATTACCACCAAAAAAAAAGAGCAGAGTTTGCTTTCAAGGTGAAATACTTTTCTCTGAAAAGTCTGTTCATTTGCTTATTAAATAATAGTTTTGGGGGAAGAATACACTGCAGAATTCCTGCTTTCTAAATACAGAAACCACAATTACAAATTCAAAATAGTGGCTAAAAATCTGCACACACTGATTTTTGCTGAATTCTATATGCCATCCATGCTCTTAGTTTTTTCATGTGTGTCTATCAATGAAAGCCTGGGGTTTTTTCCTATAATTCTGTTACACTTTTTACTTAATTGTATTTTGCATGCAGTAACACCTTTTTTAAAATAACATTTTCTCCAGTTCAACACTGGATGCTTATCTGAGATAAATTTAAAATTTCATTTGACAAGTGCTGGTTTAAAAACTTTTTTCCCCCCTTTATAATGTAAAATCATTCCAAGGAGAAAAAAAAATCCATCAAGTTAAAACAATTTATATATTATTTGAAGAAGGCTGAGAATCTTGATAAATACAGAGAAAAAGAATGCTTCAGCAGCAATGCTTGTTCAATAATCTAAAAACTACTTCACAGTCACATAGTACAATCTAAGATTTCGGTGATTCTTACATGAACCATGTTTTATGCAAATAAGTTCTGCTTTGTTTAAGTCTATTGTACTTCAGTTGTTCAAAACATCCTCAAGGTAAGTGTTTCTAGACACTGACAGTGGACAGGACTCCATGAAGGAGACTCCCTGTGTTCTTATCCCTTCATCACCTTGCTATATCAGCTCATCTCTCTGTGCCTCAGTTTCTCCAGCTGTGAACTGAAATGTTGCACCCAATTTTCCTATAAAAATGCCAAACAAACTGCAGAGTAGCAAAACTAGTCAACATTAAAAGTACACTGAGATAAAACAAAAGCCTTTTGTTTGGAAGATGAACCTTTAGAGAATGACCCAGGGGGTGTGTGTGTGTGAAATGCATGGTCAGGCACTGCTGCCTTGAGAAATGCAGCTGGACCAAGGGTACCTGACCCTCGCTGACACTGGCATGACCGAGGACAGGAGTGCTCCAGCAAACACGTGTTTGGGTGTCCGTGCACACCCTCCCCACCCCTTGGACCATTTGTCCTTCACCTGACAAACACTCATCGTCTGAATTCTCAGATAGGTTCAATATGATTTCTGACACTGGATAAACAAAGCGAAAAGCAATTTAGAAATACCTGCCCATGAAGTCAAAAGGCAAAATATCTAAAGCTTCTCCTGGAATCTCTGACCTCAGAGGCTGACATGGTTTGATGGGAAATTTAATGTAATAGTCTGAGAAAGCCAAAAGGCCTATTGTCAGCAATGAAGTCTGAAAGTTAGCAGAATTAATATAACTGTACAATGGAAGTGCCCTCGAGGGACAAGGCTGCAGAACCAGGGCAGAGGGAAAAATGACTTTTGAAGTCATTTCACTGTGACATTCTGTCATCACTGCTAAACGGAAATAAAAAATCATCTGAATCACCACATGCTTCAGTGTGTGTCCCTTCCTTATCTAACATAAAGTAATAACACTGACGTCCTGTGCCCCACCTAAGCTGGGAAGGGGCTCTGCAGGGACTTCGGGAGCTCCATTTTGAATTGCTAAATGCAATAAGAATAAATGCAAGTGGGAGTCTGTTTAGCAGAGAATGATGTTTGGTCTGTAGCCCATCAAAGCCCAATAAATCTCAATGCTTCAACAAGAGATGAAAATGGTTATCTCATCATTTCAGTGCCAGGGTGAAATTTTCTCTGAGCCAGAGTATTTTTACAGATGATTTATGTTTGGGAAGGGTAGTTGTTTAACAAAATGGCAGATAATGATAAATAGAAACCAAATAGAAACGGCAGCAAGGGAGTGGTTCTTAGTTGCAGCAGCAGAATAAACAATATACTTACATAAAGTATATGTCACATACAAGTGCCATTATTCTAAATCCTATGAGTTATATGTTACTTGGAACATCACATAAAAGAGCTGGTAATATGATTTACAGGATAGGAAATTTAACATGTACGCAACGCAAATAAGTATCAAAAGTCTTCTTTCTGTTACATCTCTGTTAATTCCACTTCACTGAAATTACTCTGGATTTACAATTGTATAATAAACAAGAAGCGTCTATGTCTTCACTGGGTTTAATACATTATTATATTAAAAGGAGAGGGATCAGAAGATGGGCTAATTTTGATATTGTTACAAATTTATTTTTAACCACAATAGTTATATTGTCTGTAGGCTAAAATACAAATACTTTAAAAGAAAAAGAAACAGCTGATACATATGCTATCTGGACATGTTTTTAATAACATCATCTGAAAACAAAACTTTTTTTTCCCTTAAGATCTGGGTTTGGATGACATGATAAAACAAATATTCATGGAGTTAATGATGAGAAGAAAATGTAGCAAAAAGCAAACAGAGCCGCCTGTTTGAGCTTTTTGAATTAGAGATACTGCAAACAGTGTCAAATTGGAGACGGAGATTTGAGGTCAGTGTGCTTGGTTTCAGTCTCTTTTTCTTTTTCGGCATTTTTCCTGTGGCTGTACACAAAGGAAAAAAAAAATCTAATTACAGTTTTAAATGCCCAAAATGCCATGTCCACCAAAAGCCCGATGCTCATTAGTACTAGTAATTAACTTTACAACTGTCAACACAAACACCACACAGGCTGACAGATAGATAGTAGCTCTGAGGGTGCTAATAAATCCGGAAATAACAACTTGACACGCAGATGCACAAAAGGATGCAGGTGATAAAGAAATGTTGACATCAAATCTAATTATCTTCGAAACGGCCAAGTACTGCACAATCCCCAGTAATGCACTGTTATTGCTGGTGATGAGCCCCACTGGAACAGCTCTTAACCACAGCCTACAACGGAGCTTTTACAGCCCCTTGTCATATCTAGTGAGGACAATATCAAAAAGGAAATTATGAGTGTCATGACCCCTCCAAGTCAAAAATCTAGTGATGAATATAGGCTCAGCAAGGCATAGCAGATTACCCCCTTACGAGTTTTAAAGCCAGGATGATATATGACATTTTTATCAGGCACTTTCTCAGGAATGTCACCAAGAGGGAAAATAAAGGCCCTGAAAAGAGACGACTAGGTGAATTATGCAACTGTAATTGCCGATCATAACGTGATATGAGCTGAAATTGCTCTGTTTTCATATTGAGATAGCATAAAATTGTCGGGAAATGCAATGGCTCCTTAATGTGGCCTAGATGAGTCTAATATTCTGATCATTTTTCACTCAGCTGCTAGGTAAATACTGCTTCTTTAACACAACCACCGTGGCCCAGGGCAATCTGGGGGCCCAATTTTACACTTGAATTGAGAAAATATGTGTAAACTACAATTTTTCATATTTTCTGCATACATAAGAAGATGAAACATCTTTATCATGTGTATTGTCTGGCTGAGCTTATACAAAATATTAGTTTATCTCTCCTACTTTGGTTTATTCCATAAGCAAAACACATAGATCTAAAGGACAGGCAATATTCTATATACAAAATAGGTCCATCTTTTATGCAGCCTTGTATGAAGAATTCTACCATTTTGTTTTTGAAAAGCTGGCAATTAGCAAGTGTAGATTTTGCAAAATAAATTAAAATATTCCAAAATGCTCACACTTTCCTGCAAATTGGTGTTTTAAAAAAAAAAGGAAAACAAAAGGCCACAGAAATATTTATCTGTACAACCTGAGATACTAGTTTAAAGAATAACCTCTAGGAGAAAAGGAAGGTGAAGGGCATTTCTTTATTACCACGCTATAAGATAAATTTATTTTATCATAAATCTGCTGTATTAAGTGGTTCATAAAACCGATTTGTTTAAAAAACAGCCTGAGTTAAAATACAACAAAACCTCAAACCAACCACAAAACCCAATGAAACAAAAAGCGTGCTGCTACCCATTCTCAGATAATAATCAGCAATAATACCTGGGGCAGAAAGGTCATAAACCATACTTCCAAGACAGGAATAATTCATTGTACTACTATGTGTTTAAGAATTAGTTTGATAGAGTCACTATCTAGACTGTGAGATATTGTCTATCAATCTGACCTTCTAAAAATGAGCCCACAGACTCCCACCTAGATCAAAACCTCTGCTTTTATGATAAGCAGTGTCTTTCTTACGATGAATTTTAGGACCAGGCTTATGATCAGTGCAGCACCATTTGCAAAATATGGAAGTGAAGCAATACAAACTCCTAAAGAATTAGGTCTTTCTAAATTTCTAGACATATTTTCCCTGCAAAGGAACGAAAAAAAGCGAGCCTGTTTTGCTTGCTTGCTTAAGAGTCAATTCAGAAATAAACAAGTACAAAGGAGGTTAAAAGATTGAAATTTCTTTGTTTGCATTTATGTTATCTGTTCTTAGTTCCTATATATCCACCTTATCGAGGTGCTTCAACACTAATTGCAAAACAGCACTGACTAGCAGCAATAACCAGCACTTGGAAAAAACCCATGTGATGCTGGTGACTGCAGATAAGAGCCCCTTAAAAAACTTGGGTATATCTGGATCAACTTACCTCCCACTCCCTTCTACATTTTATGCTTCCTAAAGGCTGATATTTTGTACTAAATATCGTAGCAAAGTGATACCTCACTCTACAGAGAGGCTTCAAGCACAGATGATTTCCAAAGGCTTCAGGGTGTGCGATATACGGAACTGAAAATAACACTGAACACTGTGATACTTCAGTAATCACACAAGTCTTTGTAAAATATTTGACTGGAAACCAGAAGAGGATTGAAATATAGTTCCTAGCAATTAATACTGTGTGATCCTAAATGTAGAGTTGTTCAGATCTCAAAAGAATTTAAAACTGTATACCCATCCATATTTATTACATTACCACTAACCCTATTATGAACAGTCTTTATGTAATTAACATACCAGCAGGGAATTTAAGAGGTACTTGGCATTAATTTTCAATCCCTATTCTCCATGAATTTGGTACTCAATTGTAGTGATAAATAGAAGACACATGGTTATGATTACGCATTTTCCGTAACGATTATGCACCACAGTAGAAAAAACCTCGTAATGCAGCACAGGCTCACAGTCAGCAAGAAAACCCATTTACTGCTGGATTTTCCTTCTCTTCCAGTAATTCAGAAAGTCAAGTGACCACTTTCCATTTTTTTCCCCTTTTTCATAGGACCTGTTTAGAGAAGACTTTTCCCACAGTCACTGGCACTTGGCAGAAAAATAACTTCCAACCTTTATCATTCCTTCCTCAAGTCAGCCCCGTTGAAGGTGCATTTATTCCATCTCCCTGTCTCTGTATCCCCCTTCCGGAGAGCGGGCGCAGGGGCTGCAGCCGCTGTTGCTAAGCAACTCAGCCACAGCACTGCATCACCAAGTACAGATTGCTCCCATCATTTTCAGCCTCACAAATTTGGGAGCTGGTATAATAATAGGAAGTAGTATGGATAACAAAACCATTATCCATAGACCGGTAAGTTAGCAGATGGATCGTAAGAGCTAAAAAAAAAAAAGCTACTGTAACAAGAACACTGAACAATTACTGGCAGTATCATTTTCAACCTTTTTTGTTTTTAAATCAGTACAGCCTCCACAAATAAGTTTACATACTCACTATGTGTGAATGCAAAAGTATTTTTGAATTGTGATGATTTTTTTGTGGGTCTTTCTGTGCAAGAGAACACCACAATATCGGTGCTGCTGAAAGCTAGCACAAGATCTATTAGTAATCAAATTTCAGCCCAGATTTTATGGTTAGTCTAACCGAGTTAATTTCTCTAATGTTAGCAATTCATGGAAGAGGTCTCTTGTGGCAGCACAAACCTGGGATCCACAGCAGCTGTCAGAAGAGACTCTGAGGAATTCCTTATTAGCCAGAATGCAACCAGGCAGAAAACTCATTACACAGTGCTAAATATACTTAATCACATCTATTAGAGAAAAATGAACTTGATAATTACAACAAATAACTAAAGAGCAAAAAGTGTTCATGGAAAAACCCACACCAGGATGTGTAAGAAGAGGGGCTGCATACTGACTCTGTGTGGGAGAAAGCCTTGCTGGAAACTCCTCTGATTCTGATGGAAAACGATTACACCACAACGTACAAATGATTTAGGTTTCCCTTGAAAGTGAAGCATTTACATTTAACAGCTTACATAAATGTAACATAATAAATAAATTAATTGCTTAGATTTTAAAAATTAATTTGGAAAGCCCTTCTGAGAGTTGAGACAACATCTTCTCAACATGCTTTTTTGGGGAAAGGAAGTCTGCTACAGACATTCACCACAGTAAAGGTAATTTCACAATAGCTGGTACTTCACTGCAGTGCACAACACAAGTGTTCGAAGTCTTTCCTTGTTCTGCAGCCTTTATTTTGCTTCAAATGGGATTGAACTGTGGGGTGATGTGGCACACAGTTTTGCCCATCAAGCTATCTATATTTTAAAATGGACAGTTTTAAATAAAGGTATCAGATAATGACCTCAAGATGTAATTACAGGCTGAAGTAAAACATAAGCATCACGTACTCTTCGTGGATTCATCACATACCATACACAAGCACTCCAAACAGACCTGGATACCATCTGCCAAAACCTCTCTTGCTGTGTCATCCAGAAGTATCTGAAATCTGTCTTAGTTTTATTTGCACTTTGCCTAGTCAGTGCACATGAAGTGTGGGCACTCTAATTTTGCAGCAATTGCAAATCCTGATGCGCAGACACTTGGAGAACACAACAGAGCAGTGACCGCAGCTGTGTATCTTTAGAACAAGCCTAATACTCAGACTTCTGTCACTTCATACCAAATTCCTCTCACATCTTATGAAAAGCAGTTAACCTTTAAGGAGATCCATGAACTTGGTTTGGAGTCTTTTTGAGCCCAAACTTTATTTAAAATTCTTTCCCAACTATATTTATCCTTAATTCAACATCATTGAAATAAAGGAATCAGGCATATTGAAATCATCAAATAAAATCTGAGAAGGATACTCCAAGGTTTTCATGTAATTTTGAATTTATTGGAAGAGGACAGCTAAGTAATGCATGAAGCAAGCCATCTGGGTTTTCTTTTTCTATTCAGCCATAGAACATTTTCACCTTTATTTCTATGAAATACCATTAAAACATTGGATAGCATCTAGCAAAAATAAGACAAATTCTTCACAGTTGTTTCCAAATAAAGAGAGAATGCAATGGCCACGGAAAGTCCTTACCTAAAGGCTGTCAAAGACATACAAAACCTCAACACTTTGCAAGCCCAAGTGAGGGACCCAGGTAAGCCCCAAGTGAAAGGTCTACACTGCCAGCTTCTTCTCTTCACCTCAGTCCTTTCCTACAGCTGTTATGAAGAGAGGCAAGAAACTGCAGAATGCCATTTCCGAGGAACATAACTTAAAATGGTGGAAATTAGGAAACAGGATTTGATTCATTGTGTGGCCCAACAGCAGTGAAAGATCCAATGTCTGCATGATAGTAAATTAAGAGCAGATGGACAAGACTTTGAACTGATAGAAGAAAATTCCTTTTACTGCTCCCTTGCACTTGCTTTCCTTTGTTTTAGCTGATTCCTACCTTCTCCAGGTCATTTCTGCTGTCTCTGTACCATGTCAGAACCAGTATTTTAGAATTAAAACAAGGTACTAGCCACAAAGCTCAGGCAGTAGCCACTTCTCAGAAGTTAAGGACCACACACACACCATTTAAAATATGCTCCTTCCAATGAGTTACACTTAGGGACTGATGTTATTTAAAGGAAAAATGTAACAGGTATTCTAAAAGAGTCTACAAATTGAACATTTTCTTTCTTCCAGTGAAAACATATCATCCCATACACACATGGATACAGCACTTTGCTTGGCTGGGCTTTAGGATAACACAACACAATTTTGGGGGGTGGCAGTAATTCTGAAAATTTTTTGGTTCTGCAGTTTACAGATCAGACAATGCTCTTGTGGAAAGATGCAATTGAGCCTCACAAAAATGACTGACTTCAAGAAGTCTATTATTTAAC
Source organism: Edolisoma coerulescens (assembly GCA_013397115.1). NCBI lineage: Eukaryota > Metazoa > Chordata > Aves > Passeriformes > Campephagidae > Edolisoma > Edolisoma coerulescens. Next base: position 3,704,205 of record VWZW01000978.1, on the reverse strand, counting down.
CTATACATCTAAAGAGTGAACCCTACTACAGAGAACATGTATTCCTCTGCATGAAAAAAAGGTATCACAGAACTTTTATAATTGCTTACTCAGTTCTGTACATCTATTAAATAAATTGGTTTTTTTGTACAAACTGAAATTCTAATTTTAGCTTGTCAGTCGTAACTTAGCATCACACTTAACATAACTTAACATGTCAGTCATAACTTAGCATCACACTTAACACATAACTTAACATCACACCACGCTGAAATCAGAATTAATACACACACATCTGAATTAAGTTATGGGGACAGAATGGTACAGGAATTTTTAAGTTATTTTTACAAAGTTCTACTGCATTTCAACAGATTTAGCTCCCACTTACTTATACCAAGACTGTAAATGTCCAGTAAGTTTGAGATGTGGAAAAGCAGTTTTTGTCTTCAAGCATCCTCTGTCCACTCTTTATGCTTCCAAAACAGACACAGTTCACACTGGATTGCTGAATTAGGTGAACCTCTCACCTGAACTTTCGTAACAGTTTCCATATTCTTATGACTAAGATACTCTTTACCCTAGAAGGTTAAGTTGGCAACACAAATACAACATTAACTAATATGAACAGAAAGAGAGCTATGGTAGCAATGGTAAGACAGAAAAATGAAACAACCAAGTTTTAAAGGGCATAAAAGGCCATGATTTTTCTTTATGTGTTCAGAAAATGGCTACAACTGCATCAGAATTTTGTCCAAAAAGTAGAAGTTACTAACTACTGCTTTTAGAATATCAGCCTTCCTGTCCACGGTTAGGAGCTTGGACAACAAAAGCTGGTTCTGTAACACTTCTCATTTACACAGTACGAACTCTGAGCATAGAAAACCCACAAATATAATTGTGCATTGCAGTGACAAAAAAGAAGGTGTAATATCCTTATACAACAAGCATGTTCAGGAGTGCTAAACACAACGAAAACATCATCAGAATGTCAGAAATCTGCTCTTAGTGTTTTGGGGATAAAGGTACATTGCAATCCTTTCTGGTCTGCCATTCAATAAATAATAATAAGCCTTCCTCACTTAAAACAGAAAATGTATCCAAATTAATATAAAAGTTCATTAGCATTTACTGAGAATTAAATTATTAGAAATTGAAAGCTTGCTGTAGAATTAGTGTGTTAATAGTATATGAACTGCAGATATTTCCTTTTAAATTCAGATAATTCTTGCAGGGATATAGATTCTCATTCTTATTTAATTCTCTGTTGGGGGCCTTATAGATTTTTTTTTTTTCCCCCAGGGAAGTTTTTTCCATAAAAGTGTAGCATTCTGAATACAAAAAAAGAGAAATGTGTGAAGATGTTTGCAGAGCAAGTTTATGCTGAGAACGAAGAGCAGTTTGAAAGCTAACAGAGAGTGATGAGCAGTGAGAAACACAAAAACAGAGGAATCATTCCTTTTGCAGTCCTCATGGACAGTCCAAGGATGCCATAGACACAAACTTTTCCTAAGCAAAGAATGTTCTGATAGCATCAAAAGCAGAAAATCTGACTAAAACGGCTAAAACAGAGCTTTATTGTTACAAAGTGTGGAAAACCTCACAGCTCCAGATGTTCCTAACTTCAGACTACACTGGTTACGAAGCTTTCCTTTGTTTTTTTCCTGTTTTCCAACACAGGGTTGCATCAAACACCCTTGAAAAATATGGAAGAGTTAGGAACACCACTGACAAGCAGAGCAAGCAGAAGCAGCACAGTGTGGTGGCAGCTGCAGCAGCACGGGGCTGGCAGGGGATGGAGCACATGGCTGGCACTTAGCAAACAATAGAGACAACCACTACAGACCACGGATGGGGGATCTCTCTGTGGGGTTCCACCATAAGAAATGACAAGAAGAACTGTATCTATGACTTACTCTAATGTTCATAACTCAAAACCTATGACCTTGATCACTTTAGCAGATGGTTTTGCCCTGCTGTAGCTGCAATTAAACAGAGTGTGCCAAAGTGAAGAGCAAATTACCCACGCTATCTATCCCAGTTAAAAAAATCTGCACTCTTCCAGTATCTAGTGGGACAATATCCAAAATTTTTCAGCCCCAGCCCATGCTGGATTGCCATTATATTTTATGTCAGTCAGTACTTCAGAGAGTCCAAGACCCTTGGCATATGTTCTTAGTTAACAAAATGGAAAATTAAACTTTGTAGCAACCCCCTGCCACTCCCAAAATAAAAGAAAAATTCTATTTACATCAATGAGCAGGAAGTCTGATCTTCCTGTGCCAGCCAAAAAGCCTGCAATATAAGGACATTTGGCTGAAGAAATGAATTTAAAATAAGCAAACTAGCCTAAACTCACAAGCCTGCATTTCAGGTGCTGAGGAATATTCATAAGGAACATCAATTTTAAAATAACCTCTGATATTGACAAGCAGAAGTTTATTACTTCAACAGAACTTTTATGCCCTTTCAAAAATGAGCTGGCTTTTTGAACACATTATCCTCATGGAAGAAGCACTCCTGAATTCCTTCAGCACACAGAAAATACCACAACCATAAGCCCAGTATATGCACGACCAAAAATTGTATTGCAATGAAACAGGAAGAGGTACCTAAAGACTGTGGCATTTTCACTAATTAATGACCATGTGTAAGATCCCATGAAGTCTGAAGGACTGAACAAGACAATGTCTGAATATGAGACCTAGTCTTTAGTTCCCAGCTATCAGAAGAAACCTTTCTCTGGGCTACACTGAAAAGGAAGCACGAGTAGCATCTGCTCCTTGGTTCTCCAGCACTGATGGAATGGGAATACCTATGTACAGTAGTTTTTGCAAATTAAATGCGTGAACACTGCAATGAGTAGACTTAAAAAATGATATTCGAGCGTAGACCTGAATATGAAGAAGATATGTAGATAAACTACCTCACTGGCAAACTCATGTTAAGTTTTTTACAGTCCAGATGGTATGCGGCAAACCAAAAGGGGGCATTTATGTCAGAGCCTGTACAACAGGAACAAGGATGCTGATAATGGTTTCTTTTTTTTATATAGCTGGGTAAAGAGATCAGAGAACACTGGAAGGTTAGCCAAAACAAGTTATCCAGCTGCACTGTGTTTCATCACATACCAATTTTTACTGAAAGAAAACCATACAAATTTAATCAGTTCTTCATATGGTAATATTTAACATTTTCCCCCAAGTTGTTTGATATTATTGTTTTAAAAGTTCCTTTTCCCCCGTCCTTGAACGTGATGTGTGATAGTGGTGAACACAGGAAAAATATCCATCCCTGGCAAGACTGAAGGTCTCATTTACAGTAGACTCAGTAATAAATGCACTGGCGTCTGTGTCAATTGACTGTCTCAATGAAGAACAGGTCACCACAGGGAACAGTGCAAGCAGCGTCTGCATTTGAACCCCCACATCCTCATCCCATGGAAGTTTGTAGCATCAGTAGAAATTAAATTACCCTAATAAACCTTTCTGCCGTCCCCCTCCCCAAGAAACAGGATTTTTTTCCTGATATCTTAAACCACATGGGTTCTCCCTTTTTGGTTTTTTTTTTGAATGCTATCATATAGCATTTGTATAGCACTTTTAATTATTTGAAAATATATAATAGAGTGGAGACATGGGTCCCACTTATATAAATGCCTATTAAAAGGCCATTTATTCTCTCAGTAACCATAAAACATAAAACACCTCTTAAAAGAATATAATTCCTTTGTTTCTAAGCCAAACACATATAATAAGACAGCCTGCTCCTTTTAAGTAAATAAAAATGATTTGTATTAAATAAAATGAAATATTGTACGCACTATATAATTTAACAATAAGAGACATCAAAGTATGCATTACTGCGAGCTAACCCATGCCTCAGAGGTGTTGCAAGCCAAATACTTTAAACGATCCAAGAAACATGTTGTTATAGAAAAGCAAAAACCACAGCGCATCATAAACTATTGGTCAGATGAGATGTAAAACCAAGTTCCTAACCATTTGTGGTCACTAAAATCCCCTGGCAATTACTGTGCCCTTAGAATGTTGATTTTGCCCAAACTGGAATGTTTTTAATGCACATGTTTTATGCTCTATTCCTGATTTCTGCAGGGAGAAGTCCCCCCTGCCTGCTCTGCACGGTGGGTGCTCTGTCCGGTCCTCAAATGGTTGCAGGGACTGTCTTGCATGTGAACACATCCATTTGGGTCTCTACATGCTCTTAGTTACAGCCCACTAAAATGGGTGAAACTAATGGGATTTCTTGGAGGTACTTGATACTGATATTTGATCCATAGTTTGTAACACAGTTTCAAATCCCTCAACTATAATGGAAGTATAAATAACATGATTATACTGTATATAACTCCAAATAAGATGATTCAAAAAAATTTAGTAATTGAGAATACACTAAACCCCTTGACAGAACACAATGTATTTTAAAAAACACAGCAAAAATAACCAGCACAGAAAAGCTTGTACTTTGTTTGTATCAGTTTCATATGGATTTACACCACCACATTGCATCCATATTCTCAATTTAGGAACTCCTCTGTAGTTTTGATTGCTCTATTTTAAAAAACTTTTCAGTGGAAGCACTGTAAGCTGAATCAGAAAGCTGATGAGTCAGTGCAGTTTGCTAAAAAGGAGCTTCCTCTCCAAGAGGAACATTAACAAGTAGTGTAGCTTAGGTTCCAGCTGTGCCAACTGTCTTGTAGCAAAAAACCCCTCCTCTGTCTCTAGCAATAGCAGTAATTTCTTTTAAAAAATACACCACACAGCAAGGAAATGGACTGTAATCCTATCGATTTATTATCCGTGAGGAGTGAGTGAATGGTGGCACAAAGTGAAATGTGAATCAAAAGTTGGTGAGTTAAGAGTTTACAAACACTGACGCTATTCCATAAGGAGAAACTTCCCCAAAACGCGACAGAATTAAAGACCTTCTACTGCACCGGAAGCCTTCAGCACTGCACAATCAGCTGAGACAGTGGGGTCACACAACTCCATAGTTATGGAGCTGCTAATCCTGAGGAGATGAATTGTTGGGACATCTGCCCTACAGCCGGTCCCGCGCACAAAGAGTGAGCTGCGTGCGCACGGCAGAGGTGCTGGAGATGGGGAACTGCCCCCGTTTGTCACAACAGTTGCACATTCCACCCACAAAAGGCCCCACTAACAACCGCAACGATTTATTTTGTGATGCTTGAAAAACTCTTTCTAATAATAAAACAATCCTAACAGAAAAGTAATGAACCATAGTGGAGTTTTTCCAAATAATTGTGACCCCAAAACATTTTACTTAGTTGATCTAAATACACCCGCCAGATGGGTAGGAAAACCAGACCCCAGCATATCATCCTTTACATTCTATTGTTACAGAAAGAGCAGAAAGCACATAAACGCATTTCAAACGTTTCTATCAAAAAAGCTATGTTAAATAAAAAATTTGAGATTTTTTTTTATACTGTAATGTCAACAAAAAATGATTGTGCTTATGAAATTCTTTCTTGTAATGTTAATTAATAGCATCTGAACTTCTGCTGATATCTTGCAAATTAACCTGCACCTGCAGTTTCCTGTGGCTACAGACTTCACCACCAAAAGTCATATGGTGGTACAATAATATTTAATAAACACTTTTTATTAACCTGTCCTCCATCCACAGTATTATTACAGTCAATAAATGTTACAACAACATTCTTCTGTGGCCTAAAAATTGTTATTAATTTGCATTTGATCGACTCCATGTGTCCACAAGCCTTACAGGACTGCTAAGTGCTTCTAGCACAGAGCTGAAGCTCTTCTGAAGCAGATTCACACCCATTCAAAAACAAAAAGCTATGCCCATTGAACAAACAGCAGCCAAATCCTCCTTAATTTCATTGCTCTAGGCGTGCTGGTGAACTATTCACACTGATTGGCATAGTTCAGTTTTCAATAAAGGATTTGCTGAAGTGACAGATACTTGTGGAAATAAACTGCCAACAGATCTGCTGTGTCAGTAATTAAGTATGTAAAGCTACAGATGTTGAACAATAGTGCCTTCCACCAAGATGTATGCCAAAATACCAAAAAGTAACCTGGCATCTGGGGCATCTGGTTTCTTTATTTAAGTACTTTTCTTAGAGTTTGGATCTTAATTTTTTACAGTTGACAGCAACGTTATTTGAGCCAGTNAAAAAAAAAGGGGGAAAAAAAGCAGCTCTGTGCACTTTAATTAATTGTGGAGAGATTACATGGTCTTCCAACCGTGTAGTTTGTCATCAGAGCACATTACAGATTTATATTAGATGTTTCTCCACAGTGTCAAGAATAATTAAAAAGGGATAGGAAATGATGCCAGCTAGCAATGCTTTACATCAGCAGTGAAAGTTTTATATTTATTACAGCCAAACAATTTTAAAAGAAGATGTCAATTTTGTAGTTATACTGTGCAAGGAATAAATATTAGGTGGGTAAAGCAGCCAATACATTTCAGCTGCTTGAATAATGAGAGGTTCATGTTTAATCTATCAGACCTACCAGAATTGGCATGACATGTCAGTTATTAATGAAGCAGCATCCCCTTTTCTCATAAAAACATCCTCTCAATACAATAACTAACATATGCTTTTCTTTTCTTCCTAAAAGGAGCTCTACCCAATTCCTCCTTTTGATTCATGTAAGAACAGACATGCCAACTGTACACAAATTCTTTTGCTCAATTAATTTGCAATACCTTTGGTCTTGGGCTGTGCTAATAGAACAGTGCTTATGTGTACTCAAGCTCTCAATTCACTCATCATAAAGGGCCACATTTCTCTCCTCCCCTGTGCACAGACTCCTTTGTACTTGCAGATGAGAGAAGCGTATGGACCTAAAGGCAGTTTGCAGCCTGAGGAACAATCTCTACCCAAATACTACAGGTCTCATTCTGTCCTCATATAGACTCATTCACAAAGTGCATTTCCCAAATCGCCTCAATATATTTGTATTTATTCCATGCAGTTTTACTAATGTAGTTTCTGCTGCTTTATGCATTCTGTATTAGGAAACCAGTGCAAACAAGCAGTTTCCTTTTGCTATGAAATAGCTTTCAATCTCTCAGCTCAAATGGAGATTTTCTGTCACATGTCAATGCTAAAAGGAATTATTAAAAACAGCTGTAAATTGTCCCCTCTACCCCATTCTGTTTTTTTTTTTTCCGAAGCACAATGAGAAAATAACTTCAGACAAATTACTACACATAATGGTGATCAAATGACTTGGCCCTTACTGTTGTTTTTGCTGAGCCCAAAAGAGGAAACAAGCACTCCTGAGTAAAATGGCAGCTTTCCCATTCAGTCCACATCTTTCATTGAGTTACATTTCAGAGAGGTAAAAATGTAAGAATTCACATCCTACATCGACAGCACCGTTCAGTTATGTTCAGAGCTCATGAATCAAAGAGCTGACCAGGAAGAAGCTGGAGCATGTCTCCATACAAGGTAGGCAGTGAGCCCCAGCAGACAGAGCTCTGGACTGAGATTCCAAAGAGAGTCATGCTTCTCCTTGGCATGCCCAGGAACTCACTAGATGGCCTGGAATAAGTCTCTCTTTCCTTTATGGTTGTGACTACAGAAAGGGCCATTCATTTCATTTAATTTCAGACACTTGGGCATCTGTTCATCACCATACACAATGTTACCCCAATTAGAAATGGAGTCCTATATGTTATTATAATGTGCATAGATTTTGAAAAAATACGGTTAAACTCAGTCTTTCATTCTTTAATTGTTCTGACTTCATTTGGGATGTTTAACCATGCAATACAGCATTACTGGGTTAAGATACCACACAACTTTTCTGCTCATCGAAGCTGCTCTGCCATGCTTCAGAACTGTTCCCTAGCGATGGACACCACACCACCTGCTTTTGTTTGGTTTTATTTTCTGCTGAATGATTATTTCATTTACACTAGAAAACATGGCAATGACAATTCCATAATATTTTGTATCTATAATAAGTCCATTTGGAAAATGTAACCAGTGTGCCATTTGTCTAAGTGGTGGTTCCCCAAACATTGCAAAGCTTTGCAATGGAAATTCCTATTTACTGCTGTCTTCTAAGCACCTTTTGAAATGCAGTTTTTCCTGTATATTACCACAACTTGTGGGAAATTACCTGTCTAGATGCCCTTCCTCTCTTTTTAACTTGCCCGCAGTGGCAACTGCTGCAACTGCTCACAAAAGAAACCCCCAGGAGAAGCAATACCAGTCAGTGAGTGAGACCTCTTTCTTTGAAGCCAGACTATTGGCATTTTTTTTGGCACTCCCTTCTCCCTAAGAGATGAGGAAATATTCTGGGCAAAGTCAGATAATGGCTGTGGGGAATTCTCAAGAGACTTGCTCTGATTATTTTTAGGTTGATAAGGAATTTGATTGGATTTGAAGAGAGAAGATGGGAAGAAACAGTTGGTCTTATCAAATAGGATCAGATTTATTTTAAGATTATTTGGAGCACTGAGAGCAAGCTACAGTAAATAAAATATGAACACAAAAAAAGGAGCAGGAAATTGTTCACAGCTACCTACTGCATTTCACTTAGCTGATGTCTTGCAAGTGCCAGTCAAAACAAAAAAAAGTTCCAGCTTCTCTCAGATTTCTGTGTGTGAGTACATGTGCCACTGACAATTCAAAGCCTTTTCAGTCTTCAGACAACTAATAAACATATTCCAATGGATTTGAGAGGTGCTAAAGAGGCAAAGAGTAGACATTTTCCCTTGTGCCTAGACTCAAATGTCCTTTTATTTTGAAATAAAGAATAAATTCTTTAATCTCAGTACAACTCCTTTGTCATGAGAGACCACCTGATGAAAACCCACTTCTAAGAGGATCAGTTATTTACAACTGACAAAGCTTTTGGTTCTGAGTCAGTGTATGGCTAATGTCAATACACCAAATATCCAAATAGTACTCCCTGGAGAATTAAACCTGGACCTCAGTGTCTCCCGAACTAGAACTTCCAGCTCAGTAAAAGTCATACATCTAAAATTACTGCTTAATACACTTGACTTACCATTTCAGATTCAGGGACTCAAATATCATGAATCTGCCTGGGAAAATAATCTCCCCACCACGCTACTTTGTCCTCTGAACTACTTTTCCCCCTCCCTCTCTCTACAGATTAGTGACAGGCAGACAGCAAGGGCCATTAGTAGAGATATGACTGGTACAGTAGCTCCTGCATACTTTGATGATCTGCTTTGATCATCTTGCATCATATTCATTAGAGAACTTTTACCCTTTCCATTCTGTAGAGGGTGAATATCTCCCTTAAAAATCCTATTCTCTGATTACCATCAATAGTGGGGAATTCATAGCCTGCAACGTAGCTTTCAAATCTCAGACACACAGAGATGACAATGTTCAAATTTAAAGCTTCGATTGCATCAATATACAACTGCTTTATGGTCAAATCAATCCACTGATTAACAATATTTTATCATTGACTTGAAATTCTGCCCATGCAGAACACAAGCAAATTATTAATATTTGTTCTGATTTATCCTACCCTAATCAACACAGCTGTCACCCATTTTAACTATAGAATATTTAATAATAAGTATTAAAAAAAGGGCATTATCCAAGTTTTAGACATCTTCCAAAGCATATTAATTTCTTATGACACCCAACCAGCTTCTCTAAAAATATGCAAAAGCCATTAGTTTGCATGAAATCAGTGAAATGGATACAGCATAATCATGGATATTTCTGAAATTATTTCCCACAGCAATGGCTGCCTTATTCCCACCTGCCCCTCACCTTTGCAAGTAGAAGAATTTAGAAAAAAAAAGAATCACATCTTTAGGTTCCTAGTTGGGTTTACATTATATATGATGACATTAAGTAATTATTCCACTTCCATCCCACTCTGCTAACACATACAGGGGCTGTAAAAGCAAGTAAACATTAGTCTTAGATAAAGACTACTCATGATATAAAACTACTTCTCTTTGGAGGGGATTTTGAGGAAGAGACTGGTGTGGAAACATTCCCAAGCCACAGACATATTTAAAAAGGCCCTGTAAAAATGCCAACATAGTTTTCTGACTTAAGGTATTAAACACTTTGTAACTTGTGCTACAAAGGGATGGTGAATATTAGCAGGATGGTCAATGGGGTAAGAAACAAATTAACTCTGCTTTTATACTTGTATGTTCTCTAAACAACAGATGAATTCATTTACAAAAATATTTACCACTTAATTTAGACTGAAAAATATCCAAATGTAATCAATGTTGTTGACATTTTCACTGAAATGAAACAAATTAATCAAAGTATTTTAATTATAAAAATTAAACTCACTCATGCAACTGCCAAAAAAATGAGGTTTCTTAACCAAAACCATTACATCAGAAATTAAAAACCTCTTCCACACAGATGTTTCCCAGGAGTTAAAAACATGCCTGGGCTGGCTACTGCTACTGGGTACCAAGTTTCCCAAAGCTAAGGTAAATCCACTGGACTTTCAGAAGAGTATTTTTCATCTCCCTTCCAAGAAGTGTTACTACAACAAATCAAGGGAAATACATTTTTAATAATGATAATACACTGTATATTATCAGAGGTCTTCACCAAGATCATTTGATCTTGATAAAGGATACATTTTTTCTAGAAAAGAGTTAACACTACTGGTGTTACCATGGAGTGATCATGCCATCCCTATCTGCTCCCCATCTCCAGGTGCCAGCAGCACCTCTGTCCAAAACCCTGTCCCTTCCCCAGATGCAGGAGCTGGACAGTGCAAATTTAGGTACATACAACTGAAATTAAACAGAGATGATTTTAAAAAGTCTCCTTAAGATCTGAAATCATAAGCAGTATACTAATGATCCTGTAAAACTATAGATTTTGGGGGGAGAAAAGTGGAAAATGCTTTCCTTTCCAATTTGCCATATAAAATGGTGACATAACCTGAATTTGTTCTTGTGGATTCCCACCAAAATTGATGGGAAGACTTTAGTGGCAGTTGACTTGGATGCTTATCATCTTTTGTACCTACATTTTAAAAAAGGATTTTACTTTTTTTAAAGGCCATTGTGCTCTGTACCACAGGTGCCAATGCTCTAGGGGCATGCTAGATGAGCCAACATATGTTAAGAGTTTTCTTAAATACTTTGGGATCCTTGGGGATAAAAGGTGCTACATAAATTTATTTACATACTTACTTATTTGTATTTTTAAACAACAAAATGGTGTGTCCCCTATAACACATGTGTATCTGGATGTTTGCAGACTGCATTTCTGTTGTTGCAAATGCCTTATCACTTTGTCTCCTTGTGGAAGACACACTAAAAAAGCCAAAATTTCAGTTTAAAAAACCTCAAATTAAAAAAAGGTAAAAACATAAGCCCACAACTCACATATTTAGATTTCAGGCTGAAAACCTGATGGACTCATACTGAATTCCCAGTAAATCCTGTTCTAGATACTTATGAAGAAATGCATAGATACAAAGGTAAATGCTAATTATGCATTACAATGTTTAAAGAGGGTTTATGCTGGATTTCAAAATATGCACAAGCACTTCAGAAGTAAACAGCTTTATATTGTATTCCTTGATTTCAAATAGTCTAAGCATTTTAGCATTGATGTGCCTTTCCACTCATAGCCTTTGCAGTGCACCTCTTGACCTTTCAGCACTCAAGAGTGGGGCTGAGATAACTAAAATCTGGGAAAGGTAGTAAAACACCGAGCACATAATAAATTAAAGACTCGGGAAATTGTGGTAATAAGCCCTTTGGGGTAAGTCTCTTTTAAAGCAGTAGCACTGTTTAACACTACTGGAACAATTCTTGTTTTATTTAAAACTTGTGTTAAGGAGCTTCATCTACTGCTTAGATATGAAATGTGTTTCTGTTACAGTAATGTGATTCTATTTCAATGAGTTTCTGGCTTATTTCATGATGTCTTTAGATCGCTGTCGAAATAAAAAGACAACAGCTTGGTGAAATGTTTAGTCCCACGTACACAGAAAGACAAGTTACTCCTTGCACTGAAAGGTTCCATTCTCAAGTCATGAGGTTTGGGGAAGAAAACCATATGAACCAGTTGATTAAAATGAAAATTAACTTTGGCAAGGAGTCTTCTGGGACATCTTGTTTGTGCAAAGCCATATATGAGTGGGAACCACAATTACTCTCTAGATCTCACCTACACTCATTTTTAAAAGTGAATGCTAGAGAGAAGACTGCTCTCACAGAAAGGAAGAACAACCAGCATCTGGAACTGGATGCTAGAACTACCACGGTAATGACAAAAACACATAAATTACGAGGAATGCCTGACACTGTTAAGAATATTTGCATGAAGCCCTCAGTAAGTCATGAAAAAGACTGGTCTTTCATGGAAATCTAGGAATGCAGAGATGGCGGCCATGTGCACACACGAACTCTAGGGAATTCCACTTTAAACTAAGGAAGTTGAGAAAAACTGAGGTGCTGGAAACCTGAGACTATTCTTTAGGTCTTTGGCATCGATCTGAGGGGAAGCAAGAGATGTACAGCTGGGGAAAAGACCCAACCAAAAGCTCCAACGCTGAAGCCATTGTTACATGCACTTAATGGAGGAGTTGTAGTTACTGCTACAAATCTGCAGTGAGAGAAATGGATAAGCAACCAGCAATTTTGCAACACATGAAAATCAGAAATTAATAACTATTAAATAACTTACAAAAAACCAGTCCCAGGCGACTGTCTAGTCTATACTTCTGCAGTGGGGCAGCACTGATGTAATTATCAGCATTTATGTTCTCAAAACAACTGATGTGAAAACATGCTAAAGGTGTCAGTTGACAAATGATAGCAAACATAGATCAAAATGAAGCAAGCAAATTGGCAGGAAAAATGAGTGACTGAATTGCCTGAGGGATCACACAGGTGTTAGATATATGACCATGTGAACAGAAATGCATACAAGTATTCACACAGAGCATCTTTTTACCAAGAACACTTTTTATCTCTTCACCATTATAAAACTGTCAACTCATATACATTTATTAGCACTCCAAAGGAAAAAAAGCAGAATGACTCATTGCTATTTATTAGTTTGATATGTTAACTAGCAAAAGAGAAAAAAAATCCAGATATATTAAGTATGTGGAGACTGCCTACTCTTAATAACTCTAGTGAATCTTTGATCTATGTTAATCTCATGTTATTGTAGCAAGCATGAAGGACCATCATTCATCTCACATGAGAAAGGCACTCTTGCATGTCACGATAGATTTTATCAAGAAGAAAATGAAGTCAAAGGTGGCTGTCAAGGCACTACAGTTTTGAGTGAGTGGAGAACCTCAGAATGGGATTTTTAACTTGCAGAATTTGATGGAGGAAGGAAAGAAATTTAATTAACCACTTTACATACACGGTACTTCATTGATCATCAAAAAGCTTTCTTCATCTAAATTTGCACAGGAAAAACTACCTGGGTAGTTTATCAGGTAGAGGGAACTTGCAAAGTAATCAACAGCAATTCAGTGTACAAATGAAACAATGGGGTAGTTCGGTATTGACAAAGATGCTCTTTCATTATTCCTTTTAAATGTTATGGAGAGATGGGATTTGAGCACAGCAGTAAATGCAGGGCATGAGAATGTTGACAGGATATTAGAAGGAATCCTGTGGTGGCAAAGTCAATGTAATTCTCATCACTCCACAGAAAGAGGCCTATGGTATTTTATGAGCAGTGAGTACAAATAATATTCACTTTGGCTTTTAGCACAGTAGTGACTGGCAAAAATACAAAAATTCTTTAAAAAATAAAAGTCATAAAATGGTATTCTTTTTTTTCCTTTTTCAAATTTGGCAGGCTATGCTAAAAAACACCCAAAATGTTAAAATTAGAGGTTCATTTTTCCTTGCACTTGAGTATCCCTTTGGGTGTTCTTTTACTAGTCTGTGTTGCTTTACAAGATGGCACAGGAACGTTCTCCCTGACAAGCAGCAGGTACTGAAGGCATTCCACTTGTGCTGAAGTTAACCAGAAAAGTATCTCATTGATCATTACTGAGAGGAGTTATTGTCCTCACTGTCTGCCACAGATTCAATACAGGTCGGGTGAGCATTAGACTGTGACTCAGCTCACCTGCCAATACTCTTCAGTGCTGCTGGCAGCCTTATTCCAGTGCAGTTTCCAAGAAGTATTTGCACTAGGACTTTAGTAAGCATCTGTGCAGGTATTCTGAGAGTTAGTGAACCTTTGGAGCTCACAGATTACTCCAGGAAAGCAACGAAAGAAGGGCTGCAAGGATCTAGCATTCTGATTGCTTATTTAGCATCAAATGAACACAAATATTTATACCACGGTCTTCTGAAGTCATCACTAAGTGACACTGCTATCAAAATACCAGCAATGCAAGTTACCCTGACATTGTACTAAACTCCTCCAACTGCAACAGTACAGGCATTTAATTTCTGCTATATAAAATGTTAAGCCTGCACGGTTTTGGTTTTTGAGGCTTAGGGCTGAGTATCTATATTAGAACTAGCACTTTTCAGCTTCTTCTTTTACCTCATATGTTTCAAGTTTTCAAATTATTAAAAGAGAAACTGTAGGTAGGCAGAAGAGCTGACATCCCATTGGTGAGGGACTGGTTTTAGCTCTGTGTTAAGCTTCAAGAGGATGTAATGGGTAAACAGTTCTCTGTACCTGCTGCACAAGAACAAGCTTCAGCTACAGCCACTGTCTGTACAGAGGACACTGCACAGTGGACTTCCCATCACATCACCATGTACATGCTCTCCCCAAAGTCATGAGTACCATAAGATTAGCATGAGAGAAAGAATACATGTTGAAACAAGGATGAAACTAGAGGTGCACACATGCATTGTGTTCATACTACTAACACATACCCTAAAATTACATGAACTAGGAAAATAGCTCTATATTTAGCTGTGGATGTTTGAAGGGTTTTTTTCCCTTCTTCTCCACCCATGTTAAAAAAACCCCAAACACATCAATTCTCTTCATTTTCCCACACTAATGCATTATTGACTACAATGTACCAAACTTGCACTTGCAGTCTAACCCACTATTACAGCACCTTGTATCAGTACTTTAAACATTGCTTAACAAGAAAAATATGTCAATATACAATGAAAGCCTTCATTTATGCTTTCAAATTGAGGAAACTGCTGCAAGCTATGTTGTAAATTACCCCCAAGAATGTTTAACTGGGCAAAATAAAGAACAAATTTTAGTGACATCAGACGTGACTTGATTCATAATTAGCAACACTTAACAATATATTAACTTTATCTCCTTTCTATTCCAGTGACCCTTTCAGTCCTGAGCAATGTTTGCATATGCTACCATAAATCATGTCTCAGATTTGTCAATGAGCATGGAATAGTTTTGTTATTTGTGAAAATTACAAAGTGAACTCCTGGTTCAAAAATGTTTTGATAATGTGGAACAGGGTAGGTATGAGCTGCCTGATCTCAGCTTCACTCCAGTCTCTCTCAAACTGAAAAAGAACTATAATTAGTATCTATGTAGATGTCCATCGCGTCAATAACTGATGCCACTGACTAGTGGGGCCACGCCAAACTGATCCAAACCAGGTCGTAATGCCAAGTTAGCACTCTGCCTAAAGCAACTGTCAAGTAATGACAGATTAGACAAATCTGATTGCTCTATCAAAACATTCATCTCAAATCTTGATTAGTAAACCTATTGAATTATGATTAATTCACAAGAGTGCTGCTGACAGATAAGGTACTTTATCTGACAATGTGTAGTAGTTGCTTTGCCTGAAGCAAAATAGCTCTGAAGCTGCTGGTAAAATAAACAGTATCAACTACAACGCACTGCAAAGGATAATGAGGTTACACACACCTTTTAATTTAATAAAGGCTGATCTAGGAGAATTTATCTTCAGCCACAAAAACATAGGGAAGGGAGGATAAGGGCCAGGAAATGACCGAAGTGGCAGGCGAGGAGGCAAAACTGCCAGATTGAAAGTATACGGATGCATGGGATGGGCTGCAGGGACTTTTGGGGCAGCTAAGAGGAATCACAAAACTCAAAAATTCCTGGCTTTGATAAAAATCTGATTCCAAAATTATGGCATATGGCTTTGGTTTTATGGTCTCCTAGGAGAGTGTGACACTTACATGAGATGTGACATCATCTACTTCACAGTTCCAGTGGATAAAGCAAGAGGTTAAACACTGAAAACTGTATTCAGCACATGAAAGTAGGAGAGACTTACGTCAGTGTTACTGAAATGATATTAAAATAATATCTTGCATGATTTTTAATCTTTCATAAGATTAAATAAAAAAGAAGACAAATCTATTGTGATTTTGCAACTTTTAAAAACCATCTACAACAACAGGATTTTTACAGTTAATGAAAATAAAATGTCATGGATTCATCAAGCTTCTTTCAATGCCACCTCTGCACACTCACTATTAATTTGTCCCAGGCTCAGTATATCATAACAGACGTTCTATTACAGGGTACAGTGAAAACCTACCAGTTTCAACTCAATTTCACTGTCCTGATACCTGCATGTGCACAGGGGCAGATCATTAGAAAGCTCCACATTATTTGAATTTGTAGCACAGTCAGTGAAAAATAGGTATTGCAATATTTGGCTCTGACTTAATGAAGAATCCACCTTCTCCAAGTCACTTGTTAGCTTATCCTGACCTAATAATTTTACAAAAACCCTAATGCACTATAATTATGTTTCTCCCCAGCCAGTATTAACCTTTCTGTGACTCTTTCTTCTTTATTCTCTCTCACACATATTTATTTATTTTACCTAGCCTCTGTTAATCAATGTGAACTGCAGATGGGGTCAAGGAAAGCTACTTCCTCCTTTGATAGCCTCCAATGCTTTCACTCCTGGGGATAAAAATGCTTTAAATGGAGTTATATTCTAGGAAAATCAATATATGATTACTGCAAAGATTTGTATCGATTGCCCTGTTGCATTGCAAAAAGGCTAAAGAAAAATTGCATGGCACATTCCCTTCATTTTCTACTCCAGAGAACTTGCTGCAAATATCTTGAGCGAGTAAGAAGTATTGGAAGTTTATTTAATAACCTAAACTTTTCTTTGTTTAACCCTGCTACTTGTGCGTTTACTTTGAAAAAAAAAAAATCCCCACTGACATCTCTTTTCTAATGCCTAAAACCAGAGAGCTCCTTGCAATCCTGAAACACAAATGCACTGCAGCAAACATCCAGCTTCCAATAACTTCACCCATTTTGCATATTTCATAATAACAAAAAACCCCCTCCAAACCCCAAATTCCAATTTTCACTACTTTACCAGAATTGTTCATGCTTCTTCCTAGCACAGACACCACACCAAATATTCAGGCTGGATCATGTTTTCACAGACTATAGTGGTGGAGGAGGCTGGGTTTCCTGACCTGGTTTCATTTGTCTTGATGTAACCAGAGTTAGACTTGTTTTTCCCCACAAAAGTCCTAAGAACTGGAACTAGGTTCAAGTTCGAAGAGGATCTTATTAAAATTCCTTACAGGAATATAATTTTTTTTTTAACACATCCTTATTTTGCAAGAATGGCCTAAATGCTTTCAGCAAATTGTTTTCAGACAACAGTCTCTGTAATCTCGTTTCTTGTAGTGCTTATTTTTCATTTCCATTATGTGGCATGCTACCCAAATAGGGTACTGGTTTTACTGTTTGAAAGGATAATTAAAAGTTGTTAAATAAAGTAACACACCACAATATTTCAAAGTCACTTTGGATGAGTTCTCTGTTCATCAGTTTCCTGAAATACAACATTATTTACCTCTTGTTAAGATGTTCAGAGATCTACTGCCAAAAAGTAATATGGAAGGACAAACATAATGATGTTTGTATTAGTGAACACAGAACACAAACATAAAACTCTAATTGAAGGTACTGAATTTTTACCAAAATGTGCAAGTATTTCCCTACATGCATACAATTTCTTGGAATCTTGCAAAGAAACAATAGGAACTTAAAATTTACAACTATCAACCTTACTGCTTTTATTTCTCCAACTCCACTGGCAAATCAGTTAATCTAGTTCTAGAGCCCTAACATTTAAAAAAGGAGTTACTAGTCAATGTCTTCTGCTTTCTGTTCCTCTCCTTATGCCTAATGTATTTCAGTTTTGAAGTAGTAAAAATATCATAGCAGATCCTTCCATTACTTACATTTTCTGTTTCAGGAATACTGTAAGTTATTTCAATTTCAATGACATTAAAAGGTATTTCATGGCATGCTCCATTACTTACCTTGTAGAATCCTTCAGGCTTTTCCCATGTTGCTCATTTTCATTATTAATAAATTCCTGACATTAAGTTTCTTTTTTTAACACTTTGCAATTTTTTCTCTGAAGTAGGTGCTGAACAGGCGACAAATTAATGCTAAACATTCTCATTAATGGACAAAGTGACATCATTTACACAAAGAAAGAGCAATACTAAACCACATCTGACTCAAAAGACTAATTTTCAGGAATTTTCCTTCTACAGATATCCATGTGCAAAAACCAAATAAATTCTGTTCTGGGTGAAAAGTTTCTAACAGCTCAGTAATTTTGATGTCTGGCCATTTAACTGTTCTGGTGGGAGACAATAAAGCCTAGGAATAAAGTCTGTTACCAGATTATGATTTATGTTAATTTCTAGGTGAATGAAGGGTCCCAAGTAGTCTATTTCTATAATTGCACTTCTGACATTTCTCAAAGAGTGCCTGGGGAAGAAGACGGGCACACCTTTTTATGGAATGTGTATATAAGGAGAAGAAACACATCCATGGTACATGAACTCATGTGAAAACCTATCTCCTTTAACCAGATTGTTCAATAGAAGGTCTTAACTGCTGAGCTTTTCAAAAATTTGATTCCTTGTGTTTTCCAATTATTTTTTCCTGCAAGACAATCTTACTCCATTCCAGCCTGTGCTTCCCAGCCTCATGCACTGCTACCGTATCCCAGTGCTACCTGAAGAGAGGGAAAGCAAGTCCCTGCCAGGCAGGTCCCCACCACTGCCCCAGTGCAAGAGTCGGTCACTCCAAGGCTACACATCTGGAACAGCACTGGGGCCTTGGCATGACAGCTAAGAATCCCCTTCATTCATACCTAGAGACTGAATAAAATACCATTTGTACCTGCCCTGTCCTTATTCCCTTTGTATCTGCACAGGGCCACACCGGGAGGCAGAACAGGAGTTTGATGGATCCTTGCTCTGAACTTACAGCACTATTCCTGTGTTTATCCACCTGCCCATGCTGGCAGGCAGATGTTCCAGTGCCAGGAGCAGTGATTCTATACATTGCCCTGTCCAACTTCCCTCTACTTTTCAGTGTAAAATGGGCTACAGACTAGACATACATTTTAGGATCAATTTGGTTTGATGTTTTTTTGGATAGGTGTTCTGCTAGCAGAATAATACATGGAACACACACCTACAGTCACAAAGCTAAGGGAAAGAACACAATTCCTATGCTGACATATAAAATATATATATATAAATACACACCACATGCCCTTCTCTGGAAAATGAACTACACTACTTAGTGTAATTCACATATGCAGAAACTTGTTCCTGATAAAATGAAGTAAAATACACTTTTCTGTATTTTTAATAATTCTACTATTACCTATGAAAAAGTAAACAGAAATAATTTGAATACGATAATGCACATCCATAATGACTGTCTGTCAAAACACCCCTTAGATCTATAGATGACTTTTGCTAAAACAAATGGAAAATTATATGTAACATTTCTAAGCTGTGTTTCTCAAATTACCTTTCCTGCCAATTTATGTCAGATTCAGTATGTTGTTTTACAGGACAAAATTAATTACCAGCAAAAAAGCAAAGGTTTTTTTTATCTTCTGTATCATTCTAAAAATTCCAGCCAAGTATTTGCAATCAAATTTAGAAGTGTGCTACTACATACTGCTAGTTTATATCCACATGAAAACTTTAATGATCAAATAATTTAAGATTGTCTTTTTAACAGGACAGATCTTTACTGAAACCCTAACCCTGCCTAATGCATGTGTACATTGTATAAGAGAGACAATACATGTATAAGACATTTAGTGCAGCTCTGGATTTCCTTCAGCAGAGACAAGCAAAACTCCAAGCTATCCATCTAAACAAGATTGTTAGTTCTGAATTACACATTCTTACCTACCTAACAAAAATAATGTCACGAAGAAGAAAAATAGCCTCAGTCCAGCTTTTCAGCTACTCCCCAAACTCCTGTGAGAATGAATCATTAGCTAGTGTTAAATGTCTTTGTTCCACTGAATTCAGTAGAACTAAAGCAGTTCACACTGGGTGAAACCCTAGACAAGACTTATATATGAACTAACTCTGCTCTCTCATAAGGGCAAGACATTTATGGAAAAGCAAGATGGTACAAAATGGGGAGCAATGCTCCCTTCTGTTGGATGAACCCTCTGAATGAGGTGGGGATCCGTAAGGTGACAGTAAGTAAAACCTTCTCAACCCCCTTCCCTCTCAATGTTTTTCACTATTCTAAAAAACATAGCAATTATCCAGTTAGGCAAATCTAACTATGTCTTAATTTGGAGACTTTCATACTTTGCCAACTAACTATCAAAAATTGCAGCACTTTCACCCTCTGTTTTCAAACGGTATCGATGGTCACCCACCAACGCACAGCCAGTCCCAGAGCACAGCACTACGTGTTTGGAACATGCCTCTGCAGATCAGGGAAGTCTCCATCATTTGATGAGCACCAAGGACTGACCACAACACTCAAGAGAATGGTAATGCTTGTTAAAGTAAATGTGAAGTGCTGTAGCCCACAAAACAAAGTCAGCGGGTATGCAGAAGCTCTCCCAGACAGGAGGGCACCACTGGATGGTCAGTGAATGCCAGATTATCATCTCCATGAGAAGGGGTGTTAGGCTTTCCCAAAATAAAGTTTCATTTTAATTAAACTCGATTAAAAATATCACTCAAAATCTAGAGTAATCATAACCGGACAACCTAGCAAAATACCCTGGGCACTACTAAACAATTCCAGGATAAAGGCTTAGATTTAAAAATTCCAGTAATACATACGTATAAACACATACACACGCCCACTCTTTTTAGCACTGACTTATAAAAGGACTAAGTTAAAATTGAATATAGAATCAAATACATGGAAATCTAGACCCCATTTGCCATATACAGATGTAATTCTATTCTTGTGTAATCGATGAGTAAAAATTTGGTTTTGTTACATTCAGAAACAGAATTTCTTCAATGTACAAAACTGCATAGTTTATTAAATAAACACAAACTGGGATATAATGGCATACATTTGTTTTCATTACAAGTAGTAATGCAATATTTCTCTGAGGCTTACTACATTAGCATTTCTCTCCATGTTCCAAATGCCTTTGAACTTTCTGAAAAGCTACATCTGTTAGCTCCCTTGTATACAGCCGAAACTTACCAAGTGAATTAACTTTTAATATAAATTGCTTTGTTCACTATTAAGATTGATGTTGGACACACTGTACTGTAAGTTGCAAACTGCAATTACAATTCACTGCAATTATCTCTGGTTGTTAATAGCACAAGATAGCATGTCACTTTCTACCAAGTGTATAATTTATCATCTGGTTGGGTTTTTTTTGGGTTTTCCCTTCATGAACTCTTGTGGTATTCCAAATGTATAATCTTGTTGTATTTATTTCCCAGTGGTCCAACAAAATGCACAGCAAGTGCTGACTAGAACAAACTAAAAGGCAGTGCTATTGACAAGCCGTCACTTGAGCAGTAATGAACACTCTGCCTTTACTTTCACCTCACCAAACTAACAGCTTTAATTTATGATAAAGCAAACGAGAGACAACCTCCAGTTTTATTATACCCTCAGTGCTGTTTCAAATCAAGTAATTAGAAGGTCAAGAGGCAGGTCTAGAAAGCCAAACACAAATGCAAGCCCTCTGCACTGACATTTTTAAAAAATCTTGACTGTTCAAAGAGCATTTTATCCATCCCTCTTCTGCAGAGCAATGGGAGGCAGTTTTTACCACCGTAACCAATCTGAAACAGTGTAGTTCAATTCTTTGCTGAGTAATTCAGCCCATATGTTCAGAGAGATACCTAGCGGACAATGTCCTTTCTCTGGGCTTCTCTTTAAGAGAAAGGTACAGGTGAGCTTTACAAACATGCTTTTCCAACAGAAACTTTCTTTTAGTCACTTAAAAGTGGCTTTCTTTTTAGAAGTACAAGAAATTTCATGGGATACCATAAAAAAAAAAAAAGAAAAGAAAAAGGAGTGAAATATTTGAAGCAAATAAATAAGAAAAAATAAATCTGAGTTAGAAAGGTGAGCTTAAATCCTCTAAAAGCTTATTTGTAACTTGACAAGTAAACTATTCCTAGAACTGCTGAAGAGCTAGTTTTTCTTGAATGTTTAGACCAACCAGAATAAAAGCACATAACTATATTTGGTCTTTGTGCTATTGTTACATAAATATTTACAACTAGAGATAGAATTATGCTAATGCAGCATGTCTCTATTTTTGTTATACGATACAATCTTGAATTTAAATTTCAGTCAAAAGTAACTCATAATACCTTAGAAGCTATTGAAAATTTTTCCTGAGCTGTGTACAATGAAACCTACACAATTAGGCATTCTTATTAGGCAACTGTATGAGTTAAGCTACATCAAAGGATACTCCAATGTATTATTACAGCTCTGTTATATGGTGATTGGAAAATTACTTCCCACTAAGAAACTACTTTTGCTGAGCCTTTGATGAGTTGTCCTAGACTACCTTTACAACTTCAGATAAATTGCTGAACTCCAGCCAGGTCTGAATAAAAGGCAACAGTTGTTTAACACAAATCAATAGCTTTAGGAAAAGATAAATTGGGGTCCAAATGAAAAAATCTGGGGAACAAGTCTGAGCACACCTATCTGCATGGCCATTGGGACAAAGGCTCTTCTCTTCACAGAGTGCTCGTGGAATAGATGCTAGGAATCTTCACAGTACCTCAAAGACAGAACTTTAGTCTCATCCAAAATATTGTTGTTCCACCAGCAGTGGAACAGTTCCCACTGACAATACCACACCAGGGACAGAATGGAGAGTGCCACTTGCAGACTTGTGCCACACTAACTCTTGCACCACGTTTTTCTGTAACTCAAGTCTCGTAAAACTATCAAGCCATTTAGATCATATTTCCTTAGCTAAATATGGTGGTAGAATCTATACACAAAGGTTTAACTGCTTACATCCGGAACTACAGTTCTCAACAACCAGGATTATTTCTATGTAGCACAGACATTAGATGAGTGTAACAACAAAAACTGCAGCCAAATTAAGGCAAAGATTTCACAAGTGCTTGCATAAGAAAACACTGAGCTCTTGCAAATATTTGTGCATCATGGGAGTTTTTAGTCTCCAGTATATACTATATTTTGGTAAGTATGTCTTACATATTTAATGTTTTATTAAGATTCTGTTGTATCATTTTTCTCAAAGTAGTTTTTGCTCTATCATTGCATGTTCACATGGCAAGTGCAATTATACTTAATGACATAAGTGGTGTAAATGTGTGATTATATAATTAGAACATGCAGTTATGTTGTGAAGGTCCTTGTGGAACTGAAGAATCCCCAGGTGATACTGTACACAGACCTGAGAGAATTAACATAACTCACTGAGCTGCACTTCAGTTTTTACAGAGAACACAAAAGGAATCATTTCAGAAGTTCTCTCAAAAGAGCTGTTCAAACAAGTCCTTTACACAAACACTTATAAGTAGCTTCCACCTTCCCTCTTCTACAGTTGTCAATAGTGATTTAAATGTTTCTCGTGCTGACAGGGATGGAAAAGTCTGAATGACTAGAATGAAAACAGACATGGAGTTATACAGACATTCTGGTGAATGAGGACTTCCTTCTCTTTCCACGTCTTACTTACCAGTCCTTCATGGCTGGTGCAGTTACGTGTAATTTGCTCTGAATTCAATTTGGTCTAAACGTCCAAATGTACATAGCCTGTATGACTCAGTTATATACAACCAAGTAACATCACACCAATACATTTACAGTAGTGCTGAGAAGCACTCAGAACTGTGAAGTTTCATCTTGGCTCATATGAAAACTCTGAAGCTATTTTACTTCAGCGAATCCCTCGTGACTCTGCTGTTTTTCCCTGACAATGGTCTTCAGAGTCTATTTCCTCAAGCTGGTGTTTACAGCATGAGGTTAAATTTATTTCTCTCTATTCTGTGCACTCCCATCTAATATTTTCCACCACATAAATTGTGAACTGCCTTCTTCCTACTTCACTGGTCAACAGCACCTGCAGAGATCACTTTGCTTGTCATCTTTTCCCACAAGAAACTCCAACTCTGAAGCTTCCACTTTCCACGTACCCTCAGGGTAAGCATATTCTTTCCTAAGATGCAGTTAAAACTGATGGCATCCCCTTTGCTGTCCCCTTGCCTGCTCCCATCCAACATTTACTACCTCCCTTATTCAAACAGAGCACACACCAAACGGTGAATACAAAAGATCTGCAAACCTTGCAAGGAAGCTTAAAAACTAGGCACAGGATACATGCACCCTAAAATTCAGAATGCAACGAAGAAAGATCAGATGTCTCTGCTGCTCAGTGTATTTTTAGATTGACATAGTCTATGTGTTGCAGGCAAAATCTGACTGAAATTGTGAACTTTGACAGGTGGCAGCAGATAAGCGTGCATGTGCGTGTGTGAGAAAATAAGAGAATGAACGCTTGACTTAAACATATTAGGAACTCTTCTTTGTAGCATTACCTGCTGAAATGCCATCCAAACTCACAAGATTCAAACCAGATAATATTCAGTGTTAAGTATTTCTTTAACAAACCTTTGATGGGTTCTCAAATTTATGACCTTTTGACAAATGGAGCTTATGAGGATCTTTATGAGATTATAATTAAAAAAAAATAAAAATAATTCATTCCTTGGTTCAGATGCAGCCATTGCAAGGTAAAAACAGCATTTATCTTCAAACTACTGTTCAAAGATTGTTAAGCAGTAGAGGAAGTACTGAGGATATAAGGAAATCTGTGAATCAGTGAAAGATGTTGGTATGCAAGAGTGAAGATATACCAGCTGGGCTCCTGCTTCAGCTGGTTACCAGAGGGCCAGGAAGAAATTAGTCTCAGCCATCAGTTGAAAGAACACCTGGACATTAACCTGGGGCACCAATTCCCTTATGAACAAGGTAATCTTTGTTTCCTCACCAATACATCTAGAAACGAAATAATGACTATTTAAAAAAAAATAAAAATCCTTTGTCCCAAGTGTCTTTAAATCACTACAATAAAGAAAAAGAAGAAGTATTTATGAAAAGGGCAGCGGAAAACACAGCAGGCTTTGCTCTCACTTTAACATACAAATGAAATAAACTGCAGTAGCATCTCTCACCTTCTTGACAAAGGCATGCAAACATAGGGCTGTACCTAATTTATTCTTTATTTATTCTTATTTAATCCTCTAATTAAGATTTGATGCCTTCCTCAAGCATTTGGCTCATTGGATGAAAATGAAGCACAAGGAAATGAATTTATTCATGGACAGACAGAACTTCTACACTGAAGATGACACAAGCTCTCAAAATAAAAGCTATGCTGTGTTTTAGCTAGTGGCTTGTACTTTCTCTTATTTGGAGATCTTGCCTGAGGACGCAGAATGAGGACACGTCTGTGTTTGCCCGTATAGACCATCCCCAAAAAATGAGCATTGCACAATTTCCATAGACATTTACAAAATCGCACATATGGCTAAGTAGAAACTATTAGTGGTGTTTGAACCATATTATATTTGGCAGCACTGATATTCAGACTGCCAAATACCACCCAATTCCAAATGCAGCACTAAACCTCTGTTTTAATACTCCAGCAGACTCTGCCCTTCGGAAACCTTCACGAGGAAAAGCCAAAGATTTAAATGAAATCATTCCCCCCCATTAGAAAGAGCTTTTTGAAAAAAAGCTCAATATATTCTATAGAATGAAAATATTCTTGTAACAAGATATTTGATTGCTTTCCAATAAAAAATGAAGAATATGTTATATTATTTATTTTATAAAAAATTTATATTTGTCTTATGATTTCTATTATCCTGCGTCGGAGGGAAAAAAAATAGAACGATTTCTACTGCCAAACTGGTATACACAGAGAAAAATGTATTTGCTACTCACACTGAAAACAAATATGAGAAAAATAATTGGTTTTAATGATAAAATTCCATACTTAAATTATTTTTATTAAACTGTCAGTACATTTTGGAAGAAAATCCAAATTCCACCACAAAGCTGGCATGAATCTGCTCACCATTTATTTTCTTCTCTAGTATTCTTGCTAGGGGCATGCATCATTTTTTCAGTATTTCAATCCTTCCCTTGGCAGCCAGCAGCATCCTGGCGGAGCATTTGATGATGGACGTTCTGTCTGCTCAGTTTGTATCAACAAATTATTGCAGCAAAAATTTACATCACTGATGACAGGTGTCCTGTTACTAGAGAAGTAGGAAACCTAAAAAATGTGCACCAAGAAAGGCTGGGGAAGAGAAGGCAGGAAGGAGAAAAATCCCCTGCAAGCTGAAGAAGCTAGAAAAGCTCAGAGACATGAACTGGCAGCGAAAAATGAGCTAAACACTTCTCACTTGTTCTGTTATACAATGGTGCTTCTCCCTGGCCAAGCAGCTTCCTGAATGAAATGTGGGTTATGAAAGTTGTAAAAATCTTAGAATGATATTTTTTTCAGCAGCAGATTCAAAACGCAGAACTAGTTCTACGTAATCACATTTTCAAACAACTGATTTTTTTTTCTACCGTGGATGTGTGCAATAAAATGCACAGAGCATTTACATTCCAAGAAGAGACTGTTGTCTCCTCGTTAGTGTCAGTACTAAGGTCAGTTTTTGACTGTCATCATTCAAAAATACATAACAGTGACTGCTAAAAGTTGATGGGGGTCTCACTGATATAGTGGAATGATACCAAATTTTATTACTACCTCATACAAGTACATGCCAATTATGGAAACAAACATTTTGCAAGATTTCCAAAGCTAGCCAATGTCTTCTTAACATGCACTTTTATGCCAATTTTCTTCGATGTTTTGCATTAGTGATAACCACTGTCCTTCAGATGAAAAGGAACAGAACAGAAATACTCTTTTCTCTCACAACAGATTTTCTTACTCTGGTAATGAAATACAAATCCTACTCCAGCCAGATAGTGGTGCCTTCCATTTTTGGGTCAGCCTTCATCTGCATGTTATACACACACTAAAGATGTATATTTTATCTCTCAATCAGTTCATATAAGTACATGAAAGGCACATCCTAGAAATTCTTTGCTACAGCTTCTGATTCATGATGTATCTTACGGAAGACGTATTTTAGGTTGTCTGTCCTTTGATTTCCCACAGAAACTAATAAATAATCAACAAAAATATGATTAAAGATGTTGCTTGAACTCTCAGCCAAAATGAATACTAGCTAGTTGAAAATCTTTCTGATCCAAATCTGTTTATCTTAGAAACAGAATTCTAACTCAGATTTTAAAAAGCCTGATGAAGGGTAGAGCTAAGTTTTGACATGATCTTTTCATATTCAAAATATCTCTTGAAATAAGAGGGAAAAGGTTATGAAACTTGAAATTATAGAGGGATGAAATAGAGCTTAATAAACTAGAAAAATATTTATCTACAATTGCAATCCTATATTAAAAAAACCAACAAAAAAACCTTTGAAATCCTAATCAACCAATACTTGATGCATTCCTGTGAACACTGATCTAAGTCTTTGTTTAGGTAACTAAAAGACCACAGCCAAAAGTAGATATTAGATTAAAAGTGTTCTAACTTGTGCCTAACTTCCTGAATCAAAAAGTGAGGAAAAACTAAAATTAAAACATCAAACTGAGTAATGTCCTGTAATTCAATTCTCTGTAAATCCATCTGTTTATCTAAAACTCTATTCCAAATTTCCCAAACATATTCAACAAATTAGGCAGTAGGCTTAAATTGAATTTGAGAACATACATGAGACTTCTTCCTCGCCTTTACAAGCATAGGCAGGACAAAAAAGATCTGATTTAAAAATATAATTCATCGAAACATACATGACCTCTAGCCTTTTTAAAGAAGTATTTATTTTCAAATAGGCAAACATGAGATACTTTCATAAACCTGTTATTGCTATCTGTAAATGCTCACGATCTGCCACATGACCCTTATTTTGTCATGAAAGAATAGTTTTAGCTCAGAGGAACAACAAAGTAAATAGAAATGGAAGCACCAAAAGAAGGGATTATTTGTAAGAAGCCAAGAAGTGCTAATTAAAACTTCCAGTTGTTTTCTTACAAAAATACTGCTAATTGACTAGTAACTATTTAAAAAATTGTTTTACAACTCAATATGTTAACTACTTTACTTGACAGAAATGTGTTTTGTCAATTCTACATAATACATCCTTATTTAGCCAATTCTATATATTTTACCACTTCGGAAATAATTACTATTTAAATATCTAGTAAAAGTGATAAAAGATAAGGTTTAGGTCTACCTTTAGGAAAAACTGAAAATGTACAAGATGTTAATTTCTTGAATAGTTGTTTTTTTAATTAAAATAAAATTTAGTGCATTAGATATATTACAAAAAAAAATTTCTTTTATTCTTGTCTTTCATGTCCAGCAAGCATTTAAAACCTGCAGCTCAAGTCCTCTGATATATCAATATATTTAAAGGTTAGAATAGGAAAAGAAGCTTTCCTGCATTTTCAGCTCTCAATTGGTTTCTCAGCTTTGAATGAATTAGTCAGTGAACCATAATGAAGGGAAAACTCTCTGCACGCTGCCACTGCTGCCAAAAGCCAGCTTAGCAGTTTAGCAGCCTTGCTCCAGGTGTTTAACTCTTTCAGCCATCTGACTTTAACACTTGAGCTGTAAACAAGTGTGCTGCTTCATTATTGGGTTTCATCGATCTTAAGATGTCTGTACGGCCTCATGTTTATTTTTACATATTTATTTTAAAGCAGAATAATGCAAATATAAATGTCAGTGCTTATTGATTTCCTAACACTGACTTTATTTTTACTTACTCTAACTTCTATATAACATATTTAAACTTGCCTTTATATTTATTAAGAACAACACAGACCCTTACTTCTCTCCATAATTTTTTTTGTAATACCTTTGCAACAGGACCTGCAGAGGACAAACAAACAAAAAAATTCTTTCTTGAATCTTTCTCAGCCAGTCCTGCTGAGCCCTTTTAGCATGTAGCTCTCACAGTAAATTTTACAATTGAAGCCAAGAAGTCTCCTTAACGTCACAATTCAGATCACGCGCAAATTTTATTTCTTCAAAGCACGTGCCGTAATTATACAAACACGAGCCCAGGCAGATCAACAAAATGCCTCTTTCCTCAAAGGCACATAGATGCAGCATGGAAATTCATGTCCAAAGCATAGAAAATCCATATGCAGCTACTTAGTCCTCCAGTAAGACAACTTTGCTCATGGTAATGAGTGTTAGCAGTTTAAAAATCTTGATGATAAAAAGCAGATGCCCAGAAAAAGCTTAATTTGATTTAGAAGAGAGATGTACCTCTAATAGATGACCCAACACAGGGACTGGGTCTGTTTGAACAGAAGCTGCCAAAGACTGACTTGCAGTCAGCGTTCTGTGGTAGCAAACCGGGAAGAACTTCCAATTTAGAGAACATCCCCTGCGGTCCTGCTGTTTACACAAGACTTCAGACGGTAATAGCTGAGTGATAAAGTTTGCACATAATCAGTAGGACCTAGTCATCTTTCAACTCGTGTTTATCCTGATAGAAAATCAAACTACTAAAAGTTCACAAGCAGGGATAATGCAGTGCTCCCAAGAACTCCATTTTACCAACACTATTGCATTCTTAGTACCCTTTTCATCTGACTCAAAGCAACTATATTCTCAAAAAAAGCAGCTTTCAGAGCCGGTGTAGGCAGTGTCCAACAAAATATAAAGATTAAATTGACCCTCATGCAGGAAACCTCTCAGTGAGCCACTCCAGTAATATACTCTGAAATATATAGAGCTGATTTTTTTTACAAAAAGAACATAAGCATTTCTATTTATCACATAATTGAAATGCTTTTATCCCCCTCTTCTGTGTACCTTTTTTCTTTATTCTCAACAGAAAATACACAAAATGATTTTACAGACTATCAAAGAAATTTTGCAAGGGAAATAGGAGGATTCAGGTAAGCAGAGCAAATACAGCTTTACAGTAAACAGTTGATACTCTTGAAACGTTTTCATTCAATATGTAATTTATGGGAATAACAGCATTGAAATACTGTCACAACACTGAAATACTGTCACAACACCGAAATACTGTCACAACACTGAAATACTGTCACAACATTATCTGCCCTAGCAAAAAAAAAAAAAAAAAAAAAAAGATCTAGCATTACTGAAAGATGATCTGATGTTTGGCCTTAAATGAAGGGACATAAACAAGTTTTGATAACTCCTGCTGAAAGAACGCTCGTACTCGAGTATCTTAACCCAGCCTCAATACACTAACACATCTCTCTAAAAATCCTTTGATTATTGGTGGTGTTTCCAGCATCCATTAAACATAATATGTTAGTGTAGTGCAAACATACCATTTAGCTTGGTAAATGTGATTTTAAATATACCTTATGCATGGAGGCTGGAGACATCCACTCTCCTGTCTGCACAAGCTGCTCTGCACAGTTAGCTAACTAGTACTTTCTCACGTTTCATGAAGAGACTCCTCCAAACTCACTGAGGGAATTCCTGAAAGGACTATGAAATTTCAGCCAGAGCCCCCAAACCAGAGCATGAACCACAGAAAGACTCAGCCCTTTTCAAGACATCAAACAGTTTCTAGTCTATAATTTTAAAAGCAATTAAAAATTACAGAAAGCACAATGTCTGTGTATGCCATCTCAGCAACTGCTCTGTGGGTTGTTTCATCCCAAACCTGTGTAAACTAAATTTTAAGGAAGTATTTCTCTCTCTATGGAAGTCCTTAGTGCATATTTCATATCACTTATGGTATTTAAGAGGACAACATAAACAACATTAGGTGTCTCAGTACAAGCAGTGCAGAACTGAGTGTCAGACACACTGGCACATTAAAGCACGAGGTAACTTCTGTGAATTATGAAAAAGCAAAACAATTTCCTAGCAGAGAACACAAAGACTTGAAAGAAATTGATTAGGAAGTATTTTTCTGCTTCTTCTATTCAGCAACTAAGTGGATAGGAAAATGCTTATTTTCAGTTTTCTATATAAAAGTATAGATCTTTCATGAACCATTCTTTTAATAATTAAGCTTTACCCCAAGTACTCTACACTTGCAACTATTGAAAATAGCACCCCACCACAGGCAAGAGTTGTAGGTATAGACTTGAGTGGAAACACAGTAGGCTGAAAATAAAGCTATTGCATATGTGCAAATTAGCACAAAGTTTGTTGGGAGATCTGTTGTACACACAGGGAGCTGAAGGCATGTCTCTCTGTGCATCAATGATGAATACCAATGATCAGCCCGATAAAGCAAAATCAAACTAAGCTTTACTTACCTATTACCTGTTCATAAGGAGTAAAAAACCTTTTCTTAGTACAGAATATCTTACAGGAACAGAATTTAAAACATAACTGAATTCAATGAATATACAAATATATTTACTGATTCTATGTAGTAACATAATTTCTGCCAATGCTCCTCTATTTTCTTTTGTTATCTTGAAAAAATAATTCTGGGATACTATAATAAATGCTTACACATTAGAATATATAAAAGAATTTAAATGCCGACAGAAAATGCCAAGAACGCAAAGCAGTGATGACAGTTTTTGTTGACTAGTTTGTGAACAGCCACCTCATGAACTGTGCCATAAACACAATAATTAGCTGGTGTTAGCTAGGCATGTGCATGAAGGGAAAACAACGAAACCAAATATTTAGAATCTGAATTCTAAACTTGAACAGTCCCAACACCCATTTCTACATAATCGATCTCTAGCATGCATCTAATTTTCCAAAAGATTATTAGTCACTTGCTCTGAGATGTGATACACACGCCCTCTATGATTCTGGACAGTATCTGAAGCTCTGCACCTGCTACAAGCAAAATCTCTATAAAATTCCTGAATGAAATCCCGGCCCCTGCTGTTGTTAATAGCAATGTTCTCACAGACATCCAAGTAGCCCTGAATTTCTTCAAGTTAGGAAACTCAAATGATGCAAAATATTAACAAAAAATGTCAAGTTCCATCGAAAACTAAAAAAACGAGGTTACTGCCTGAATCATACTGCTTGTTTTGAAGGTAAAAGACTGAGCAGCAGACAGGGAGAGTGAAAAAACATGGGAACTGCATCAACATAAATTCTCAAGCAAAGGCCCAGAACGGATTTATACATCTTAAATCTCATTGTTATTCACTCTCAAGTCAATACTACTACCAAGACACCAAAGTATCCATTTTGTTTAATACAATCCATGGTACTTCCACTGTACATTGTCCTTTAAAAACATCTGAAGTGTTTTAAAATACTAAATGTTAAAAAAGACTAATTATTGCATTTATATAAACTAATAATTACCTTAGCAAAGAGGAAAACATGGAAAAAGAAAAAAGTGGTCACCTGTGATGAGCAGTAACCCTACAGTAATCACACACACCCTTCAGCCACAGCCACTCCTGTCCCCAAATATGAACTATTTGTCTTCAGGAATTCTTTTTAGCCTGTATGAGCCTATTTAACTGTTTGACTTGTTCTGCAAGTCGTTTTTAATTGCTTTAATGTGAAAAAACAGTGATGATTAAATTATCCTGCAGATCTCCCAACTGTGTTGACAGTTGCAATAAGAGAAAGATCACATGAAAGTACATTTTCACAAACCATACACAAACCCTTGGAAATTGGCCATGTTGACACAAGAAGTGAGAGCTGACTAGAACTATTACATTAATGCTTATAAAGTGCTACAGCAAAATGACAACTTTCATTCATTTCAATGATTATTTTCAGAGCCATGCAGAGAAAAGAAAGATATTTAGCATATAACCTTTGTAAACCAGTAACACAGTACATCCATGCTCCTGTGGTATCATGCCAGGGTAAACATTTTTCCTCACATTTTACACCCCTGTGTGAATTTTTTGGGGATCATTCTATCATCTACATTAACGCCATTATATTCAGATTTGCTAGAGACAGAACTGAGTTCTTCCTTACCAAACTATCTCAGGTGATGCAGCACAATGCAACAACCCCTGTGTTCCTACAGAACCCTGTGTTCCCTTGCCTCTTCCGAGGTGGATGTGGGGCAAATGGATTTGCACAGGTGGATTGCTGAGTCTCAGTGCAGTCTTTTTTCCTAGGCTACTTTACCCTTTAGCTCCGTTTGACTTCCTGTGGCAATTTCTAGATGAGTTCAGAGCACAATCCTATCACTTTTAAAGAGAATCTACACACCAGATTCTTTGAATCTTCTTGGTTTAGTCTAACATTTCTTTGCTAGCTCTCTGAAGTAGGCTAAGCTAAGGAAATGCACATCCTCCTCATTCTCTAGACTCTGAATCTCTGGATAATCCCACATAACATTTTCTAAAAGACATAGACAGTGACTCTGATGTGCTGCTGATTTTAAATGAAGGCTGCATTCCTATGGCTATGGCAACCACACAAGTTTTCAAAAGGCACATTTACTTCATTTACTTCAGAATGAACAGAATTTTGACTGACTCAAGGCCTGTGCCAACAGCAGCTAGCACTGAGCATGGAGCTGAGACCCCGGGGAGTGAAAGTCAAGCGGGTGGAACTCAAGGTGACTAACTGCCCACTTTGTACTGCCAGCCAGCACATTCCAAAAATAGGGCACTGCACTAGCTGGGGAAGGATCTTGTTACAGCAGACAGAGGATATTACTAGCACAGTGTGTGTCAGCTAATATTTGTCCCTACCAAATAATACTTTGGGCCAAGCATCCAAAGACAGTTAAGGCCACCCTTGGTTTTGGGCCAGAAGGTTTAACCCCAGAAGTCACTGCTACCACACAATTTGTGGTGTAAACTAGAAGGTTGTCAAAACATTTATGAATGTGCTTACAAATCAAATAAATTGCTTCATTTGCAACTACACTTTACTGTCAGCGCAGAAGCGTAAGGCAACTGATTTTTATCACGTATTTCCACAGTTGTGGAAGCAGAATTTCCTATAGAAGAAACTTCATTTAAAACTTGCTCTTTCTCAAGGCAGGTGAAACAAACAGCACAATAAGGACAGTGATCATATCCTTACTACCCTTCAGAAGCATAAAGAGCCTCTTGTACACTAAAATACCCACTCCCCCCAAATACATATGCATAAATTACATACACATATGCACACACATATATAATATATGTACATAAACACTGTATATATTTAGTTGAAGACAAGTTTAGCTAATGTGATTTTGTTTGCTTTCCCAAATGCTGATATCAGACATGAAATTTAGTTCCGTTTCATCAGTTAGAATTTAGATTTACCCAGCCTAGAGGGGTGTATACTCCATTCTTTACAAGGCACATGCTACCTTGATCTTGTGTGTGCTAAATGGCAGCAGCCACCTCGTGAGGAAAATTGCTGTGGCCCTTCTCTTTCTACGCTGATGGCTTTTAAAGCTACACTCAGCTCTGCTGTGGAAAAAGAGGTTTCATAGACAAAACGAGCTGCCTTTATTCAAACACATACTATCACATAATAATCAATTTCTTATTTGAGATACCAATACACCAGTACAAAGTCTAGAAAACACGCTCTTAATTCTGTGTAACCAAGATTGCACTGCCTCAAGACTTTGCAAGTCCCCACAGACATAGATTGAGATGTAAAGGACAATGTGTGACACCCCTCCAGCTACCTGGTTTGTCAGGAGGAACCCAGAAGGAGCTTTCAGGGCTTTGGGAAACCAGGGCCTCCAAAGGAGCACACAACAGCCCACGGAACACTGGCAGCATTGATGGTCCCAAGGAGATAAGAAAAGCCACCCTTCATTTTAGACCTTGCTTCTTCTTCTCTGTCCTTCTTCCCCCATTCATAATGATGGCAAATTTACGCTTTTTGCTTGTTGCAAGCAGCATATTTAGTACAATATAAATCCAAATAGAAGTTTTCTAAATGTGCCAAACATAAGACAAGTTTAACAGTGCTGATTCTATTTCCAGCCATATTAAACTCCTGAAGACTTGCTCCTGAAGACTTCAAGTTATTAGAAGCTTAATGTAATAATCACAAAGAAACAATTACTACACAATTAGAGAGACATGTGTCAACTGTGTTTATACTTTTAAAGAAGCTCTGTGTTGATTAAATGCTATGCTTTATGTTCAGACAATGCCCAGTAGATTATGTCTGTATCCTTCAAATCCTGCCTTTATAAAGTCCAATGCACAGCTTTTACATTTTATCACTCTTATAAAACATTCAACAAGATTTTCTTTCAAAACCAACACTTTTTGGAATGGAATAACAGCAAAAAAAGGACACGTTTTTAGCTGACATCATAGCACTACCTAAATAAAACGGATACCAAGGTTCACATTAACATGATAAACATTCGAAACACAGATTTTGATTATTTCAGGGGTCTTAAAAGGTTTTCTGAAGAGTGAGACATAAAATAAAAGAAATAAAAATGTAAAATAACCCTTTCCTCTGCTATAAATCATTGAGCTGCTTTTTCTAAATCCATTAATAAAAACAGTGATTGTATTTCATGTTACAGTTATCTACAAAAGACCATTCTTAATTGCTCTTAAGGCATCATGTTTTACTTTAGCCAGGTTCACATTTTATTATAGAAGACTAATGGGGCATAGACTCCTAGCAGAACTTATTTGGACCAGTCAACTATAAAGAGGGTATAAAAATAGTTATGGAGGCAAAATAAAAATTAAAAACTACAGCTAAGCTTTCAGATTTACAGGTCTAATAAAATGTGTCATAAACGTTTGCTTTCATTCCAAAGCTTTGTCGTAAGAACATGCAGAATCTTTCCCCATTTCAAAAGTGTATGTTCAAAAGTTAAATCTTTCTATTTCCACTTTTAGTTTATGGTCTTGCTTGGGTACATGTAATTTCTTAAAATTTATTGCTGTTTCATTAAATATCCCTGCTGATCAGAATTCAAGAATGATAAGAAGGAGAACCATTACAGGATAATAATAACTTAATGGCATTTCTTGTTAATGAGGTAATAACAAGAGGCCTTCAGGCTTTCTGCTTCAAAGTTTATTTAACCAAACTACTTTATCTTATTAACCAGAACCCGAAAGTTGCCATTACCCTAATAACAATTTGAATACCTACTGGATTCATTTATTAAATTAGTTAAGGAATAAAATAATAAGCTAGACCTAAAAATTTAAAAAACATCAGAGATTAGACAGAGATGAACTTGTCTGGATGTAACACTGAGCTTGTACTGATATGAGACCATAGGTGCTGCTCTGCTGTTTGCAGCAAGATCTCCCAGAAAAGACTGAAATTCTAATCCTCTACCCTATGTAATTATTTCTAGATCAAAGAAATTAACGCTTGTGTCCTTAAAAATTCTAGCTCATTTATGTCATCCTGCCTACTTGCTTTTGCTTATTAGTTGCAGCTGGATACCATTCCATTCTTTTTCCAAACTTAATCATATTGATGTATCTGAACTGCAACTCAATTACAAATCTCTTGATATTGGGAATATGATTTGAAAAAAACCAGTCTTCTTAAAAGAAAAAGATCAAGTTGAACTTTACCGTCACACTGGAAAGCAATCTGAACAGTCAGATCTACCTCAGACTCGCAGGGTTTGCTTTCTTTACATATTTCCTAATTTTTAATCTAATCTTGTCATTTTTAAGGTCTCTACTTAATTCCAGTGGTGGTTTGTTTTCATAGTAAAGCTGCATCTTCAAATGGCTCACATGTCTTACCTGCCAAAGAGCTGCAGAAATCACACTACTGCCTGCCATGGCAGCAACAGACAAGGGAGACAGTGTAAGAATTCATCTTTTTTTACCTACAAGAGTAAACGACTGCATATGAATATTTTGGAACAATCTGGTAGCAAAGAGGCAAAAGGATCTGACTGAAGTTTAATGCTGGCAAGGTGCATAGTCACCCAATGGGTTTTGCTCAAGTTTAACTAGAAACTGGTTATAGCCATGGAAGCCTCACCTCTTGTTCACAGAATGGGCAGTTCTTTAGTACAGTGCCACAGTACTCAGTTTCATATACTATTTTAGCAGGTTGCATTCTGCTAAATATAACAAATTTTCAGGCTGAAGGAGCTATGAAAATCTGTATCACACTGAGTGTAGTTTCTCTAATTGTTCTGCTCCATTTCTGGCTGTACTAGAATTAACCAAGGCAAATTATTCATGTGGAAATATTCTCATTTCCTAGGTGAACAGCAAGTCCTCCACAGAGAAAACTGCTTCATTATGCACATAGGCAAACTGACGTGTGCAAACTGTATGTGCAATAGATAGCTCTATTTCCCCCAGATATCAGCAGCTAACAGGTTTAGTTCTAATTCCCCGTCATACTCGTCTGCCACAAACACTTTTAAATAGAAGAATCTTGAACTGGCTCAGGTTTGTTCCCAGCAGGCATACTTGTAAAGATAAAAAGACTAAGAGGTTTTTTTCCCCTGCTTACTCCCTATTTTGGTAGTTTCTAACAAGAAGGGCCAAGGAAGGAATGGAATGTTTAGCCCAGCACCACAGCATGATCTTGCAGAAAAAACCCACAAGAGCAGTCAAGCAAAGTAACTCTATTCCCATTTCTGGATTTAAATTTCCATGCCAGGTCGTCTTTAATGTCTGGTTCTCAAAGTTTGCCTGCTCTTAATCCTTCTTGCTAAAAAATTTGTTTTGTTTTTTTTTCATCCTACAGCTTCTGGCAGCAAGTGGTATGTAAATGTTCAGTAGCCCATCTGAACCCTGTTTCAGAACAAAACAATTTCAGTTTCTAAGTGTCTGAATTACTTTAACTAAATCTGAGGATTTACCTATTGAAGCTTGAGCAGCTCCCTTTCAACTCTGAATGAAGGACGAATTATGAGACTGGAGTTATTCAATGAGAGCTATCTGTCCTGGCACTTAATCAAAGGGATTAGGATTTG
Source organism: Edolisoma coerulescens (assembly GCA_013397115.1). Lineage (NCBI taxonomy): Eukaryota > Metazoa > Chordata > Aves > Passeriformes > Campephagidae > Edolisoma > Edolisoma coerulescens. Next base: position 3,666,021 of record VWZW01000978.1, on the reverse strand, counting down.
GAAAGAAAAGCCTACAGGTGATCCTCCAGGAAGCATACCAAGCAGTTATCAAAAACATACAAGTTCAAAGCAGCTCAATTTTCATATGTTAAAAGTATTTGGATGAAGCCTCAGGCTTGTTTCTAGGTAAAGAATTGTGTTAAAGCTGTTTGTACTTGCATACTTAGTAGACAAGGGAATGAAATAGCATGTGGTGAAGCAGTACTAGGTCCATCTAACCCTGATGTAACACAATAAATCAATCTTGTTCTGTTAGTGAAACATGATCTGATACTGAGTCCAAGTTCCAGAGCTCTTTTCCCACTCTGGCAGTTGTAACAGACACTCATTTACCTCTCCAGCAAAGGAAACTGTCATAGTATAAAGGGAAAGATGTTACACACCACATCAAGTGCTTTAATAATTTTTATTAATCATGTAACTATGTTCTCCCCCTGCACTCAATACATTGAATTTAAAATATATTCAGTATCTTTGTAGGACTATTTTGAAAATTCTAATAATCAGAGATCTTAGTCAACCAGAGGTGTCAGTAATCAAAGTTAACGTTAACTCACAACTATAATGATTTTTATTTACCACAAGCATTACATCACACTGGCACAACAGGGCAGGTTAGGGACATTTTCTGTCTCATTGCCAAAAGAAGGAATGCTTGAGGAGCGTGGCTGGACCAGCTGTGGATCCAGGACAAAGTACTTAGAAGTTCTAAGCCTCCCCACCACATCTGAGATGGCTTTCCTTGCCAAGCACAGGCAGTTACTTTTTAAATGGAATAAATGGACCTACGGCTGTCCAGAAGGAGACAGAAATAGAAAGAATCCACTGTACATACTAAGTTCCTACTGAAAGTCTCCATAAATCATACAGCCAGTCACCATGTGAGTTAACACTGAATCATTCTCTGCAGAGTTTACCCAGGGCTGCAAAGACCATGAGAGGTGCAGAGAGCAGTTATCCCCAGCAGCAGCAGCTGAGGGTCCTTGGCACCAGCGGTCTGGAAACCGAGACAGTTCCTACAGTACTGAGAGTATGGCTTTGGGCCACAAAAAATTCTCCAAACTCAAGAGGTTTTAAAAATGTATATATACATCTCCCTCGATACATATTTATACATCTCCCTTGATACATATTTATACATCTGTATATATACATCTCTCTATGTATATTTATACATCTATATATATATTTCTATAAATCATTATCTCAACTCGAGGGCAAGTGCTTCACAGCCCAGTCCACAGGGAAGGAGAATGGCACTGAGAGGGAAAAAAAATATTTCCATGCAGAATGGAAGAGGAAGGGGAAATATGTGGAGCATCCCAGCTTCCAGTCTTTACCTGACAATACTTAAAAAAAACCTCTTTGTGTTTCTTCCCTTCATGCTGTTACTATTACCATCCAATGTACATACCATATGTATAATCACAGAATATTCTGAGTTGGAAGGCACCCACAAGGATCACTGAGTCCAACTCTTAACTGCACAACAGACAACCAATTAACTGAAGTCTGTGTATCGGAAGTAAAGATTTCTGCATCCATCAATTTCTCTGGCAAACTCATGAAGAAAATTTAGAGTATCTCATACAGCAAAGTTAACTGGGCCAGCTCAGTTAACACAAGAGCAAAAGCTAAATTCCATGGAATGACAAAACTTAGGAGTTACATAGTGTATATGGAAAAAGTATTTTAAAAGTAGATGTTTACTCTATATGCCCACAAAAAAATGATTTGTCAATATTCACAAAACTACTTTGTAATACGTTTTAACCAAGACTTGGATTGTGGACTTCTAATGAAGTCTCAGGCTTAGTTAAACAAGTAAGGGAAAACAAACTAAGTGTTTGGAGAAAATTATCTTGAGTGGATCATTACAGATTATTCAGAATAAATGCATTACTGACTCCTGAAATACAAACCTTGTAGCAAACAGAAACTGTAGCAGAGCTATCAGGCGCATCTGAGAAACAATACCTTAATATTGACTCTGTGTGGCTTCCTATCATCTTTTCATTAGTACACTGCAAAATACCTGCTTAAATTACCTTCAGAGACAATCTTGAAGTCCTTATTTGGGCCAAATTCACACTTCAGAGCAACAAGATTTAGTCTACAAGCACTTAATAATGGAATAAATTTAAATTTATATTCTGATTCTGTCTCATATGTTTGTGTTCATGGCTGTAGAATCAGGGCCTTAAATGTTCATGGGTAAAAAGTAAGAAGGAAAAAGTGCAACAGTTTTCTTGTGTGCCTCTAAAAAAGCAGAGTTATTGAACAGGAACATATACTGAAACAATAAAAGTCTGATAAATATATCTTTGCTCCAAGTAAAATATACATGGTTTATTTTGAACTTATGCTTATAGAAGTGAAACCAAGGGAGTGAGAAGTCTTTCCTTACTAACACAGGCTTCAAGGCATTGCATTATGAAAAAGCTGTGTGCTAGACTACAGAACAAACAAAATTTTTTTAGCCTGCTGATAGGCAAAAGAGGTATTCTAAATAAATTCCAAAGTCTTTAAAGATCTCAGTCATTTTAGGGTATTGCCAGGTACTCTAATTCATTGCTATATTTCGCTTGGGACTTACACCTGTACCAATGGACACTACTCACGATCCTGACATTGTGCTAGACACCACATAAACAAAGAATAGTAATCAGCTATGACGAGCCTAGAGTCAAAAAACCCCCCAAAAAACCAAAAACAGACAGGACAAATAGGGCACGAGGAATTCCGTGTTATGATTACAGTGGTACACAGACATTAAGTACCTTCCCTAAGTACCTATACAAAAGCAGAGAGAAAGCTGGAATTGAATCCATATCTCTTATCTCTCTTCCCAGAGCATAGAAAACAACCCTATCAAAATCAACAATAGCTGAGGGCACTCAGCACTTTGTAAGATCAGCCAGCAAGAAGTTCATCTTTCTTTAAAATAAAGCTATTGGAAGCCAAATATCACTGTCATTCATAACTGTGTAGCCTCACAAAGATTCCTTATTTCAGTGGAGATCCTTGGAGTGAAATCTGGCTCTGGAAAGAGTCAGTTATTGAAACTGAAAAGTTTGGTAAGGAATTTTAACTAACTTCAATGGAGTTCCTTTGGATTTACACCAGCATAACAGTGTACTTGTCCTTGTACAGCTATACCAGTTTGCTCCCATAAAAATAGAAAGGGCTGTTACCATCACAACATAAACACTGGAATACATCTAATATACACTACTTAAAAAAAAAAAAAAGAAGATGTATTGCATGATTGCTACAATTCTATTTTTATGTCTTTTTGCCAAAAAGAAAATATGGTTTTAATATAAGTTTACATCTGCGTGGTATTACATGCATGTAAAACAGATGTAACCCAATTACATTTTCATTTAAATTGCTAAATAGCTACTTAAATAAAAAGCTAAACTAACATACAAACAACAGTTACTATAATAACAAGTGTTCTTAGAATTAAATGAAAGGGATCAAAGCTACAGCACACAAAATTTGAGCTGGTCTTTGAAAAAGATACAGTGACATAACAGCACTGTATTGATTTACTCAGTAATTTAATGTCTCTACAACTCAGCCAGAAGACACATCTCAGTTTAGCAGAGACACATGGAGGAAAATTGAGGGAGTTTATACAGAGACTTTGGGTCTCATAAAGATTAGCCATACTCTACCAGAGCTTATGTAGCAAAATCCCAAATTGGAAATTAGAATACCAATGCAATACATTCAACTCGATTATAGTTTTAGGCAGACCTGTCTGGACTGGCTGGACTCAGAAATCACATCCCAACATTCAACCTGAGTGTGCTTTTTTATTTTTAGCAGAGAATTGCAGTTTTCAGAATAGATACCACACTTACTTCTATTTGTCTCTAAGCAAACATAAATTCTTTACTAGAGATAAATCTGGGGGACTAATAATAATAATATAGTGAGTACAGTGGAAAGACTAGAATCAACTCTCCTTGATTATTTAATGAAGGGAAAGTAAATCTAATTTTCATTCAAACGTATTTACTGGAAAGGGCTAAAATTTCAAAGCCTGGAACCAAAAGGGTGACTTGCATTGGTAAGGCACATCTAAGCATATGAGAGATAGTCTGGAAAAGGAAATACAAATGCAGGATTCTCTACTCCTACTGTCACTCTCAGGAACTTAAGATAGTGGTAATGTTTTGTATTAAAATATTTGCATTGCATGCGAATAGCTGTGACTTCTATTGGAGTACCACTTGAGGGTAAAAGCAATCATATCTTTTTATCTGTAATAAAACCTACCTTTTAATTACCTTATTTGTTCACACTTTTATAGAGTTCACCATCTGCATGCTTTTCCATCCAAGGCACTTGTACAAACTTGTGTAGGTGGATAATAACATTATGAAATTCATATCTACTGCCATGAAGCAGCTCTTACGTAGGTTTTGTGTGTACATCTACACTTTGCTGGAGTCTGTTCTTTGTATCCTATTACGTTTCTATGTACTTGTTAGGCTGCATATGACCAAAGAAGGTTCAACAAGCCGATAAGCAGAGCTTTGTAGGAACATGCAAAAGTATGTCTTTTTTTTCGTAACAAATTATTTTTGTATTAAATAAACAGTTAAGAATAGTCATAAAATCATAGAGTCATAGAATGTTTTGGGTTGGAAGTGACCTTAAAGATCATCTCATTCCAACCCCCTGCACTGGGCAGGGGCACCTTCTCCTAGACCAGGTTGCTCAAAGCCCCATCCAACTTGGCCGTGAGCACCTCCAGGGATGGGGTATCCTCAGCTTCTCTGGGAATCTGTTCCAGTGGCTCACCCCCCTCACAGGGAAGAATCTCTTCCTAAAATCTAAACACCCAAATGTCACCTAGGAATTGCTTTTGTCTGTGAGGTTGCTTTGCTGACACTGCAAGCAGCAGCAATCAAACCAGACTGACTTGAGGTGGCCACTCCCTGCTAAACCACCCTCTTATCCTCCTCGTTATTTTAGTCTTGAACTATAGCAAACTCCAAGGAGTAACACAACTGAACATGCGTTTCATCTGCCAGCAAACTGAGTGCAAGACAAGGTACGTAAAAGTACAAGCTATCCAACCTTCCCACTTACCCAAAACCATATGTAATTTACAAGAGAAACGTGGAGGTCGTTAAAATGATAAGAGACACATTTGAAACAACTTCAGTTCCCAGGTCAACAGAAGGTCAGATTGCTCAGCATTTAATTATAGGTACTCACTACGTGTCAAGCTCAGGACCCAAGTGAAATTCCCATTTAGGGTCCTCAAAATCAGTATTCTTTCATTCTATTTTATTAATAGTCTACTAGAAGTTTAATATGTACAGACAATTACTTAATGAATAATAAACACTTTGATTCTCTACAAAAATGTGACCTTGACACCAAAGGTTGAAACCAAAACATGTGCTCTAAGACACAAACCAATTTTGTGGGAATATGTAAAGCCAGGAAGAGGATCTGAGTACTCCCTGTTGCTGCTGTTCATCAGAAGGAAATAGGACTACTGGAAAGTCCTATTATTGATTATCAATCTGTCTTAAAAAGATAGATCAAATAACATCAGCAATATTAGGTGCAAGGAGTTTTTTGAAGCAAAGATTCGGTCTCCTCCTGCATCCTTTATGCTACCTAGAACAAAGAAGAGTCAGAGCTGATGACAGCAGGCTGCAGAAATTCCTGGCTTCCAAACACCTAGTGCTGAACACCTCTCCTTTTGTGCACTGAGGCTGAGTACATATAGGCTGAAGTACAATTTTACATGTTTCAGTTTTAGATCTAGATCAACTGGGAAAAGACACATTTATCTTGCAAAAGCACAGCTTATTCTTTGCTCATTTTAAAGAGGTTATCTTCATTAAAAGAAACATGAATTAACTTGCCAGGCAGATGTTATTCTGGTGTTCTCTTCTGCAGTCTGGATAGAATAAATCAGCTTTATAAAAACTTCCATTTTCACATAATATGAGGCCCTGTATTACTATTCATAGAAAACTTGTGATCTGAATGAAAAAAGAACTGTATGTTTTTTCCATTGGAAAAAAATGAACAGTAGTTACTTTATCATGAAAGGTTCAGTGTATGCAGTCACACGCATTAGAACATTGATACTTCTAAAGGAGGAATCAGCCTCTGACCCTATTTTGAAGTGCCAATACCACTTTAGTGCTTGCATTTTAAAATATTTATTTCCTTCATAGATATTTTATGTGGAGATCTCAGTCCCTCAGCAGCAAACATTCTTATTTTCACATTAGCAGAAGCCCAAGACTAAGATGATGCTTTAATATGAAAGACTTTCCTTCTCAGAAATCAGATTGCTTTCTCCTGTCTTAAATGCATAAAATCATGTCTGCATTTGGTAATGGACAGATGTAGAATCATAAATATGAAAAGACAAATTCTTCAGCAAAAAGATGAAGAAAAACATTTCTATATTCCTGTCTCTGGTAGGGAAATATCCTTTGTTTTGAACTGTATTTATGCTGTGAGATAATTTACATCACTTTCCAACTTAGCTCTATTTCCTCTATGACTATACAGTTCTGTAACTTCTTTTTTTGGAGGGGGCCATGTAGAAGAGTGATTATCATAAAGTCAAGAAAATGACCCAGTGAAGAAATATTTTAAATTCTTTTCCAGTTTCCAAGTGAGTTTCTGCCTCTCACAAACAATAATTACATTTATGAATGCTGCCAGAACAGAAGCCAACAGTTCTTCATAGAAATCTGGTAACCTTGAACCAGTAAGTGCCAGCATGGTGGAGCTGCTGAGATTTTTCTCTAGTACCTCCTTCACAATTAAAATCAATACTGTCTGACAGGATAAATAACGACCAGGAAAAACACTCCATCCCCTGACACAAGCTGCCTTTCCATAACACAAGATAAGGTACCCTCAAGATATGTATATGCTTTTGCTCATTAATGGTCAGTATGCTCCAGTAGTGTGTCCTTTTAATCATATTTTATGTCAACTAACAATTATATAAACTTTCCCATCACTTTCAAGTCCTTTCTTTCCTCCATCTCAATTTTTTTCTTTTACTCATCTTTTCACTCCTTATCAGCAAAGTCCTCCCAAAACATTTTTTATTATCACGAGAAAAAAAAGGTACTTTAGGTCTCAATTTCCCTTTCAATGTTTACTTCCATTTCTATTCCTCTTACATGCACTGAATATCAGTTCACTACCTTTGTGTCAAGTTTCTATCAACTTCCTTTCTGATCACCTCATTCTGGACCACCTTTTGTCCACAGAAATCACTTCCACTAAATGGTGTAATAATTGCCTTGAAAATTTTTAGAGTCTTTACTGTTTCCATGCACCTTTATTGCCCTTAATCTTGCTGGGCCCACAATCCTTAAAATCTGCTTGTGTCTGAGCATTTAAGATTAATTTGATATTCATTTGATATTCTCTTCCACAGTTTGATATTGTCTTCTAGCAGGTCCTTGTCCTCCCTCGTCCCATTCTTGGTGCCCTCATCTCCTCAAATGACCAGTTCCTCCATATGGAATTTATTAAACTTTTGCTTTCCCCCATAAGAAACACTTTGCTGTCTATTGATTTGACCCCACTGTCAAACTCACATCATGACCCTGACAACTCTGCAAATTTCTTATCAACTTAAAACCCTGAAACGACTGATCCATCTTCTACAATCCCTTGAGTCCCTGTTTTTCCATGTTGGGTTAGGTAATTCAGACAATTACTTCAAGACACACAATAACATTTAGAAATATAAAATGTGTTACATGTAATTTTCACTAGTAATTTATTTGGGAGCATACTTATGCAATTATGAGCTGATCTGGCTGTTTCTAGGAAAATGAAGAAATTTTTCTCCCTTCTTGGTGAAATTTAATATTGCAAGAGATATTTATACTCTTGTTCATAAGACAGAAGATGTTCACCATCTCTCTTTCCTGTCCTTGCTCTATACTATGTTTTATTTTGATATCATGCAAGTCACTTAGTTTGATAAAGTAAAACATGTAGCTTTTTACCAAACTGACAGGAACTTATCCTATATACTCATATCCTGTGTAGAATGTGGCTAAACCCAAGATATTTTGCTTCCAGAGAAATGCCAGGGATGGAAGGGATGCATAATACCATCTTTCTGAATTTTTCTCTATTGTATGAGATAAAGTACCAAACTAACTTTACCTATTTTCATCTGGACTTCAGAAACCTGTGGGAATAAAAAAGTACTCCCTGGAATTGTTTCTTCGACTGATTTGCATGTTACATCAAACAAGCAGGTACTTATTTTTCCCCATGTACGGCATAATGGAGAAGAACGATCAAGTCTGAAACTTGTAAAATTTTGAATTCATTTAACTTGATTCTTTATATATAAATCTGTTGAAACAAGCCTCCACGTAAAAGGCTAAAGCAATGTTATTTTATTAAGTAGCACATGGAAATAAGCCTAGCAATTTCAAAGACATAATATGGAGAGAGTAGCAGGGATAAAATGAAAAGAATATAAGTATAGAGAGATCCTTCTGGGACCCTTAAAGTTTTATGAGAATAGCCCTAGTGAAAGATCTCTGAACGTGTAAATGTAAATTAATTGAAGAAATTGAATCTTTACCTGCATAAATTTGTTAAATGTAACAATTAAAATCTATTTAAATGTTAATGATCTAAAATTTAAAATGTGCCCCCTATTAACAGCAATGAAACCCTTTACAGTTTAATCAATATTAATGAAAGAAAAATGTTAAGGTAACAAAACCTGGTGCATTAGAAGCTGTTGGGGAACAGGATGTTTTTTTAATTAAGTTTTCAATAATCATACAGATAGATGCATACTGTATAAAAGAAAATCTGCAAGGGATGAATTTAAGAAGAGACTAACAATCCTTTATATGCTCTGGAAGGTCATTCGTCAATTAGGCACTGCCACCTCACATTCACTAAACCAAAACTTGGTATCAGAAACTGAACAACTCTTAGAGAGCTGAAGAACAAAGATTGAAATAAGCCACTTATCGCTACCTAAAATACCTGTCTCCTGTATGCATATCATCACTAGGAAACTCACTGCACCCAAAATTGCTAAGCAGGAATCCTCTATGGGAACAAAACAAGTAAAAGGTGGAATAGCTGGATCTGTACACAGCATACATGTGCCTAGTTTTATGCCATTAAGGACCATGTAAAATATCTTATCTTCATATAAAACAAAGTGTTTTAGAAATTGACAAAAATTTAGAAACTGACAATCAGAGCAAGTAAGAAAGCAACGATTAATGTTAATACACTTCCATGCCTTACAGATATCTAACATTTTAAATATATAATTTTAAAAAATTACTGAAAGAAATCTTTAGTAACTAAAACAGTTAAGATAGTTGCTATCTTAACAGAAGACTGGTTTGTGACAGAAATATACAGAACTGCTGCACAGAAGTTTTTCGGAGTCACTATAAAAGTTTTGATTGCTGATGGTCTGGCAATAAAACGGAAAGACAGCCACTGTATGCAAAGAAGCCTTTTGAACTAAATACTAATATAAAGTTCTATATAATTCTTCAGTGGCCTGTTTTTATAAGGAGGAGTCTTGCTAGCACAGCTCCCGGATTTAACTTCTGCATTTTTCTATATCCAAGGTATGCCAGACAGACTATAACCTCAGCTTAGAACAGATACTTGTGGAGTTCCTTTACATGCACACTGATATATCAACAGCAGTACTCTGCCTAGCAAAGAGATCATAAATGTCTTCATTGTTTTACCTAAGGCAGGCAAATAAACTCTGATCTCATTTCAGTTCCACCTTGTATGCTTAATGACACCATTTTAGATCTGAATAGTAGATACTAGACATGTACTGTGTTGTGAAAACAACTATTATTAATCCTGAGTCTGACATTTCACTTCACAAAAAATACACAGGCTCTTTTAGACAAATTAGAACTAGGAAGAAAAATGAAATAATTTATATGAATATGTTTGGATATGATTAGGTGGCAAAGCGTGAATAACTAAATAGTTTTTGTCTGTGTCTCAAAACACACACAATGCAATTAAGAAAGACATAAAAGACTGATGCATAGAGGACTCTGTATGAAAAGTTATTTAATTTAATGAATGAAAGAAAACCACAATCCAACCCAGCCCCCAAACCTTACCTAGGGAATTAAGCTTTTACTCTTTTCTAATAAAAACAACAAGCTAGCAAAAGGAGATAGAACCTTTGGGTTGGCGGGATTTTTGGTTTTGGGGAATTTTTGGGGATAAGAAGTGGGGGGGGCTGTAGCCATAATCTTTAGTATGTATGCCACAGCTCAGAACAGAATAGCAAGGCTGTTAGAAGTCCACATAAATTAAAAACTACTCTATAAATTCACTAAGAACAAGTATCTATGCAGGACCATTACAGATACCACCTTTGTATCAGAAATTCTGTTAGCCACAAATTATCGGGGCTAGATCAATATCCAGAGAGAGAATCACTTATTCTCTTTTTTTTCCCCCTTTTGCTGTGTGCTTTTGTCCCTCACTGTGTGGCACTGAGCTAGAAAGGTTTTTGGTCTGACCTGGCATGGTGTTGCTCACCATGGGGGAAAGAGAGCAGCACAACAGATTATTATAGAAACTTCATAGCATTCTTCTTCCCCCACTCTTATTGACAGACTTATTCTTTGCATTACTGTCTTAAAGCCACAAATGGAGAGAATATTAAAACAACAAGCAAGGATGCTACTTAAAAACTATTAATCTTGACTTGCATAAGTGTGATATTCAGAACAGAAATACTTGGTATTCAGGCCATGCATGCACCACGATGCTCTGAAAGGAGGGACCACTGGGAGCAACTATGGACACTAATGAGCTACAGCTGAAGTGTAAAGATGCAGAATTGTCCCTGGGCAAATGTGTGTTGGGGAAGGAAGTTTGTACAATGAAGAAGGTTCCTTTCCTGGAAGGGGAGGTGGAGTCTCTAACTTGCAATTTTTATGGAGGAAACATTCCCAAAATAAATGTCTGGCTTGTGTAAATCTCTCATTCTCAACCCCTTGCTCTCCCTCCTCTCTACCACAAGACTTATCTGTAACATTAATTTATCTACAACTCAACAGTATTCAGCATTGCTGAAGCCTTCCTTAAATCATACATGCACATGCTTAGATTAATAAACTACTCTATTTACTTGCTAATACTTATCAAAACTCTGAAATGTGAAAAAAGGACACAAACTAGATAACAGGAGCTTAAAGAACCTAAAAATTGTTCATAAGCTTAGTAACTGTTTGTAATAAAGAATTTTTAATTCAGAATAAAGGACAAATGCTGTTCTTTTAATTATCAACATTTATCTCTGGGACAAGAACATCAGGTATATAATATAGAAGATTCTTTTAATATAGAGGACAGATGGCAACTTCACTCCTGGGACTTCCTCAGACTGCCCCAGAAAAAAAAAAAAAACAATCAACAACCCAAAACAAAACCAACACCAAAACCCCCATAATTTTAAAAGGCTTTGAGCATTCCCAAAGGAATGATAGTCTGGATACAGGAAAGCTGATCTGTCTTGTTTGCAAAGCAAACGATAAAACATTTGAGGACTATACAGAAACTCCTAAGGATGCCAATTTACAAAATTCACTTTAAATAATATTCTCTTTAAATAATACTTCCTTGCCACTTAGTAACAAAAACTTAGAATTTGCTCAGACACTTTCAAATTTCACTTGGTTATTTATACATAAATATTTTGAAACAAACCTTTTGGAAAAGAGAATTATGGTAGCAGAGTTTAAGATAATATGACATGTAAATGCAGCCTGGAAACTAGGAATGCTTTGGAAAGGTCTTGCTTGTTTTGAAACATAAACTAACAAAACCAAAGCAGACTGCACATTCCTTTAAAAAAGCACTTCTGCTTGTCAAAAATCATATGTGCATCCATATATGCGTGTGACATTTCACAGGTATGTTTCATACTTCATTTGCAGGGTGTTAATATTGTAAGCTGTGAATCCACATTTTCTCCTTGAGTGTTAATACTCTTTATGTCCTGCTGGGTAAACAGCCAGAACCAAACCAGTGTTCTGAACTGTCCCTGACAATACTTAGCCTTTCTACCCTTGGTTTTCAGCACAGTAAAACCATTTACTTTCATAAATTTTAGATTTCTCATTAAAAAAAAAAAATTAGTCTGAATAAAAGAAGAATTTCATATTAGCTTACGGAAACTGGAAGCTGTCCTTCTTGCAACAACATTGATCGAATATCCTCCAATTGCAGCGTAATGTGATTATTACTGAGGGTTTACAGTTCCCTAGAAAAGATTGCAATCTACTTGACTAAATCAGGCTCATCTCCATTTCTGGTGCTTTGGGCCACAAATGATAATTTCTGCCTCTCCTGTTTTTCTTTACATTGGCTTAAAAAACACAAAGCAGTAAGTTTCTGGTTTTTTTTTTCCTTAAGCTTTCACATGTAAAGAATGAAATAATGCAAATATTTTTCCTCCTTGATTTTAGACCAAAGTTTCAAAACAGCAGTATTTTATATTGCAAGAAGTGTCCTTTAAATTATTAAACCATTCGGCTCCTTCCCTAAGTTAAGAAATATATAGAACAAGCACAGCCATCAATACAGGATTTGCCCCTCTCTGAATTAATCCAATTATTCAAATGTCAGTTATAACTGTCAGAGAGCAGTTCCTTGGGCTGGACCAAACTGTTAAAAATTAAAACTGTTTTACCTCGTTTAGTCTCTCTGCCTTTTTAATGTAAAATCCATGGTCTTGACAAAAAGTTGTGGGATTTGACACCCAATGCAACACAACCCTCTTTCTGTCATACATGCATAATTCACTTTGGAAATTTGCACTTGCTTTAAAAAATTACTAAAATATACATGTAACATATGCTAATTCAGCCGCACTGGCTTGCAAGCTCCAGCCACTAGGTTATATGTAAACTTTGCCAAGTGCATACACTGTACATAAAGGGATTATAAATGAAAGAAAAGATCACTGTCCCTAGCTCTCAGTTTCCAGCCTTGGCCAAACTGACAGCCCCAAATCCCAGCAACATCTAACATGCCCTTCCTGTGGAGAAGACAGCCTGTTCTCAGAGTCTTAATTACATCCCAGCTGACTGCCCAGCGTTGCCAAAATCAGGCAACAAACGATGCACCTTCACTTGCAATATGGTCTGCTAAACAGACTCCCAGTCACACAGAAAGAAACTTCCACAACAAGGAGAAATAAAGGGACAAGCAAGAGAGTGAGGGAGAGGGCAAGCAGCAATCAAGACACGGCAAAAGCCTCCTCCCAGACTCCTGAGGGAGCGGTGAGCAGCAGCATGTAACAAACAAGGCTATCCCTCGCTCACAACAAACTCGCAGCCCAAGGTGCCTCATGCCAAGGACTGCTGTTCTCCAAGATGGGCCACTGTACCTAAGACTCGCTAGATTAATGATTGTTAAGGAAGGCTAACCAACCCCTCACTGCTCAGGCCATTATAATTACAGAAGAACAGCATGCCGCATTCTGCAATCGCAAATGGTATCATATGTTTTCCTGGCTGGCTTGCACGAGGAGCTTTATTTACACAGATGAAATGCGAGAGGATGCAGATTTAAAGCAGAAGAATTTTAAAATCAACAGAATTGTGTGTACTTGTGGATACCCACCAAACAAAGTTGCACCGAGATCTGGTTTAGCTCGCAGAGCTACAAAGATCAAAGTCTCTGTGAGGGAAAATGCTCACCCATCCTCCCCGAGTCTCATGGTTATACAGAAAATACAGCATTGAAAAAGTCCTGTTCTCTTAATGAAATGAATTCGACCTTACAGAACTCCTAATAAAACAGTTTTACTAAGCCCACACGACTGTTTTAGAATCTGTGAAAAGAAACTTCACTCTTAATAAATGTGCTTAGGAAATGTAGAGATTATTTCTTACTAATGAATATTAATATCAAACTTACATCAATTAGCTTCCAAAAGATGGACTTCATAACTGTTTTTCACAAAATTTTACTATATGCAAATATATGATTACATTCTGGAAATACAATAGTTGCACTGTGATTTTTAATTAATATATAGCTTACAATAGTAAAAAATATAATTTGGGTTACTCCAAGTACCAAGGTGTCTATTCCACTGATAAAGCTTGGTAGTTCTATCTAACAGATACACTTAATCTTTAAATTTGTATCCTTCTCAAATACACATTTGATGAACCAGCATAATATGACACTTACATAAAAAGATATTTACTCCATCAGTTTAATACTTCTTCAATCAAATTCTCCATGTTTGAACTTGTACCTGATGGATCATCTTTTTTCTATATTTTTGTGATTTGTGTTTTCAAACCTATGAACCTGATTGTGGCAGCCTTTCTAAAGGAAGATGGAGTGAAAGAAACCAAGGAGGTCATCTTATATTGAGGTAGATGACCACTTACAGGACTGTAAAAAAATTTGTTTTTTCAATACAATAAACATCTACAAAAATTTTTCACTTGACAGTCCTACACACACAAGGACAAGTATCCTTAGGCAGCCACGAAAGGGACTATACCCTGTAGCCTTTACAGTAATGTAGGAAATCCATAGTGTTCCTGACACTTGCATTAAGCAGTGCTTTTTTTTACAGACCCTGTGACACAGAGTTTAACAAATAACAGAGGGTGAGGCTTTTTGCACGCTTTAGCTGGTTTGGTTTTAAATACAGGCCTCTAGAAACTGAGAGAAAAACCTGCTGTGTACATATTTTTATACTCATGAAATACATTCCAACTACCTCAAGAATACTAGTAATGCAACAGACAAATATTAAAGTGAAGACCAGTTGGTAAAAAAAAAAACAACAAAACACCATGCCCCAACCCCCTCAAAATAGTGAATAAACCACTATGTACGAACTACCCTCTCAAAAGTGTAACTGGCACCAAAGGAAGATTTTCCTAGTTCACATTTAAATCTTGACAATATACCATTGGACACATGTATCTTTTTTTTTAATGACCCACCCCTCTTTACACAAGAGAGTAAAATAATTCAACACACGCAATCTTATTAAATCTTCTCAATGCCAAAATATCAGGGGTTTTTTTCCAGACTTCTCATGGCATAGAACACGAGCTGGTGAATCAGCCAGCCTCAGAACAAGGTGCTATGGAAGCTTGGAACTGAATATTATCCATCGATCAACAGCTCCCACTGTTCACTTTGGCCTGCCAGGCTCAGGGGGAGCAGTGCACAAACAGTGCTCCAAGTGGGATGCAATGGCTGGTTTCCTGCAAACTTCCATCCTGACAGCTGTGGAAGGCATTTTTATTGGATAGCTGCATTGGCAAGAACAGCATGGGACTGGAATCTGCTATATATTGATATGGATTTTATAAATATGCTGGATGCTGTGGAACGTGAGGGTAAAAAAGCACATACATGAACCAAAGAACTAATTTTCAAAGAATGTATTCTTGTTGATTACAATGGTGTATTATAATGATATAAGGTCAAAATAGGAAAGGGGAGGCAGACGAAGGATGGCACAGAAACATTATCACAACATATTAATAAAATTAAGGTAATAAATGTAGATTTATAACTGGCTAGTAACTGTTTACACTGCTTCATACTCCAATGCTAGTGAAATATTTCTTGTTTTCAAAGAGGATTGCTTACTATATAGAAGTCTGGACAGATACTATATAGAAGTTTACAGATACATATTTTAGTCAGATTTGTAAATAAAGACGCATGTATTTTAATCCATCTGTCTCTGGCTGTTGTCACTGATGTTCAGTATTTTGGTGCTGCAAAAGCTGATTTGTTGAGCATCCTATTTCTGTGAATAGCCCTAAAGGCCTGGCTACAATGTCTGCTTAAAACAGAGTAAATTCGACTCAAAATATGACGGATTTTGCATCAACTAAAAAAACCAAACCAATCATTTATTTATTTGAAAAGTAAACAGTACAATTTGCTGAAGACTCCACTACACTTACTGCACTGTCCTTTTTGCAGCCACACATCTCTCACCTGAAAACCACTGCTTAGGTAGGCACAATGGGGACAAAGTTGCACTGGGGATGCAAATTCACAGGCATTAAAAGATGTGAGGAATTAAGAAATTATTATGATAAGGTGAAAGATTGTGACACTTTCCTAGAGATGCTTGTCTGTTCTGCAGAGTGTGTAGATAAGCACACAGCTTTTTGCCAAGTCACTCTCAAGTTCAGTATTAGCCTCTAGTGCAAAAATATAAGAGAAAAGATGAGCTGTACCCAAGCTTTTTCTGGCATGAAGAGAATTGACATTGGTCATGACCCATCTATTTCAAGAAATCCAATCCTATATGACCAAATACTGTTCCAAAAAGAAAACACTGTATTTTTATTGGCTGCTGTTAGTTGAAAAGGACAGAGGGCAGATAACACCTAGCAATCAGCAGGAGTTCTCTAGAACTCTGTTTATATGTCGTAGGAACAGCATTTGTGAATGGAAAAACAATGAACAATTTTTTAAAGCAAAATAAACTGCACCAGATACACTACCAGTCACACAAAAAAGATGTGAGCAAGGTAGTTCATGGTTACCCACTACTTCCAGGACTAAAATAAATCACAACATTGCTCCAGCCAGCAGATGCAAGAAAACATTAAAAGCAAGCTAAAAAATACTTTTATATAAGTAAGTTTACATTAAATCTTTCGGGTATGACTTAACAACAACAAAATAATACTTCTACTACTGATCTATCTGGCAGGGAACACAGCTGTGGTTGCACTGGCCAGCCACTGGGATGTTCTCAGCAGTCTGCCGTGTTGGCTGCTAGGGATGCGAGCCCAGATGAAGGAAGCCCGGGGGCCTGCCTGCTGCGCCCTGGCCACAGCAGGAACACACACAAAAGCGGTCGAGGACGCAGCTCCTCCACCCGAGGGGACTTCCCCCAGGCTGGTGGCAAAGGCGCGCCGGCAGAGGCAAAGGATGAGAGATGGGTCTTCTGCATGGGCTCCAGAGGTTTATTCCTCTGAAGGTTCAGAGGCAGGAGAGATGAGGAACCAGGGAAGTACCAGCATTTTTATACTGGGACAGAGGGAGGCGGGGTGAAGGGCATAACCCAGTAGGGAAAGGGAACATGGGAGGAGTTGACAGAGGCACGGCCAATGGGGACAGAACAGAGGAGGGATTTATACAGACAACCAATGGGGGACTGAGGAAAGGGGAACATTCTAGAACGTAATGCATATGGAACAGGGGAAATAAATAAACATAGGCTCATACATAAAACTAGGAGGGGAATACACAAACCAATAGGGCTGCAGGGGGCTGTGGGAACTTGCCGTAACTGGAAGGCCAATTTTAGGGGTTTTGCACTGCAACACAAAGCTTGAACTTTTTTTAAAGAAACCTTTTTTTCCACAGGAAATACATGACATTTAACCACCTATGACTGACCATTTATATCATCACCCAGAGTCCTGAGCTCAGAAATCACATCCATTGGTTTAGATCAATAAATTACAGTCTTAGCCTCTGCTGGCATTATTATTTGCTTTTAGCAGAAAGAAGTTTAAGCATCACTAGGGTGGAAAGACAGTGTTTAGGTACTTTAAAGAAACATCTTCCTTCCAATCCTGCAGGAATAAATATGTTGAAATATGAACAACTAAATCTCCTAGTATTTATACCTTTACTAGTACACTATGCAGAAAAGTCAGAAAGGTTCAAAACATAACTCTCTGACCTGGAAATAAGGAGCAGAACCAAGTGATGAAGATGGTAATGAACTTGTAAAAGTTCACTAGGAATCAAAAGCACTATAAATTATCACCGTTATGAAAAAGCTTTTAAAATGAACCACATTAATAGGTATATCTGAGAGTTCCTAAACAGCAGGAAGAGAAAATTATTACTAATATTAATAGTAGTAGTATTTTGGCTTGCTGTTCACCTTTAGATGCTAAACACTAAAGATCCCATAGAAACTTCACAACACTGGAAGTACAGGACTAAAAGTATGCAACAGAAGGTGGTGCAGAGCCTTGAGCTAACAAGACATAACTTCTTGAACCCATGGCAGCAGCTCTGCCTGTAGCCTACATGAAGTATAAACCCTCCTAGATCTCAGTCTGCTCAGTTTGGGAATGTGGGAAGACCGAAATGACTGCAGCTTACACATCTGCAGAAAGTACTGGACACTAATGTTGGGCTTTTTCCTTCCAGCAGAAAAAATCATTGGAAGGAAGTAGTACAGAAAGGTTGCTGAAGCAAAGCATTCCAATAGGAAACAGAAAACAAAACTTTTAAGTTGTGAGGCTAATTAGCAATTGGTTCCATTTCCAGAGAAATGGTAGATTCCCATTTCCCACTACCTTGAAATCAATGGACAGCATTCTGAAAAATGCATTTAAACCCAAAGACAAATCACTGGGCTCAATACAGAGACAGCCAAGTGAAATGTAACTTCTTACAATATACAGAAGGTCAAACCAGATGGTCTAAATGTCCCTTCTGGACTTAAAATCTATGACAGAAAAAGAACACCAAACAAATAGAGGAGATGGAAAATAAACTACAAATCCTCCTTTAAAGAGTTTGTTCCTTCAAACAGAACTGAATTCTACCCTGAAATCTGAGCCCTTCTAATTCTACCAATGGCATGTAATTTTTTTGATGCACTATTTGAAAATTTATTAAATTTTCAAACAAAGTATTTGCTTAAATTAAGAGTAGATAAAATCACAAAGGCTAAATTTATCTTCATTACTAAAGGGTAGAGACTTTAAAATGGCATTCCTTTCAGATGAAGGAAATACATCCTCTTACTACAGTTTTCTATTAGTGCAATCCTTGAATGCAGCTCTGAACATCCACTGAATTGTGCTTTTGAAGAATGCACAAGATGAATGTCATATTCACTCAGCATCCATAAATCAACTTGAATAATTTAATACCTGTTGAAATTTTCTTCCAATTTATTACATGAAATAATAACATGAGAAGTAATTACAATAAAGAAAAAGTTCAGGTGCAACAGCATTAGTTCAACATCTAGGATCAAGTGTCAGTGGAGATTAACAAATTTCATTCATTTTATCTCCAGCACTGGAGACACGCAGCTCCTAGCTTTAATAGTCAGGAATGTCTGTTAGTTAAATGACTTTGTAAAGGCAGTCAAGTGAGGGCAGACAGCGACAGTTTAATTAGGGAGCTTGCTATAACTCTATCTGGGAGCTGTAGGCACTGGACTAGAACAAGTGTAAAACGGCACTCAATACTGACTAGCAACCCCTGCCCCCCCAGCCAACAAAAGCCCTCCAACACAAAAAAAACCCCAAGAAGATACTTTTCATGGCAGGTTCTCTCATTTATTCTGGCGTCAGGTTGGCTACAGGTGAACAGGAGCAACGTAACCGCTGCAGCAGAAGAAAGGTGAGGTTAAGAGAGCAATCATTTATCTTGTATTGATTTCTGGACACTATGTCCTAGATACATTCCAAGATAGAATGACAGCTTTCTGTTTTGTGTCGGTAAGAGAAGAAAATGACTAGCACCAGTACCCATTGTTTTCCTATCATATTTCCTTTTAGAAACATGCCACACTTAGATTTTTATTCAGACAAGGAAATCCAAACAAGTTTATCACAGAAAAGGAGGGTTAGGGGATGGTTAATCAGCCATTTGTCTTTGCTGCTGGATAGTTGGGAGTCACAGGGTCAAAACTGAGCACAATTGGACCATTTGGTTTTATCTCAGGTAACCCTACATCTCTGGTAATTGAACCCATTTCACTCGGTCAGAGTTCCTGTCACTCATATTCAATGTCTGTCATTACTGAGAAATGCTTCATGACATATTACACTGACAGAACCACCACTGCAAGACTAGAAAGAATCCCCAGGCACCAGAAGTAGAAGACAATGGAAGCTTCTTTCAGACCAGTGATGTTTAACATTTTATGTGCTGACATTGTGACTGTAACCACAATATAACAAAAGCCTAGCAAATGGAAGATCAAAAAAAATCCATAGTTTATCTGCTTCAGGGACTAGCAGGCAACATCAGAAATAAAATGAACTGGCAGCTCCAAGGTTACTTGCACATAACACAAAAATCCTTTCAAAAAGTTGTATATATAAACACACACACTTAATTCTGGACCTCAATATGACACTGATTTTATTTTGGATAGGGTTTACAGACATTACACCTTCCTTAACTATGGGCATGCAAATCCTTTTCTTTTGCTACAGTTTTTTTACTTATAAGCTGCAAACAGTAACAGGAGCATGACGTGCACACCTTCTGTTTCACTGAAGACAATGGAAAACAGCCAAGCTTTTCTAACCTCTGAAACACTCCTGCACATAGAAATTCTAAATGCAAAAATGCCAGTTACTCTCTCAGTTCTCAGCTTTACAATCCCTACAAGTGATCCCCTCATTTATTTTCTCTGTAGAGGCACTACTTCACTTTGCTAGGTCATTGCTGCAGCATCTGACAGGCACACCACTCACCTCTGCCACACCTGAATTCATCAGATACATTCAAGCCAGCTTCTTTGGACCATACTAATTATTTACAGGATCCTTCTCAGTTCAAGGGCTTAAAATTCTACAATTGTATTAACTGTACATCAACATTCTACTAGCACATTCATTAGAATTCAGGGGATGGAAAGTTGATAGACTTGAATTTGGAGACAGGGGAAACAAAAAAAAAAGGCAACAAAAGACACTGAAAATTTCTTTGCCATCTTGATGGGTTTAGCTCAATTTTAGCTTCTTACAAGAAAGCGGAAGAAAGGTAGCTAACAAATAATTTAACTGCATCTCTTCAAGTAACTGATGTGAAAATTGATTTCACCATATTTAAAATTCCATTTTTAAGAACCAGCTTTAAACTAAAAGCTACTAGATTTCAAAGACCCTTTGCTAAGTACCCAGCCCACATGTCAACGCTCTATCAGCTACAATTGAATGTTTGTAGCTATTTCTTATACTGCTTAATGATAGCCTGAACAACCAGCAAAGAGAAATAATTTCTTTCCATCCTGAGTACCCTGAACGAAAAATAAACAGGATTAAATTCTGCTCCCAAATTTGGTAGAAGCCCAGAATTTTAGCTGAGATTATTATGTTAAACACTTATTGCTTCAAGGCTGAAGCAAAAACCAAAGGAACATCAATAATGTGAACAGTTAGCTTCCATCCTAAGATTATAATGAATTTCACACAGAATAATGGAAAAATATCCCTAAACTAGATCTTTCATATTTTATTAAATCAATTTTGATTAATTTATAGGATTAAACCAAATTTTTGCTCTGCTCTGATGCAATATGTGAGTGAATATTTTAAATAAAGGGTTGCTTGGAATTCTGAGATCAATAAGGAACTTTAGCATTATTCACTATCAGCTACAGAAATTGGAATGGAAAAGATAAAGTCATCTTAAACTATGAAATTGCAGCATGAAGAGCTGAGAAGACACTGCCTGAAGTTCATAAAAGTTCTAATATCGAGTGCATTACTTCTAAAGCAACCATTATTTTCACTTTAAGAATAAACTGTATTTCATTGTGAAGTACATTCACACACACACAAAAACCTTAAATAGATTTAGAAACTACTAATCTGCACCAGTAAAAGCAGTTAAGATGTCCAGTAAGAAATATATGACAAACAGTAGCACAATAATTCAGCCATTAATAAACCTGGCACAATAACCATTATCTTGTCATAAAGTAAGATAATACATCACAAATCCCTCCATGCTGGACTTTATACTGTATTTACATGCTAAAAGCCTTCTTAGGAGCAGATGCTTCAATTCAAAGCTCCAAAACCCCACTGATATGTACTGGTGCTATTCAGCCATGTCTCAATACTTCTATACATAAAGCAGAGAGCAGGTTTGGGAGCACTGTGGCCAAAGAACCAAAATGAATGATATTCAGGTTACAGCTTAGCAGGGGAAAAAAAAGTGTCGCAACAATTTTTCTAATGCTGAAATACCATTTCACCAAATGTTCCTGTCAAGGCATGGTTTAATTACCTTGGCACCCATGCCACTTATAATCACCTGTCATTAGCAACAACGCCTGCATCTGTTTACACGTCTGTCAGAAATGCCACCCCAGCTCAAGTCTAAGGATAAGACAACTTTTCCTAGTGCTTGACCCCAGATGTGGAAAGCTCACCATAAGCTTATCTATATCCAGGGCAAAACATTTCACAAATTTCAGCTCTAAAGAGTAAAGTACTACAATGTTTTTGCCATAATGCTTTCCCAGCATGAATTTTGTAAACATGAGGCGTCTCTCTTTTTCATTGTCATATATATTGGCAATTTCATCTAGGAATTTCAAAATGCTACATAAGGTAGAATACATAGTTTAACCTATACTAAAAAGAACTTTCTGGACATACAGAGCAATTACACTATTGCTCTGATTCTTAAGTTATTTATGAGTCAGAAGGACAGGGCAAGACAGGACAAATTCTGACATTCTGGCAAACTCTCCTTACTAGAAGGACTCCTTGTGTATCAACTCCATATACATACCTGGAAGTCAAGTGTGCATGCACATGCATGTTGGGTGGTAGGGCAGTAACACACTAAAATGTTGAGAAGAACCTATTTTGATAGTTTTTATAATTCTAGGACTAAAACTCCTGAGGCAAAATAAATGTAGTTTCCATTTTTGTCCTATGCAACTGGAACATTCACTCAAAGCTATTCTAGCTAGTTGGCAAATATCTCTAAAACAAGTAAATCACAAAAGCAATTTCATGGCTCAGTCCTGCAAATACTCTCTGCTGCAGTACTTGTTCTTTAAAAGCCCAGCAAGTCAGCTGTGAATTCAGAAGTGTTCTGAAGGATCAAAACTCTTAATAGGTGTCAGCACTCCAGGGCAATGCCCCACACAGAAGGGATGCACACCTGCCCTTTCCTTCATATAAGCACACGTATGGCACCCCCGGTATCACTGCATTCTCACTCCTGCTTGAAGGACTGCAGACAGCTTTTTGTATACACTATTTCTAGCAAGTTAAAAACCTTACATCGAGTTCTTCAGCTGGTAAAGTGAGAAATTTTACTGTACAATATTTTCACATCTTTCTAATGCTCAAAATAAAAGCTTGCAGATACTACAGAAACATGCAGCTATGGTGAATACTACAATTCAAACACACTTTCTATCCTTGTAAGACACATGAAACAAAGCCAAGAACTCTTTGACTTTACATTCTAGTGAAATCCAAACTGTTCTGAACGATTATTAATAGTTACTGTTTGTCTTGGCTCCTACCTATATCAGATTCAGACTGAAGAATCTTAGTGAATTATAAAGGATAAAGTGGATATTTCTAAATTACAAGACTGCAATTCCAGTGGCTCAGTGTATCAGTTTTCTGCTTCATCTAAGTTTGCTGTGGAGAAAATTGTGGTATCTGACAACAAAGGATCGAAAACATTTACTTTCATGAGCCAAAAGCTTCTTGCCTTGATTATTTTGAAGATTAAACCCCTCACCCTCTCCAACCAAATAGATGAAGATCAGTTACATTTTGTTAATGACTCAAAGGGACATAGGCTACCAACAGAATAGTTACAAGAGAACTTAAAGTGCACCCAATCAGAAAGGAATATGTTTGACTTAAATTAATCCAACGCTGAGTTTTAAACCCGGAGTCATGTCTATGCTTTTCATGTAACTTTTAGGTTTGTACCACTAAAAATTAAGGGGAAGCGAGCACTGCCATTACATCTTCTGTTTGATGGGGAAACATAACACTTAGGACTAACAGTCTATCACTATTTAAATACAGCACCCTTTGTTTACTTTGGAGTTTTTATGTGACATTAATAACTTCTTGGCCAGATAGCCAGACCAGGTTAGTGACATGTTAGCACTGCTCACATCCAGAGCAGAAGGAGAACACAGCATCTGTGAGTGTAACACAGACCAGTAATGCCAGCTTGTGTTTCACCAAGAGTCAATCACCAGGATTGGATTAACAAGTAGGAAAGACATAATCAGTGCACATCACAATGAAAATTCCTTCCTCTAAGTTTGTACCAAACTCATAACTGAATAAGCAACACCGTAACAACAACTTCAGTTGAAACATAAAGCTCACAGTAATATTAACACTGATTTCCTACAGTCACTACAGTTTGCTGAATGGTGAGAATAATAAAATTTGTGTGTTTGACATCCAGAAACCAGTTAGAAGTGTTCCAGAGACCACGGTAACCAATGCTGAGGATCCATGCTTCACAGCAGCCCACACGTCAATCATGATTGCTACCCCTGCTCAGCAATAACTGATTTCCTGGAAGATGTGAGAATCACAGTGCTTAATACAGAACAAGACAGACAAGGATCATTTTTATGCCTAAACTGCACTATAAATTCTGTAGAATATTGACTATACAGTATTCTTCTAAATGCTCCCTCAGTCAGCACATGCTCAAAAACATGAACCACATCATTATTAATTTATTACAGATTACTCTTTACATTATACTGTCTCATAATATATGATGACTATGACTAGAAAAGATCAATTAAAAATCCAAAAATGGAAAAGGATGAGAACTAAGGATGCACGGATGGCAAGGCAAGGAGGAAGTAGAGAAGGAAAAATTTCTGGGGAAAAACCCAAGAACTTCCCCTTAGGGCTTTTACTGAAAGCACTGAAATCTATGAGAAAAATATGAAGAAGTTAAATTGGTGGGTTTATTTTGGACTAAATGCCAAAAAGTTTTTGAGTAGCATTTCAAATATGACCGCTATTGTGACTGGTTAGACAGAGAAGCTCACTGACTACTAATCGTCAAAGACCATGTAAGTTATCCCATTTCTAGAATGCCTCTGTCTGAATGTGGCTCAGTTCCACGTACATAAACCTAGAGTTTCCTCCTTTCACTCCAATATTCAACAGCAATTACAGTTGGGATGTTATGTAAGAATCACCCAATATTCCAAGCCCTAAGTTAAGGTGATACACAGCTACCTGAAGCTTATGGGTACTTCCTCCCATGAGATATATTCAACCACACAGCAAAAAAAATCTCTAACCTGTATTACTCGTAAAAGCTCATTATGATTAAGCGCTTCACTGTCCTATAATTGAAATAATTATTACAAATAACTATCCCCTAAAAGTAAGCTCATGGATACAGATTTCAATTGTGAACCATCTGGTTGTCGTTTTCCACTTTCCAGCATGGGTGGTGATAGCAGTCATGCACTCCAAAATGAAGTTTTAAATAATTTTATCAATACACACAGCGTTCGAGTAATGAACCCCAGAAGTCTCAGCTTCCTATATTCCAAGATATTTCTGCATTAGAAAAGACAGATGACTCCTGAAAGGTAAGTTAGCATTTCTGCAGCAAACATTACCCCAGTCTAGCACAGGACATAAAACTTGCCATTTGCACCATTAGGTTTTCCAGGACAAATGAGAGACTGGGTGTGATGTATGGCACAGGAAGGCAACCACAGCTGTTTGCTTCTGCAGAGGAGGACGTAGGTGCTCTGCACCTGAGTCTGCAAATATTTATTAAGCCCTTAACAGTGAGGTTGTGATGTTCAGAACAGCCACTGCTGAAAACCATTATCTATGGATAATTAACTATGTCAGGACACTGAGGTCCTAACATGAGGTCCTCATAATTCCCCACTAAGGGAAAGACAGTACAACATTATTATAATATATTAGTAATATTTAACAACAAGATCATACTATTTGTGTTTTAATAATGAAGGCTGAATAACATAGCTGGGTTTAAATTAATATTAGTTTCTGATAGTGCAGTTTAAGCCAGGCTTAGCAAATTCCCAGTTTGTGTTGCTACTAAGCAATGTGATACTGCAGTAAACAATGACAACATCTAATTAGAAAATTATTTTACTTATAAATAAAGCATTTGTGTCCTTGCAGGTTTAATTATTAATAATGCTTTTTTTCTATCATTTCCCAGAAGTCTAAACTTGTTGGGAAGAAAAATGAAATTAAAAAAAATTCTTATTTTTAACTTGACCAAAATAATTCACTTGAACTTTGGAAGCCCTTGTATTTTTTTCAACCAAGTTTTAGAAACAGCTAGAAAAAAAAATTCATCACACAATAAAAAGGCTTTTTGACACATGAAGACAAAAGCTTCAGGCCGTTTATTAAGACTACTTCCTACTGTGTTGGGCTTTGTTTTATCTCATAATTAAAATCACACCTGAGCTGGGCCATCTGTGAGAGTGTATTAAGTTTCTTACAAAACATGAAAATCCTTTCATTTTTTCCATACAAACGCCAATAAATCTTGCTGGGTTATTTTTGTGTGTGTGACACAGAAAAATAATATGCTTAAATAAAGGCCAGGCTTTGAGCAAAAAAAATGAGTAGGCAAACAAAATTATTTCTTATGTATTTATCTTCAACTGCCCCTCATAATAATTGATATATTTTTAAAAGTTGCACTTGTTAAAATAAGTATTTGACAGCATGTTGTTTTACTACAGTTTCTTTTGTAGGATAAAAATAAGAATTAGCAAAAATTGAAGGAAGACTTTTCCACATCAGTTAACAATTAAAACTGTGCAGAAAAAGTCAGTCAGCACTTTTTGAGATCACCATCTATGTTAGCACACTAATGTATATGCTAATAGATTCTAGTGAGAAAAAAGAAAAGTTACATATTTCATTAACATAGGTATGTCATAAAGTTCAAGGGAGGTTTGGTTTTCTTTTGCTGGATTTTTTGTTTGTTTTGGCCACTTTGTTTGTTTGCTTTAAAATACTCTAATGGGATACCAAGAGGATTTCCTTGTACAGAGCAAGAAATCCTAAGTATAGACCAACTCCATCAATAGAATGTCTTCAACAAAGTATTCTGTGGGCACAGTTGCACTGAATGACTAATGACAAGAGGACCTGAATTCATGCTAAAAGTCAGAGAAACACATACGGCAGCTTGCCTTGAACATGTGAAAACTCACATATGTGAGTTTCTATTTATATTGTTTCAAGTTATTTTCCTTCAAAGAAATTATAAGTGTTCTTCAAATGATCTTGTTTCATACTTCTGCTGAGTCAGGAACCAAATGCATACCAACATCTTGTTTCTTAATCATGTAACTTTGATTACACAATTAAATTTGCATAGTATGATGGTAGTCAAGCAATCCTACACGAAGTTCTCTCTCCAATTATGTTACAGCTAATTCAATCCATTTTTGTAAAAAACAATTTTTCAATACTTCATAGTTTTCTTTCCAAATGCACATTTTCCCTACCAAAGCTGGCCAAGAGCTAAGAAATAAAGGCACTTTATTCTGAAAAAAAAAAGCTTTTCTCATTCAACTGCATAAAAAATTTTTCTTATATTTAAAAGATAATTACTTTGGTAAAGATCATTTTACGTGTCAAATGAAAACCACAAAGATTTCTCAAATCAGATGCATCTCTTTCTGCAACAGTATCACAATCAAAGTCTGAGATTCCATCACCAGAAAGTGTGAAGGAAAATTTAGCAGTACCTGTGCTCTAATTCTGTTCTCAATCACAATAACTTAAATTAGGAGTAACTCTCTTAAACTCAGCAGTATTGCAATGGTTCAAAATCAAGCTGGGAAGAGACAATTATGACAATAATCCAGATACTTTCACATGATTTTAAGCAAAATAAATGTTACGGTTTTGGATACTCAGCAGTCAAATTATCCCTTAAGAAACCAGTATGGGACATCTGAATTCTCAGACCTCTCTCCTGTCCCCAGCCTTCTGAACGACCACAAACTCAAGAAAATAACACTACAGCAGCTGCAGATACTCCCCAGCTGTGATGCAGAATCCTAACTGGGAGTACCCCACAATGGAGGAGTTGCTTTGGCAATATTTATGGATAACCTCTGTATACAGGCTGACATCCTGCAGTGTAGGAGATAATAACACCCATGGACCAGCTGAAGCAACCCCACATTAAATGGGGTATTTTAGCAACACCTAGAACTTTCCCACTTCTCTTCTGTGGGAGACAAGGAAAGAATGAAGCCAAAAAGGAACTTTGGGAAGCAGCACCTCTGGGTCTACTCTCAAGGAGATCCTGTTTTTACACCTCACTTTGCCCAAGGCTCTGTGACCTTCCCTCTAAATAAACTCAACAAATAGAAATACAGGGTTCTGGTCAGTTGAAACTTAGTTGTTTCTTATGGGAATAAACCAAAATATGTGCTGTTGATTCTGGGAAAAGGATGGACCTCTAAAAGATATCACAAGGCACATTTACTGTAAATTTCAAGGGGAAAGAAAGAACATACATTGAAAGTGTAGTGATTTTCAGGCTCTAATGAGCCTTTTTTCCCCTATTCAAACATATAAGAGGTCTAATTTATAATGTCAGCACTATTTTGAAAATGTTTTCTTCCCTGTGCAATGAAAAATCAAAAATAATTAGAACTGAATGAAGACTGTCAAAACAAACCAACAATATATATTTAGATGAATTATCCTTACTGTTTTTCATTATTGTGTTTGTTCATTTTCTCCTCAATTGAATTCATAACATTTACTCATTCACAATGGGTCTGTACATTCACATCTGCACAGTGGTTGCCTATGGAAAAGTATCAGCTTTCAGTATTCCTTCTCATGTGCCCTCCCAGCTGTAAATGAGGTCAGGAAACAACACCATAAACACAAAAGGCCTTTCGAAAGGTAAAGGAGTGGAAGAATAAAAAGCCTCTCAGGAAATTTGATTTGCACTTTGGTTTTACTCTTAAAGGAACACCCAAAGCTTAACAGCATTTAAAACTATTGAAATACGAAATATTAAAGGAAGAGACAGCAGAATAAGTTATTATATTCTATGGTAGTTCTGTATTATTACTATAAAGTGCAGAATAAGGCATTATAGTAATAATAAAAGTGTACTACTAAAATATAAATAGCACTGAATGCTGATCTCATTGTTCTGAGCAATGGGCAGCTTTATTTTTATTATTCCTCCCCACTTTTATTTCTTTTTAAGAAATGAGTGTTTGCAATTCCTTCAGCAAAAAAAATAAAAAACAAAACAGGACACACACACAGATGTCATAAATAATGCCCATATAAACCCATGCTAATTTATTTAATGTGAAACTCCCAACACAAATTACTTAGCAGTGAAATTGCACCTCCTCTTATTGTGTACGCAAAATAAAGGCGAACAGATGTGCTCTTCCAGACCAAGCTATTGCTACAATTAAACCAACAGTCATTTTACAAACCAGCGAGCTATTTCATGTGCCTCTACAGCGCTAATCATCTTTTCTCCACCACCCCAGCCCAACAGAACAGTGAGTTATTTATAGAGTTATCTATCTTGCACTTTGCAGATGATGCCTAACATTATGACAACAGTGAAAAGGTCTCCGTACCTGCCTACCTAAAACAAGTTTCTGTAAAGTAATGAATAGAGACAGCTTGGGGACTATCCACCTGCACCGCCTGCCTTTTACTGCCTGCAAAGTGAAACCACAAGGGACTGGCAGAAGGTACTTGTCTGACAGGGCCAGGACAGCCTTTCTCCTCAGTGACAGCCTGGGCCTCGCCTTTTAAACCTGACCCACCATAATTCCTTCACAATGCAGCAGCGAGGCAGCTGACAGTAGCAGCTGCACCTCCTAAGCGAGATGGATGGAATTTTCATAACTAGTTCCCCAAGTTACATTTTACCTTCAAGATAATTTATGAGCTGCTGTGGAGACTTGAAGAGACAATATGCTTGCCATAAAATTAACTGTAACAGTCTTGTAGGTTATAATTAACACTGGGAGGGTAGCACCAACTGGATGAAACACATGGCGTAATTGATGGTGAAACTGGAAATTAAGGAAGCTAACAATATCATTACTGTGCACATCACTTTAGTGAAACCTATGCTTTCCAGGGGTTAATTACAATCCCCTTCCAACGTACACACTCTGACGGGGAGTGGATGAGTGTCACAGCTAGGAGGAGGCAGGTTTGCTGGCAAGGCCACCTTGCACCTGGACTGATGTATATATTGTTTTTTTTGCCTGGAAGAGATATACATGTCAAAGCAGCAGCACCAGCACCTGAACATCTGGCAGCAGGCACACTGTAGCTTAGAGATAGATGATTGCTCAAGCCTCATAGAATATTTCATTTTTGCTGCAGCCAGCGGACTTAATGGCAAAGAAGAAAAAATCCTCTGTGAGATTTCACTTAACGACACACATTATTAATTTAAATTACTTGAGCAAAGAAAAACATTTTAACCTTATATTGCTGTAACTTATCAGCAAATTAAGATTTTTTTTTTTTCATCAATGTATTATCATCTTGGTTTATTACATTAGTCTTTAGAAACATGCAGAGCAATCTTTTTAGAATCTCACCTTTCAAGGGAATACTGAACTGAAGATGCAATGCTAGTGAGCTAGTTAATCAGAAATAATATTATAAACTGCTGCCATCTTTGGCAAGGTGAACATGTAATTCATGTACCTGTATCTAAGACTCCACTCTCTAGCCAAGGCTTAAAGAATCATTAGTGAAATGTATTTTTTTGAATCTCTCAAATTATTTTAATGAAACTTTTTTTTGTCCCTGGACAACATATGTGAAAATGTACAGATAAATGATGCAACAGTGTCACCTACAGGCAAGCAAAACAGGCAGAAGCCTCCTCCAATACTGCACCCTCATATCTCAAATCCTTCTCCTCCCCTCCTTTCCCCTCCTCCAACCTCCCCCTCAATCCCTAATAATACACACCTGGATTTGGGGATTATCCATATCTCCAAGTAGGAAAAGAAGGGCAAATACCTAAAGTGCTTTCACGATGGTCTAATATAAAATACTTAGATCTTTTATGCAGTAAACTACGCCTTACAATAAACATGCTGTGCAGCCAGCAAGTCATCTGCACTGGAGTGGGTAGTTGGATTACTTCACCTCCCCTGTGCACTTCCTCAAATCTATGTTAACTAGGTAGTCAAAAATAATTCTGATAAAAATATTTTTCATGTCTCAGGAAGACCAAATGCTGACATTATTAAATATGAGAAAATAAAAATGAGAAAGTGTTGACTTGTCTAAAAACAACTGGCAAAACTTTCAACAGCATTGTCCAAACTTGTACAAAAGAACATCCTCCAGCATAATTTGGCGCCGTATCTAACTCCAGCATATCCATGGGCATAACTGATGGATCCATTCATCTTACCCTTGCAGAAAAAGTGGAACACCCTCTTATTAGTAGCTCTTAGAATTCTCAGAACTCTCATTTTCCAACAGAATACTCTTTTCTCCTAGTATTACTGCCCTCACTTTACCACTCAATAGACCTTTCTTGGCTTCTCCCACAAACCCTGCATTTGGAGAACCTGTTTCTCATTCTTTTTGATACTGTTCAAGATACCTTTTTGTTCCAATTATTTCTCTCTGTTTCTAATCATATCATTGATGTCCACCATTGTTACTTTAACACCCTTCCTCCCATGAGTCCTATCTGCTCCACCACCAACCCAGGGTAGATAATCTCTAAAATACAGCAGTATGGAAATATGAGTACTCTATTGCATACCTCTGAAAGAGTTCCCAGTTGGCTAAGTTACTCAAGTAAGTTATAATAGGATTTTCTATTACCATTGCATATGCTCTAAGCACTGTTCCCATTTGGGGCTGCTGTCATTTACCAAAATAAGACAAATAATATGAAAACAATGTATGCTCTGTAACAGGTCCCCAAGTTCTCTGTTTTCACTGAACCTCTTAAGCTTAAGAAATGCCAACTCCCCTTTTTAGCTATTCTAAAACATCAGCATTAGTTTATAATTTAGTAATTCCACAGCAATGATACATTAAGTATTGAAAATTCAGACAAAATAAATTGAACAAATAATAGTAGCCAAATCAAACTCTTCAAATGCCCAAAAGATCTCATTAGTAGTTAAAATAAGCAAGTAAATCAAATCCTATTCTCCAGCTCATCTTAATTTCTCAGATTAGCTGATATATCTCCAAGCCATTCTTTGACCTCTCTGTGGACTGCACTTCCCTCTCGCCAATCCTGTTAAGATTGCCCAGGAATTTACCCTCTCTCCCAACACATGATTATCTGCATGTGCTACCATAACTTTAATGCAAGCAAACTGTAGAGCAATGCAACAGACCGATCCTCTTCTTGCCCACAGCCATCCATGACATTCATTGGCTTATCACCACCTCGCCGCCACAGCCTAGACTGCTCAGAGCATTGACAGCATCTTGCTCAGTTTCAACATCCATTTAATTTTTGGCTGCTCCAGAAGTGCCAGCAAGGGTACCAATTAGTGTCAGCTGTAGCAGTTGCTTTATGTGATATACACACCTGCCTACCAGGGCTGGAGAACCGATACATTTTACATAGGCCATCAAACACAGATGCCCAGTGGGAATAATCTTTGGCACTACCTACCCGAACCATATTTAAACTGCTGACCTGAAAACAAAAGGCTTTGTATTTCATTGCCAATCCCTGGAGCCATCAAGTTCTATACATGTGGAAAAACTTTAATAACACAAGGCTGACAGCCTTTAAGACTTAAGTCATGAACTTCCATAAGCATCTGCTCATTTACACTCGTGGTATGACATGATCAGCACCATTTGGCTGGGTAAACCCTTTAAGTTACCCTCTGTTTTGTCACCATTGGTAATGTATACAGATTATTTAACATGCCTGCAAATTAAACTTATTTGAATCAGCTTTATGACAGGCAAAGTCCTGTTTGAATAGGGCTTCTATCTTTTTACAGAAGAGAGAATTCTATCTTTAGACTCTTAGTTTTAAGTGTCTAGTTTTAGACAAAGTTTGAGCTCACAAAAAGTTTGCCAGTAGTTTAATGGATGTTAGACACCATGACATTAGCACATTTTGCTGAAGGCAAAGGAAAGCATGGATTGATACTGCAGAAGAATTAAACTTCACTGGATAAAGTAAAATAAATCTATGGTAATTTTTTATTCACTGGACCACTCACACCTTATCCCTAGTCTATAACACCAGGTCTTTATCTAATGTGAGCAGCTACAGAGCACAGTATAACACACAGAACTTTCCCAGCTGTTCTCCTTTTCCCCTGCCTCTGGTAGACACCATTCTCTCCTACAGAAAGGATGACAGCTGATGCTAATGCTACTTTGCGGTTCAACTGTCTGATGATGTGGCTAACACTTGGTCTCCACAGATTATAAATTTGTCACCTCTGTGATCTAGTCAATCTCCAGTATCCTGCAGCCTGGAAATGCAATAATCTCCATTTCCAGCATTCAGGTCTCCCAATGGTAGTGAACAAATCATTGTCAAGCCACTGGAAAAACAACACTATCTATCTTTCTTGTACTGCAATTATGAAAGCTTACATAAATAAGGAAATGTCACCCATGCTGACTTTAAAAGCCTGTCCAAGTAAAACCAAACATAAAAATCATAAATCATTGAATAATCTCTGATAGAGTGGGAAAATTCTTTATCACTTTTATTTTTAAGCTTTAATTGCACTATAAGTAAGGACTGAATTTGTGTCATTTGCCAGTTTTGGAAATGCCATTGAATTATTTGAAAAACTCATCTAGAACAAGAAGAAAAAATCAAGAAAGAAAGAATCAAAAAAGAAAAATGTCAAAGAAGTTTCATTTGGTAGTTATTCAGGTACAGGATGATGCATCTCTATGGCTTTCAGAAGTGAACCATTAAAATTAAACTAAAATGATAAAGTAAACACTCAGTGTAAACAATCCCTACGAAGTGCCTCAATGACAGAGTCTGACACAAAAGCCACACACAGACACACAGAGCTGAAGTTCTGCAACTTTTCTTAGACTGCCCTATAATTTGGTTTAGGTTGTATACCACATAACTTTTTTTGCACCATATTTACTGTGCATATAGTGACATCACAAGGTAAGAGGCAGGATTTTCTGTAAGTAGCCACAGCTTGTAAACGTATAGTCTTTCCAAGGGTAAAGGGTCAAGACAGTTTCAAAGGAACAGCTAAACAGCAGCATTTAATCAAGCTGCATTTCCATTGTGCTGCAGAGTACTTGTACCTATTGATCCCAAGCTTGGCTGCTTCAAAGACTCCTCCATACGAGGAACACAGGTGAAAGGCAGAGGCAGAAAACAGGAAGGGTCACGAGGAGAAAAAGAAATCTGGCAATAAGCAACTGGAGAAAAGTCAAAGGTCAGTCAAGGCAGCTGATGTCTAAGCATAACTATGGCAGGAGACCTGACAACTTCATCGATGTTGCAGTGTTTTCTCCATTCATTTAAAAGCTGCAAGGTTGGCTTTCAGTCTGACTCAAAACATCTTCTTGGTTAACACACAGTATTCAGGATTACTGAGCCACCATTTACCTTCTGCACGTTTTCTAAGTACACTTGCGTTCTGAAAACCTGTTTTAGGTTACATACTGGGTGCTGAACAGTTTCATTTTCTTCTTTTAAGGAGTATTCACACACATAACATCTGAAGTGTGAATGTCAAAGAATCCAAACAGAATTTTCTCTTTCCCTCCCTGTATTTTCCAAAATGGTGAACCAAAATTCTGCTGTATGCTCATTGCTAACTTATTGAGACCATTGTCCAGAGAGGACAACTGTTATCAAAAACCACACTGGAGATCACACAGCTGTATGTACTGAGATCCTTACTAATTTCAGAAACATGGATACTGGATTCCACAACATGGAAAAAACAAATCTGTCATTCTCATGCTACACAAAACAACCACAAGTTTTAAACAACCCAAATACTTCCCCCCACTCTCTGACAAATTTTGATACCTCTGCAGCTTGTCTGTAAAATCTTGGGAACTGGTATAGCTCCTAATGCAGTAGTTTCTGAAGAGTTCACATTATTTCATACACTTATCATCTTGCCAGGTCTATGAGAGTTTAAAAAAATTTCAGTGT
Source organism: Edolisoma coerulescens (assembly GCA_013397115.1). Classification (NCBI taxonomy): domain Eukaryota; kingdom Metazoa; phylum Chordata; class Aves; order Passeriformes; family Campephagidae; genus Edolisoma; species Edolisoma coerulescens. The sequence continues at coordinate 3,631,032 of VWZW01000978.1, read as the reverse complement.
TTGTCAACCAGTCTTTCAACTGGTATTATTAGATTTCATTTTAAAAATAGCATTCATGAGTTCCTGACAATTCAAAAAGCCTGTGACAGAAAGGAAAAAAAAAAAGCTCTGATTTTCCCAAAGCCCATGGTAATTTCTTAACCCATCAACATTTCCCCTGCTGCAGAGGAAACATGGTACTTTTTTTTTTTACATCAACACCACTTTCTCCTACTGGAGCTGAAAAGAGTAAAAACTACCTCAACAACCTCCTTAATTATGATCTAAAATTCCAAGATATAAGGAGGTTAGGCAAAAGAAGAAAAAATTAACTTTTTCTTCAAAACAGAAAATAAAATATATAAAATCTTCCAGTTTGTATCTTATTTATCATGCATGCTATTTTGGGATTCCACTCTAAGAGTCTTCATTTTTCTCATAGAATTGAAGAGTGTTATCACAGAGCTGGACTCAGTTTTCTCACTACATATTTATAATTTATATTCCCATATAAATATCCACATAAAAATCCAGATTTCACTGTTAAGAGCTAAGACTACCTCCATAATGTAAGTGCTCATTGTAGTTAGAAAAAAAATTCACACCTTTAAATTGTTATGTCAAAATTGTGAGGTCTAAGAAAAGGTTTGACAAAGGCAAAAAATGCTGAGAAATTATATCTCACATCGGACTTGAAACCTGAAGCTAATATTATTTGCCACAAGTAAGAGGTTCTTTCTTCCACTGCCATGCAAAAATGCAAGAATATAACAATTCTAGAAATACAGTGACCCGGTCTACAAAATATTATGGGTTATAGAATGACCCCATAAAAAGATATTTTTAGTGTGTTATTTTAATGATGCAAGGTTATAAGTTATTGATTTTTACAAGATACAATCAATTAACACTTTTCTGCTATTTATCTCATGAACCAGAAGAATTTTGTGTTTACTTTGGTACAGATTATTTATTAAATGTTTATTCTGTTTTCACAATGTCAATTTTTCATTAGATGATTTAGAGAGAAGAGTTCAGATTCTGGAAAAGTAGCACAACTATGAAAATTTAACAGTCATAAATAATTTTATGAAACTTTCCACTTCATTATGTCTTTCTCCAAAACTTTACATTTTCCAGTATCTGGCTGAATTTCCCCTAAGAGAAATGATACTATTTCACTGAGGGAAATAGCAAAATGGACATCAGAGTCTGTGTCATAATAAAACCATTTTGGACTAATACAATTTTTTGATAAAAAACCCCCATACTTTAGTAATGGTTTAACCAACCATATTTTTTCCTAGCAGTCAATATTTTCAATGCAGTTAAACACTACCCTTTAAATTAATCTCTTGTTGATTTATTGATGACAGATTAGTTTGGTACTTAATGTATCTCTATGAAAAATACAACAAAACCCTACTAGCAATTAAGTGCAATACCTCATGCAAACATTAAAGACAATGCTATTATAACGTGATACAAGTTCTATTAGGAGAAATAAGAGCTACAATTTTATTTAACTATAGCCCAGTTCTCTCGGGCACTTACTGATCAGGAAAAGTGCAATATTCTCTCTTGAAATTCAAGTACTTTTTTTTTTCCCCTGTTTCTTTGTGATATAACAACTTTTCTGGTTCCAGTTAAAAAGTAAAAGAAAAAATGTCAATAACATCATCAACAAGGAAAAATATTAAGGCCTTTTTTAAAAATGAATCAGGTGCAGATATTGAACTGTACTTTCTCATCCTTTGTCTCACTTTTCAAATGATAATTTCTTCCACAGTCACCATTAAATCTTGATCTATTCCAGCTCTCTGTATGGGTCATTGATTCTAGATGTACCATGGTTATTTTTAAATGTTTCCCTTTCGTAGAGAAAAAGAAGGCTGTCTAGAGCCAGATGGGTAACTTCACACTCCATTTATCAAACCCAATGCATTAGACTCCACCCTCTCTTTCCCACTACTGCTGTTAAATTTCCATATAATTTGGTAACAATTTTCATTATCATACAGTGACCCTAAAAAGTCTATCCAGGTTTGCATGGTTAGTCCAAAATTCACAGCTGTTCCCTTCACCCTCTATTTGTTACAGTAGAATCTGAGGTTCCCCTCACTTTATAAGCTGAACAGTGACCTTCTGTAAGCAGAGGTCAAGAAGGGGTCAGTTCAAAGGGCTAGAGCAGCTCTTTAACAGCTATAACAATCTGTCCATCAGGCACTATCACGCAGTATAAACAAATCTGGGGCTTTAGAAACTCTGGACCATTTCTGTTAACACTCAGAGGACATTCACTGAGTCCTACCTGAAGTATTTTGGATCACTACCACTCAGAGAACAACTGGAATCCCTGGAAGACCTGCTCAGATACTTAAGATACTGATGACATCTTTGCATCACAAGTCAATGAAATGGTGAGTGCAACACTAAGCACACTGCCATGTGTTTTGGGCTGTGGAGTTGAAATAAAAGCTTAAAGAGTGATTTCAGTCTGTTAATATGCAGAAACACTGGTACAACTTACAGCAAATAACACAAGAATATGCTTTAACGGAGTAGGTACAAACCAGAAGAGTTCATATGCCTTTCTCTGGGAAAGGCTAAATTTCCCAAAGTTCAATCAGTTTATATCACCAGTTCCCAACATGTATGGCTTTTTTTATTTCAGGTGTTAATGACACAAATAAAACACAAGAAAGAACAGAATGACTACATAACTCTACACAGACCAAGGGCAGAGTGAAGTTTTCTGCCAGCTGCCCTCCTTCCATTGACCTAAATTTCTTGAAGTTGTACTGCTCATAATCTGCTCTCTAATGCACAATGTAAGGTAATTAGAGTCATCTGTATTTAACTTCCACAGGAAAAAAATTCTATTATCTAATCTAGCTGATCCCCTGATAGCCTGTTGAAAGTAAAGTACTGTAACCTATTGCCTGCCCTTTGACAAGTGCTAATTATTTCCTGTCCAAGCACATTTTTCTCATGTAATTCCAAAGTACACAATAGACTGATCTCTAAAACATGGGCAGCCCTGCTCGTACCACGGCGGACGTTTTATAACTTTCAGCACCGTGTGCTCCATGGCTGCCACAGCCAGTGTTTCATTCCAGACACGGAGCTGAGGCTTTGATGGAGCCAAGCGAGGTGTACGGTAACAGTCTCTTTATGCAGATCATATGGATGAGACTCCCAGATAGGTCACTGGGATGGGAAACATCAAATGGAAAGAAAAAGGATTATGGATATTTAATACTCAAAGGACACTTTCTTTCAGAACTTTCAAGGCACAATGCTCTTGAAATTTTATTTCAGGTGTTTAGTTTTAAGAAGGCCTGCACTTCATCTGCTTGTGCCTCTCCCACCCCCCAAGAGCTGCAGCTTTGCTGTGTCAGAGGCTGGGCTATGTCTCCAACTGCAGCCCTGGCTCCAGCCCTGGAGCTCCCTGTGAGCAGCAAGCGAGGCCAGGAACACTGAAACCCGCAGTACTTCTAAATGAATCACAACTGCCATGATTTCTGATGACTTTGTATATTAGGAAATCATTGTTAAACAAAATGAACTCTGAAAAGATATCCCAACTCATTAGGAACTTTCTATTCTGTTTCACAACGAAGATGCACGTGTCCCACAGAAAAGCTTTAAGTGATTTACTCTGTTTCCAACATAGCTAAAACATCTGCATCATTTAGTACATTTGGTGATGGCAGGCAAAAAACCAAATAAACAACTCCCCAAAAAAAAACCCAAACCCAAAACCCAACCACTCAAAAAACCAAATTAAAAAAACCCCAACAAAACCCCCATAAAAATCCCTTAAATTGCTCAAGAAGAAAAACGTGAACCCCCACAGGATAATATGGAAAATATTTTAGAGCCAGCTTACTCTGAAATCCTAAATGAGTAGCATACAAACAAACATTCCATACTCACAAGAACACAAACTTATAAAACACAACCTGTAATTTTTAAAATAATTACATGTAATTATGTTCAATTTTTATCTAAAGTTTCTAAAATGTTTCAAGTTCACTTGATATAATTATTTGGAGCAGCAAAGATACTCAAGTGTCAGATCCAAAATCTCCAGATAACATTTTAAAAGCAATCTCATAGAGTCTTCAGGAACTATACCAGCAAAATACAAGAGATTTCCCTTAACTGTAATACTTAGTGCAGGTAAAACAATCATGCCAGTTAAATGCTAAATTTGCATAACAAAAATCTGATTTAAAAATACTTTTGACTAAAAATTGTATTTAATTGTAAGTAAGGAACATCTCCTAGTTTTAAATAAAAGCTGTATATTTGGCAGAAAAATTTCACAGACTGCTAGATATTTTATGTAAATATCAAATAAGAAAATAGTAAGAGATTATAAAATTAGTATAAACCTATAGCTTTTAGACATAGTTGTGAAAAAAGGTGACATCTGTTCATTGAGCAGCTAAAGAAAAGGACATAAGGTGGAACATGGTGGAAACTCTCTTTCATTCACCTGTTTCTGAGCAAACTAAAAGTATGGTGTATCTGGTGCTTCTGAAATGCATTCAGCCGATTACATACCAGTAACATAAACCTTTCCAAATAGAAACATAAACAACTTTTTAACACTGTTAACAGCACCTCCTGATCTATGGCAGTGAGTTCTCTTTAAGAGCTCAGGTATAGTAAAACAGTCACATGATACAAATTCCAGCAGTACATACACTTATGCCCATCTCACCCAACACGACCCAGTTAACACCAGTAGGACACCACAGGGAAATGGGAGGAGCACGAAGAAAGCAGCCAAGAAGTGTAGTTTTAACAGAGCATTCCAGCCAAGAGCATTGCTCAGATTGTCAGCAATACGTGGAAAACCTGAGGGCACTTTAGGTGGCACTGCTCCTCAGATCTGAGTGCTGCCTACCATGCTGTGCACTCTATGAGCACAGTAAGGGAGCAGCCTACCCCACAGAAACATGGACTATCCCATTCAAGGAATGACTGTTTGAACAGTAAAAATTCAGAATTTTTTTAAAAGATCACTTTTCCCTACTCAAGGAGATTTATAGGAGTATTTCTCACCTTGCTGTCCATTCTTTACGTAGCTTTTGTCTCTCCTTAAGAAGTAGCAGGAAGCAGCTGATGGTCTCATTCCTTTGTTCCTCAATTTGTTGCTCTTTTCTTACTTCAGAGAGGACCAGACTCGTCTTAAAGGGAGGAAACACAAAAATTATAATCTAGAAATAGAAAACAATGTGTAAAATTAATAAAAAGCCCATAAGCAAATAAGGACAGTAAATCAATAGCCTTTTTTATTACAGTTCCACTGCTGACAAATCAATACAGTAAATGATGGTTAGAAATGGCCACCATATATTTGGTATTTAATCAATATACATGGCACATAAGGTAAACCTTAAAATCCCATTGCCTTAAGTATCACAACAACACATTGTGTATTCTAGCCCACATTTTCTTGAGGCATAGTTATTTTCTAAATATTATCTGGTATCAAATAATATCAGAAGTATTTTCCTCAATGTAGCATTTGTTTGGGGGATTTCACTCTCCCCTTTGGTCCTTGGTAAAGCTATTGAAGAAAATACCTATTTGCATTGTACCTTCTGAATGGAATTTTTGCTGATGTCCCCATGTTCTCTTTATCATTAAATACTTCAAATAAACAAGTAATAAAGTCTTTTAAAATACAGAATAAATTAAAAACTGCTAAAAATATACATATATATATATATACATGCAATGGATTTAAGTAATCTGAAGCAGGATGACACTCAGTTTTTGCAGATCAAGTGTTACTGGCCTTCCCAAACATTGTGCTGACAGTTAATGTTGATGTAAGAGAACTGGAGATGTTCTTACCATCCTTCATCCTTCCACCAAGCTGACTCCAGATGCCTCACTCTATCTTTGCCTACTAACTCATGCACCATTTTCTCCTCTTCTTTCCCTGCACTTCCCCATGTCTGCCAAGTTGGGAAGGAAATGGCTGATGCTCAGCCACCAACCAGTCTTACATCCAGCAGTTCCCATGTGCTCCTTGATGTGCACCACGGCAAAGACTGAGAGTCTCTTCAGTGAAGATATTATAATTGCCTTTTTCACTTTAACCAGCCTCCAACATACACGGAATTATTTTTGATACTCTAACCTTCACTCACATGTTCTGCAAATGTATCAAAGCATCTAAATCTTTTGGGAAGGAGGACAGAACGGACTGAAGTCTTGCAGAAACCTGTTTTCTTTTCACAGAAAAGGAAGCAAGAAAAAAAAGTTTCTCACCTGGGAAGTTGTGCATACGAGTTTGAAAACACATCTCAAACATAACCAAGAGCTGCAATTCCAATTCCCAGCACAACCTCCCTTATTGGAACAACACGACAAAACGTGGCATTTTGCCTCCTCCTCAACATCACATACACATTACATTCTGTCCTGCCCAAATAAAATTCTTCTGGGAATTCTGTGAGAGAAATGATTGTTATTATGTTCAGTTTGTGAAAAGAGAGAGATCTACCCTCATTCTGATAGGGTTTTTCTTCACAACAATAACATGCAGATTATACACTTCTTAAGCCATGTAAAGTAGGAGTAGCACTGCTACTGCCATGGTCGTTCCAAGAGAGAAGCATCACAGGGTTCACAGAGACAGAAAATACCTTTATTGCACCAACATCACATGACAAAGAACAAAATGCATCTTTCTCTCCACCTCCCAGCTCTATCAGTTGGCCTACCAAAAGGCATTACCCCATCATATGGGACTTAAACATCAAAAAGAACATTTTCTTGTAAAACCCCAAAATGTTCAAAACTCTGTCTATACAGATCACATTCTTGACCCTGCTTTGACATTACAAAGCAAACAAAAAGCCAGAGAGCATTTTCAGATAAGGATTCCCTGACATGGGTTTCCCTTGCTCTGACCTACAACATCTTTTCCACAAGCTCTAATATCCGCCAACTTGAACAATCCTGACCTTAGAGCCTCACTTCCAGCAGCTGCCGAGTTCAAAGCAGGATTTGATAGAGTACTTCAGCAAGTGAGAACTCACTCACATAAGATGATGTGCATTCTTTAATGGTGCAAATTAACACTCCTTGTCATTCACAATAAATATACCTACTAAGGCTTTAACTTTTATATTCATCACGTACAAGACTTGACAGAGCACTACAACCAGAGTTTAACTCTGTATTACAGGATGGTAAGACTGTAGCCATACAGCTAGGCTACAGTCCACCAAGATTTCCCTTTCAGAGTCTTTGGATGGCCATTTTAATCACAAAGCAAGAGGAAAATCCACTGGTGATGGTGAGAGGTCTGCTTTTCTCCCAGACTTTAGGAAAGTCCCAAATTTAATGATGCTATGCCTCACAAAGTTAAAAGTGTAATTATTTGCTGCAACAAACATCAGGATCCCCTAAATAAATGATTCACAAAGTGCAGAGCATGGAGAACTGGTATTCATGCTAAAGAATCTTCAGTCAAAATCTGCTGAAAAGGTGATAATAGAGTATTGTCAATCAGAGATGGGTGATCACTTCTCCAAGTATTCGCAATCACGTTGTATGTGATAGTGTATGAATTCTGTTGACCTGGTCAAATTGCAAGCTTAGTCCTGAGTTTCATTAAGTAAAGTCCCCTCCATCTACACAAACCTCATAATTCTGGAAAATGAACAGAATTTATTTTTTACTGAGAGAACAATTATATTGCTTCAGCCTTCTGTTAACACCTTTCATTTATGTGGTGATGCACATGGCTCAAGTCAAACGCATAGTTTGACACTGACATCATAGACGCTTCTTTATTGAGCCCTGTGAGTACAGTCACAGCTACCTGGAGGGTGAAATAGTATTATTACGCAACATACAACAACAATACATAGCAATTTAACTGATTTACTTGTTTTCTAAGAGTGCTGAAAGGCCAGCAAGGTCACCTGGAATGCCAGTGAAGGGCTTGATATGTAGCTTTTATAGAGGCATTTCTTAATAACTTGCTATTCTTATAATCACAATAAAAATCTCCAATTGTAACAAATAAAGCAGCACTCTGGGTAAAATAATATTATAAAACATGTTCCTTTGAAAGTTTTCTTTTCCATGTAACTTGTTTTGGGATTTATTTTTAACAAGGGGATTCAATATATACCTTGACTGATAAAGGTCAAGGGTTCAAGAAACTCGGTCAAAGATGTTATCAGCTGAGAAAGCCATTTCCTCACATCAACACTGATAAAAATCCATCAGAAACCCGGCTGATACCAACCCTGCTCTAAAGAGCAGGAATGACCTTCTTTTGAACATCACTGTAGTTGCACATCCCATCAAAGAAAATCTGATCTTGTGTCTCAATTCTTTTAATGACAGATAATTGCCTGCAGAGGCCCCCTTTGCCCAATGCTGAGTGAAGCCTTCACAATTCTGAGCTGGAATCAGCACTGACTCAGTGTTTTTCAGCACACTTGGGACTGCAGGACAGTAGAATAAATAAACAATGCAACTAGCCCTACAGCCTGTCTTATCTCATCCTTGTGTTCACAGAGATTCTTGAGAGTGGTAATGTTTACAAACTGGTGAAACTTTCTTTCTTCTGCTTCCTGAGCTGGCAAAAACATATCCTGGACAACCAAAGCAACGAGATTACACAAATTGCTTATCACTTTTGGGAAGCAACTCCCTGTCTCATTGGCCAGCATACCTCTTTAATAAGCACTATTGCTAGTATTTTCAGTAAATCTTGCCCAATTCTTACAGATCTATTAGTGTATTTAGGACTTTCCTTTTAAATCCCAAATGGCACAGCTCTTAAAAACAAACACACAACTCTCCTCTCAAAAATCCCAAAGCTATGCACACACACACACATATATACATATGTATATATACATATATCAGGAGCAAATCCAACCTTTTATGTTAAACATAGTATTTAGGAAACCATACTCTTTGCCTTCCTCCTGGTACAGCAAAAGAACTAGATTTAGGCATATTAGGCAGCAGCCATCAGAGCATCTTCTCTCATTATGTAAGAAAGGAAGGTTCTAAGATTAGATTTCAAGAGACCACCACCCTATTTCTCTCATCAGCACCAACAAAATACATCAGAGACACAGGACTGAATAGAAACTGTTATAACCAAGTCTTTCTATTCACCCAAGATATACACACAAAATTAGGTGCCTAACAAAGCTAATCTAGGTATTGTAACAGGATTACATTATTTTTTCCTTAGATAAGCAGCAGAAGAAACTGTTTTAACATCCATAGACCACTACCCTGCTGAACGTTGTGTCCTGGGTGAATATCACAACGTGCTTACAAACAAGCAAGAAAAAGCAACATCTAAACACTCCAAACCCCACACTGGTACATTTTCAATCTTATAAAGCTAGATTTTTTCCTTCCTTCAATACAGACCTCATGAGGAGTCAGACGTAAGGTTAGAAACACTGTATAACTGGAGACATGAAGCCTAGTGTTCTGTCAAACAAATTAGCCTTCAGTCTGAACTAAGGTGGCACTTGGGACAGTTTGCCTCTTAGTCCTACTTTATTGGGTCAACAAATCAGATTTTTCAGTCTAAGTTAAGATTTAATTTACTCACCACCAGTTTAAATAGGATAAGCTTCTGAACTTTTACCAACCACTTCTACTTTAACATAGCATTCATCTCTAAAAAATCATTAACTAATACAGAAAGGAAAACTATAATGACTAAAATCTCTAAGCAAGGCTAAAATGCTGTCCTGTATTTTCCCTGTTATTTTTGTCATTTTATTTGCTTTTAGTGCAAGCAATATACTGATGAAATTCTATGAAACTAGAACATGGTCCCTTTTAGAGAGGAGGGGAAAAGAACCTGAAATCTATTAAGCCATGTTAATTTAACATGTTGTAACTCCTCGATGATAAAAAAAGCTAGTAATTGATTACAAAACCCTGCTCATTTCTTCTTTACTTTTAAAATTTCTACTTAAAATACGAGTAAATGTGCCCATTTTCATTGATACAATAGAAACAGCCAGTATGGTTTAAGTTATCACCCGGTAACTTGGGCACATTAAACCCAATTCTCTGCCCTTTGTTTATTAATCCACTATGCCAGATATCACAGTTTCACTCAGCAACCCTCATGTTTTGGATGATATTGAAAAATGAGTCATGTTTGTCAAAGAAAGTTAAAAAAAAAAAAAAAAAGGTAAAGAGGAAAAAAGTGTTGTTTATAGAAGCCAGCTGCTCTGGCTTCGGCGCCAGCAGCTCTTCATCCTGCTATTTTACGTTCGCAACCCCCACTGCCCCCACTGGCACAGGTACAACTAAATGTTGACTTCAATGCTTCAGAGAGCACTCAACTGATTCTGTACATGATTAATTGCCAAAGACATGGCTGACCATATGGAACAGAGAAAGCATCAAGTAATTCATACTTCTGTATATGATCATTTGGCCCCTGTTGTTTTAATGTACAGGAAAGAGCTAGTATAGCACAGACCTGGTGTCTTGCCCTTGACAGCCCATTAAGAAATCTCAAAGCACCTAGTTGAAGTTATGCTGTTGGCTTTTCAATAGCAGCCTAATAAAACAGAAGCAAAGCTTTCCAACTAGTCTTAAATCTTTCACATACAGTACATTAACCACTGCTGCTAAAACAACTGGTTTCTTATGATAGGAAATGGGATTTGATTTCTAGCCTCTGCATACTTACTGAAAGCCTTTTTCTGACCTTTGGAGGGTTTACAAAATCATTGTTCGTTTTTCCTGCCATTTTCCCAGTTTCTTGCCATGGTGATCCTAATAGATTTGTTTAAGGTTCAGTACATTCTATCTTACTAGCTGTTATATGCAAACTGTGCAATGAAGGTAGGCTCATGGGAACTGAAAGGAAAGAAATTATTATTAACTATTTTCTTTCTGAGAGTCAGAGAAGTCACTGCAACATCTAAAACACAATTTACTTCTAAGGAGCCTATAAAACAAAACAAAAATTCCTCAAAAGAAGCAACATACTAGCATGTGCTTTCTTTTATCAGACTGGAGATGAATAACCAAATTTCATTTGAGAAGGAAGGACAAGTTATTTTAAAGCTGTAGTAGTCTCAAGGATTTCTGACACAGACCTCAAGAAAAGAAAAAGGTGCAGACTTGGAATATATGTCAGTATCATTAACTGCTTTATATTAGTTTCATCTACCGTTAACATCTTTTCAGTCATACACAGTCAAAGAAAAAGCATTTAAATAATGTTTCCCTGTCAAAGCTCTTAAGATGACAGTGCTAAAAAGTTAATCCCCATCCTCACAGATCTTCTGGCAGTTTTGACATACGTTGGCAGGGATGCATTTGCTGGCACCTTCCATTAGAAAATATTTACATGGAATTTTCTTGTCTGAGCCTTTTCTAGTTGAGTAAATGATCCTAATAGACTGAAGGGCCTTATATGGGATATTTTAATCATTAGACATTCATCAGTGGTAATTTCCCAGGCTACTGAGAATTCAGGTAATGCTGTTAATACTCTAACAAAACACATGAATAATCGGCAAGCCAACATAAAACTCCCTGTTCTGGTTATTGACTGAGAACTTCCAACATAAAATCAGGGTTTTTAAGTCAAACATTGTGTCTGTTTTTAAATAAAGTAAAAAGAATAGAGAATTCTATGAAAGACGTATCATTTTTGTAGTATAAAAGGAATGGAAACGCAAGTTGCTGGTGTGAAACCATTGCCACAAAGATTATACATTCTCCCCTACCATTATATTCAATGGTGCACATCAAAACTAAACATGTACATAACCCAATTATAGAGCAGAATGCTTAAAGTTAGACATATGCTTCAGCTCTATATACAAGTCTACATGCATTAAAATGGAGGCAGCCCTGCCTCACTTTGAGGTATTCACTGCTGACAACAAAGGATGAATACCTGACTTGATAGATGAGTAGTTTGACCTAGAAAAACCTACAGCAAGTAGATCACTTAGACATTTCCAAAGAAACTGTAGGTCTTGTCTGCACTAGAAAGTTGTTCCATTTATCTATACCTGTGGAGCTAAAGCAGTACATTCTCTAGCTATATGAGTTTAAAGGCCATAAATTAAACCAGGTTGAGTTTATTTGGAAATAACCATTGCCTTTATGCCTGTATAAGCATATTTATACCTGGGTCTTGAACCATATATTTAGGAAAAAGGAATCCGAACAGAAGTAATGACCAAGTAATTTTTGGTTACTCTGGCATGCCACAACTGGATGTATTTCCAATTGAGAAAAAAAATCCTTTTTACTGGATGACTTAAGACAGTTATGATGAGTCTCTGTAAGATTTTCAATATGTAGTTACAAAGTAAAAAATGTAAAAAGATCAACACTTTCAAAATATTTTTGCTGTACTAATGGGTTTGGCAATGTTCTAAAGGTGAAGTATAACCCACCTCATCATGAAAGAGCAACCAAACCACTTAAGATTTTTGGAATGAGTGGCTTAGCATCTTCAGACGTATGGGTGACTGAAAGGTTACCCTTCAGCCACATTCTCCCAGAGCATGGCCCCTCCACCTCTGAATCATCAATAGCACAAAGACCGAGGCAGGCCTAGCATGCATAGTGGATTATATGAAGTGTAAAACATTGTGGGGAAAAAGCTTTTGAAAGAAGTCAGGAAAAAAAAAAATCACACTTGCAAGAAGATCCAGCTGACAGGCTGGTCCCTAACAAGTGAATATGTTTGAAAACATTGTGAATGCAAGAAAAGAACACGCCTTTTGTTTCCAAACCTACAGTGTGTCTTTACCCCAACTGTTGCCTGCATGGCTGAACATATGTTTTCTGAACAAGAACTGAAGCAGAAAGGGTTCTTTGTTATAATTCACTCCTTTGTATACACCTCCCTTTTTCCATTTTGGTCACATGCAAACAGTAGTTATGCTGAACACTTAAGTTCTGAAGGACTGCACAGCAGTGTATGCTTCAGTGACTATCTACTATTGCTGAAATCAGTTGAGCTAAGATGCACTACAAGACTCACTTGGCTAATCTGCACTCTGGACAGCTTAGATTTTGCAGTGCTGAATCACGCTGAGTACAACCTGCACATTCTCACTCAGCCAGCAGGCTGAATTTTCATCATCAACAATTACGTGCATTTCTAATAAGCACTGAAGAATTATGCAACAAATAATTTTATGCATTCAAAAGAACTCGAAAGAGTACCCTGTAATTTTCTTAGCATCTCAAAATTAACATCATCAATATTATGAATAAATTAGGGTGGAGGAGAGGAGAGGAAAAAATTATGGGCTTCAAAGGCAGAAATAGGTAATACTATCTCACAGACACTGAAATGAACTGTAGTTCAAATTAAATACTCATACAATTTTACTGATTCTAATGAAATAATTCAACATGTGAAGCATTGCTTTGACTCATCTAACTTATACTAAAGCCCTAACAGTCTAAGCTACATATGAGCTTCTCTTAAAATATTTATAGATGCAAACTTGTACCAAACTCTCCAAACTAGATCTCTGCTCTTTGTAGCACTCAAAATGCAAACTGGAATCTCTGAAGGTAAGAGTAATAACTACCAAAAAAAAAATTTTAGACATCCACAAGTTACGAAGAAAAATGGAACAGTGAGTGATACATTCTGAATTCATTATTACATTTTTATTTGTGACTATCTTTTACTGTTTAATTACATGTCACATTACTGATTTTCTTGAACAGCACGTCTCAGCATCTATTTAGAATGAAAATCCTAGAACACCAGCATTTTCCTCCCATCACTGAAGCCACTACCTGCTACCATCAAGCTACTTACTTACTGCCTTAGTCACAACACCTTTTAACACACCATCTACTAAAATATAGTCATGCAGAAATTTAAAGTGTATTTCCAATGTCATTCGTTTTACTGAAATAATTTAAAACAGAAAGCCAAGTTACAGAATGGGTTAAACACTGCAGAATGAAGAAGCTGCAAGCCACAATCAAATGAAACAGCAAGCCACATGTCCAGAAGTGCCTGTGGGCATGCTTTGTCTAAGACACATGCCATAGCAGAACAGCAATTTAGTACATATGCAAGATAACCACATACAGCTGAATCATATCTTCAAATGACATAAGGGGTTCAATGCCTTTATCATCCTCACAGCACTAAATGCACCAGGTCTGTGGATATCCCTGTGAGAAGGGGATTCGCACCATGTTTTTTTCAAAAAAGAAGTTTTGCCACACTTGGGTCAAGTAACAACTTCATTACCCCCAGTGACACCATGGCACACTGTTGTGAAGATTTAAAATTCATAATCATTTAAGTGCAGTAGTGATACCAGCTGTCATGGCAAAACAGACAGAAAGAGAATTGAGAGCACACTGCTAGGAAGAACATAGGAAATAAAACCAAAACAGAGCCTGCTACACTACATGTATTTAATGTATGGGGAATGACATTGTCAAGCAGCAAGGAGAACACCACCAGACATTGCTGGGAGCTGACGACAACAGCATTAGGAAATACACTTTTTTGGAAGCTATGATCCTCATTCCTCAATGGAAAACTAGGCTGTCTGATTTCAGTGCCTGATTCTTCTCCAGTTTTTTTCCAGTACATAACCATATTTTACATCAAACCATGCTAGGTACTTCACCTATAAGCCATGAAAATGCTGATGATGTGCAGTGTAAAATGTGCAGCAAAATGCAATGTACTAGCAAATTTATAAAAGGGGGAGCTGACAAAGGAGAACAATTTAAAAAGCCTTCTGATTTAACTTACTTCAAACAGTTGCCCAAAAATAGGTACCATCACTATTTCGGATTCAGTACTTAACACTAAATTACTCCTGAAAGAGCAAAGCAACCACTTACTCTTAATACTCTGGCATTCAGAGCACGTTCAGGAATAAAGTTTTGCACATGTCATTCTGACTTATTAGAACATAAAATTACATAAACCTGTAATATATATATGCCACTTACAGATGGACACTAATTTTCCATTACGAGTGATGAAGGGGAATACATCTTACTAGTATATAAAGGCAACACAAATCTTACAAGAAAAAGAGATGACTGCAAAATTACAATGCCGAACTATAGTTAATACATCTGATCAACCTTAATAGCCTGTAGGCTCAAAAGAAAACTACTTCTTTTTTCCAGAATAAAAATAAAAAAATACACAGACCACAGCTCCTCCTAAACTAAAGAATATTAAAACTCTGTCTAATCTTGTATGTGTAGGCCTATGTTTGCTGTATGCAATATACACACCAGGATATCACACACCTGCAGTAACTGCTTCATCACATTCCACTTACTTTCAGGGCAGCATCATGGATCTGGAGCATTAACCCAAGGAATACACAGGCACACCTCCATCCCTTCCAAGGACACATCGCTTCCCACTGAGGTTCTCATCCTCTTGACACACTCAGTTGCCAACTTCCATTCTGCCAAGAACTCAGTAATATATATTGCTATTTATTTTTCTTCTGAATGCAATGTATCTGTAAAACCTACACTTTATAAGGCTGTTAATGCCAACTGTAGGCAGCTATTGATTAGTCTGATAGAGTTGTGTTCCAGTAAAACACCATGCTACAACACTGAAGAAGATCAAACATCCAACTACTTGAAAATTTCACCGTATCAAAAAATAATATATGGACAACTTTCATTAATGTGACAGCACTCAATTAGGGAAAATAAAATTTGATCATCTGATTCATGTGCCTAACAAAGAAAACACAAACAGTGTGATCACCAGACCAAATGCACACAAACGTATGCACACTCATTTCTCTCTGAAACAAAAATCACGTGCTGCAGATTCTGCCAACTCAACAAAGATGACATTTGCATGATGTGCTCACAAATTATGACAATACAACTTGGAAAACAGACAACACTGTTACAGCTCAGACACCCTGTAACAGTGCATTCTGTTACCCTGCACCATGACACTCCCAGCTCCTGCCTCACCACTCACCAACGCTTCCTTCTACAGGCACGTGAAACAAGATACGGGTTCTCAAGTTCAGCTGCAAAGCCCAACTTAAGAGAGAGGTCAGAGGTGGCTGACTAATCACCTCTGCACTCTTCCAGAAGGAACCGTTAATCCGCTGGTAAAAAAGCAATGTCAAGGATGTATTAACACAAACTGCTGAGCATCCTTAACAGACACGTACTGAGTACATGCCACAAAGGAGATGTTCTCCACTAACCCAAAAAAGCTTTTGTATCTCCTGGGCTGCTGCAGAAATGAAAAATAATAGTTTGTGGAGAAGGGTTTGACCCGTGTTCTCTCATACAAAAACTTCTACCATTAAAAATACATCATGACAAGCTGTGCCAGAGCTCTAAAAATCTCCGTGTGCTGTTACTGTCCACCTGCTTCGCTTCCTGCTTTACCATGATGCTACAGGGCAGACCACACTTCACAGAATTCAGAGCCCACACATAAGAGGTACGGCCTAGGTGAACAATCACCCAAACTATTAATGTGGTATGTAAAAATATTTCTCTTCTTAAAGAGAAAAACATGTCATTTGATAAACTGGTGTCTCTTCTGAGCATTTGAATTCTGGAGTTTGTGTTCCTTATTTATTTTCCCACTTTTAAATATTTTATTTATGATGTCATTATGCAACCTCTTTATGAGTACCAAATCAATTTTCACAGATAACCACATTCCTCTAGGAAAAAAAAAAAAAGCTAAAATATTTTCATTAGGATATGGACTGCTTTTTAACAATATCTATTTTTTCCAATTCATGAACAACTCTGTCAAGACTGCATACTGGAAGACTCATACTTACTGCAGTCTTACATGCTATACATTTTTTTTGTTTCATAAAAAAGTACTCCTTTAAGGTTGGCAGATTTCATCCTGTTTACAAGTAGTCAAATCAGTTATTGCCATACTGGAGAGATCACTAGATTTAGTAAGTTCTTACTAGAGATTAAGTGTAAGAAAATTAAAACCCAGGACAAAATGTCTCTGCACAAAGCCCAAAAGCACAGCAGTTATTAGGAGGAAAAGAAGTATTTTGAGAAGCATTTGTGAAAACTTGTTGTCACAGCATTTCCATTTTAAAAAAGAGCAACCAAATACTATGAAATTAAGTTCATACTGAAGAATTTTCATGCCGGGAAAAACACGAAATTTCCCCCCAAAATTGTTCCGTTTTTGACACAGTACAGCACTTAAGAACATGACTTTGACTTTTTTGAAGTTATTTTGGCCTACAAAACCAACTAAAAGTGCCAGCCAAAGATCGTCATCAGCACTGGGCTTGAAATCATCTAAAATCTTGGGATTCAGGGCAAATTCTAGACAATCAAAACAACTTGTAATATTTCAATATAATTCATCCTCCATATATCAGTGACAGGCAGAAAAAAAATTTCAAACTTCTGAAACCATTTCAAAAGGCTATACTTTGTTAATTTTTAACTGATTAAAAGCACTGAGAATACTATTTTAATTTAACATTTTTAGAAAGTCTTAATTTTAAACCTCTTCATCAACATAGGAACAGTCACTGGCATTTTGTTACGTAAAGGGTTTGGGGTGGAAAAGAGCAGTTCCAGCTTTGTTTACTACTTTTTAGGATATCGGGAACAGAAAGAGAAAAAGCTTCTTCATTTTGTATTATTTGAGGTGAATCCATTAGCTCAGTTTAAAAAAAAAAAAAAAGAAAAGTATCACAGGTCAAAAGAACAAAATGACACACAAAAATCCATTGCCAAACTGGCTGTCGGTTGGATGCACAAGAGTAATGCTAAACAACTGTGGTATGGAGACAAAATATGCTTTCTTTAAGACACTTTTACAATAAGTTATTTAAGCCTTGTGAACAGCCTTGCCTTGCACCCACCCCTCACATATTAATGAAAACAAAGGGGGCCCATTTACATTGTAACCCTGCAGTGGGGTTAAGCATGTGACCTTAAAAGTATGGTGCTCTTGTGCTCAGTGGAAAGGTTCTTGACAATATAAACAAGAATTACTGCTGTTAGAGAAAGGGAAGACAATTAAAAACAATCTAGGATGCATGTTGTACAGCTGTTCAAGTTTCAGCTACGTCTGACCCCTAAAGATGCTACGGGTTTCACTTCAGAAACTTAAGCCATTTTAGTTTTATTAAAGTAATCCTTCAACAAAAACTGAATTCGTACAAGAAACATGAGGTTTTATATGAGTAACACACTGAAAATTATGTATTGCTGGCAAAACATGCCATCGCTGCAGTTAAAAAGATGTTGCGGTCTGCACATCTCTTTCCAATGCTTAAGCTCGCCAACAGCTGAGCAAAAAGGAAATGTCTGTAATGAATGCTAAGAGAACCTGTTGAGAAAAAAAGCCACTGTTCTTAAAACAAATGAGACTTTGACAGGTCAAATCATAATCAAATCTGTTTGACAGACCTTTGTACTCAGGCAAAAAAAAGCCCAACTGGGTGATTTCAGCAAAACTCTGCAGGCGCAGTGGCCCAAAATAGATCAAATTGCAGGACTAAACAGCCACAACATTTTTTTTAAGCTTAATTTTGGATACCATTGATTCCAAATGCAATAAAGACAGACTGCAATTATGGTCAGTAGTTTCTTTAAACATGCCTACAAATTTTCTAATAACCAAGAAAACACTTAAATTTTAAAGAGAAAATGAACAATCTTTTTTTCCATGAGTCGCTAAAAGTAATTGTCCTAATATTGTCGTTAAAAAATAAGGTTAGAGAAGAAAACCTTCCAAGAAAATAACGAAGATCTTGGCTAAGTTTCATAAAACCACAATTTTCCTGCCTTTTTGATCTTTGTACAGTCAGCATAAGCCACTGAAACTCCTCCACAAATGAAAGGCATTCATGGGAAGCCATCAGAAAGCATTGCTTGTCCTCTGGGACCCAGGACAATAAAAGAAAAGTTTGTGTCTGCCACGTGGGCCTACAATTCAGCTTAAATGAACAAACCATTGCAATATCCTTCAGCTTTGTGAAAACGATACTTCCTACTTTTTTGGAAGAAAGGAAGTCATATATAAACAGAACAAAGGGAAGAGGCAACACAAGTAGAGCCTCTCATAATAAATATTACAGTGAAAGTTTTGCTCATCAAACCAAGATTAAAAACATATTTTAATCTCCCAAGTTTTATGCCTTTGATGTATGTTCAAGAGGAAATCTTATATATTTTGTAAGATTTACAACATTTCTAGTGGGAATAGCTTCATATTTCAGTTTTTTTCCCCTCTTTCTGAAATTGAGAATGTAGGGGGTTGATCCTATCCCCTAATGCTGTGTCATATCAAACACTTCTGTAGAGAATAGAACTTAGGATGTCCTTTGGACATTTTTCCCCCACAAACAGGCTAGTGTTCTACTGAACAAAGCACTCCAAAGTCATTATAATGGTTTAATGGTAACCTGTGCAACTATGAAATACTTCTTAAAATGCCAGGTTTCCTAGACCACAGCAAAGTTTAAACATTTGCACTAAACTCCATAGCATACAGAACCACTAAACTGCATTTTGCTTGTGGTGCTAAAATTAGGAAACAGTTATACAGCTTCAGTAGAAAGAGTAGCAATTTATTATCTGTAATTTCACCACTACATGCCCACAAAAGCCTGATATAACACATGAAGCATTAATTTTCAAAATTACAACACACAAAGCTTAAACCTTATGCATCAGGGGCTCCCTTTGAAACATCTTCTGTTGAGTGCACGATTTTCTTGTCCTCCCATAAAACCTTTCGGAGCAGCTTCTCTTGTACTTTCTTGAAGCAGCACCCATTGCCATGATAAAAGGATGTACTCTTAAGATCACATTTTCTTGCTGTAACACAGTCAAATAGCTGCTCATTTCCACAGCCTTAGGTGAAGGCAAAGCCAAATACACTAATGATCCCCCCAGATGAGGAAAACCAGCTGAAAGTTTCAGTGTAAGTAACAATGAAAAAGTGGATAAGCATGCTCTCCCTGGTCTTGCAACACTCTTGGCCTTTCGCTTTGGTTTTATCTACCAACCATTATCTACGCAGGACATAATCAGAAATTCTCTAGTACAGTTTCACAAACAGAGAAGTTGGAAGAGCAAAGTTGCCAGAACTGTCACTTAAAACAACTATTACAGTGAAGGTAATTGTACTGCATATTGGTAGGACTTAGTTTAACAATATTTAAGGAAGATCTGTTAACTTCAGAGAAATACAAAACTGCTGTGAAACAGTTATAAATGAAGAAAACACTGGGTGGTAGATAGATGTGTACTTAGGAGGTGAAAAGAAAAAAACAGGTGAGTGGGGCTGCACTGGCTGGCCACTGGAATGCCCTCAGCAGCTTGCCAGGTCGGCTGCTTGGGGGGCACACGAGCCCAGATGAAGGAAGCCCGGGGGCCTGCCTGCTGCGCCCTGGCCACAGCAGGAACACACACAAAAGCAGTCGAGGACGCAGCTCCTCCACCCGAGGGGACTTCCCCCAGGCTGGTGGCAAAGGCGCGCCGGCAGAGGCAAAGGATGAGAGAGGGGTCTTCTGCATGGGTTCCAGAGGTTTATTCCTCTGAAGGTTCAGAGGCAGGAGAGATGAGGAACCAGGGAAGTACCAGCATTTTTATACTGGGACAGAGGGAGGCGGGGTGAAGGGCATAACCCAGTAGGGAAAGGGAACATGGGAGGAGTTGACAGAGGCACGGCCAATGGGGACAGAACAGAGGAGGGATTTATACAGACAACCAATGGGGGACTGAGGAAAGGGGAACATTCTAGAACATAATGCATATGGAACAGGGGAAATAAATAAACATAGACTCATACATAAAACTAGGAGGGGAATACACAAACCAATAGGGCTGCAGGGGACTGTGGGAACTCACCATAACTGGGAGATGCATTTTAGGAGTTTCACACTGCTACAGGTGAGGAGGTGACAAAGTCTTTCCAGAGCTGTGTCAGCCCCTGGAGAGCTGATACAGACTCTCCTCCTCTGTGCCATTTCAAAGGCACATGGACCACATAGCTGTCTTTCCACAAGTCAAATCCTTTCTAGATCTTTCCCAAGCACCCCAATCAGTCCATTTGATTCCAAAGATACATAAAAGAGAGATGCAGAAAGTTGTCCGGAGATGGCAACTTGCAGATAAAGAAAAAAAGGAGGAGGCAGAGATTTCAAGGACAGCAAAAACCCACCATAGCAGATTGTCTTTCTTAAGGAAAATAAGTGAAATGCTGTAAGAGAAGAAAGGATATCGCACCAGAAAATTAATATAGATTTTAACTTAGGAACAGTCAATAAGAGATTATTCCAAAACTATTAGAAAAACAACAATAAATTTATAACCAGAAGCGCCAAAGCTGGAATTACACCAATGAAGCTTCAAGGAGCCTGACAGGGAAGACAGGTGTCTTGTCAATAAATACCATGCCAGAAGAAGGTTCAGGCACAACTTCTTAAGTCATTTGCCCAAAGCAAATAGCAAGCAAATGAAAGTGTGAGGAATAATAGGATTCTTGTCTCCTACTCTCTATTTCCCTTCAAGTTGCCATATGGTATCCATATCTGGGAGGATAAGCAGTACTTTGTACCCTGGTGTTTCAGTTTTCATGACACTTTACAAGTCTCATTGCTCATTTCACTGCTTTCCACGAGCTACTCCTTAATGACACCCAGCCATTGCTTCCTTTGCTTTCCCGTAAAAACAACATACTCAGGAAATAATGAATGTATATTTGTCTCTTTCAAGTAACTGCAGCTCCATTTTAACCATTTACTTTGCAATAAACTTTTTAAAGAGAGCTTTTTTTTTTCCCCTACAAAAAAAAAAACTGCCTGTATATCTTAAGGGTCACAATATATTTTTTCAAATTAGTAATGTCCCATAGCCTCACTTATCAGCTACAACCTATGTTAACTCCTGCACCTCAGCAAAGAAAAAAATAAAATAACAATGCAACAACTGAGCACTCCACAGTCCATTTTGACTCTTCAGCCAAAACAGAAATATCCAGTGACTGGTATAGTTCACAAAAAAGACTATCAAATTGCTTCTAATGGCAAGTTTCTAAAAGCATGCTTTGCTAGACAGAGTTACTTAAGAAGTAGTTGTGGAAATGAGAAAGAATTGGCCTAGAGAAGAGGGGTGTAAGCTTATTAACAACAGCATCCAAGCCCCAGCTGAAAGGGCAGAAAGGGAGCACCTGAAAAGGGAAAACTGTTTTGTCTCCTCTGAGGAGTGCAAACAGTGGACTCAAACTACTCAGTCAAGGCTGAGCCAGTTTCACCAGAAGGGGAAAGGAATCCTCCAGAACCACAGAGGCCAGGACCACACCTCAGGGAGAAAACAAACCAGTGATGAACACGACTCAAAGAGTTACTTTTTGGCAGGGGAGTCTCTCTCTTGTTATTCTTCCTTGGTGCCCAACCTGCTGCATAGTCTGTATGAGAAAATTCTGCATTTTTCTGCATGGCAGTAGCCTCTGAAGAAGTTATCAAAACTTATGTTTAAGAAACAGAATTGTAAACTCAACATTTTAACATACTTAAGGACAGGATAAGGCAAAGCTTCTGAAAACAAAACATTGTTCATAATAAATTAGGAGAAAGGAAATTCTTGAGAAATTTTAAGTCTTTCACCTCTCCCCAAAGCCCAAATTCTCATAGAATTTTAAAGTCTATTCCATTCACAAACCATTGCAACTCTCTGGAAACTATCCTAAAGGCTAACTTTCCCCTGTGGTTAGAAAACTGTTTGCTATGTGTGCTACAACATGGTCTAGGAGTAATATTCTAAATTTTTCACCTTTATATAAACTTGAATATGAAAAACATAAAGAAATCCAAATTAGATTTTTTTTTTCTTGATTAATATAGCACAGGGAAAAGATTCATCACTGTTCATAAGAATTCATTCGCCCAGGGAATTTTTTCATCTGTCCTCTCCTTTACTTAGCTAGACAGAAAATAGATTTTGCTGGCTATGTTTAATTTCCACAGCTGTCACTGTGATCTAAAACATTTATATTGGAGCAATCACATTTATCCTCAGGAAACCAGGAACTGGAGTACCAGTTCAAACACTGGATAGGCTATCTGGTATCTTCTGACCCCAGTGGCATCTTAGATTTAGAAGCTGTACATTGCAAATAAGCAGTAAAATATTTTTTGATTAAAATGTATTTGAAAAATGCAATTAAACAGCAAAAACTGACATGGTTTATATATGCTTATTGACTGGGTTAGTATAAATGTAAGGCAAAAGTAGGTGTAAAATGAGAATGAATATAAATAATTATTATTTCTGATGTAAATCTCTAAGCATACTTTAAGTAGCATACTTTGAATGTCTAGTAATGAATTTAATTGTATAAATTCTGATTATGGAAAAAGTCACCAAAAAAGAGCATCACAGGCAACAGATTCATAGCCTCACTTGTAAGTCATGTTATTTACTTAAGGCCGTTATGCAAATTTTCAAATGGTTGTTTTTAAAAAAGATTACAGCACTTCTGTAAATATTTATGGTTCAACCCAAGAAAATAAATGGCTGTTTGTGATAAATGTAAGAAGGAATCAAAGATATTTCAGTAGACTTTAAAACAGGACTAGCAAAATTCTAATGTACTATATATTTGTACAGAACATAATCTTCAATATGAAAACTGCTAAGTACATTGTTCTAGCTATACCAGCCAAATCAGCAAACAACTTTCTCCATCTTTCATGAAGCAGATCTTATTTAGCAACCTGTTCTTATTATTCTCATTTAAAGTACTGATATTTATATGTTTAAATTACACCTTTAGTTGTTTGTTCTTTCAGTCTTGCTTGCTACCCACTAATTTATTTCTCCCCCATGTCATTTTTTCTTTTTTTAGTATTAAAAATGGATTTACACAAAACCAATAACAATTTGCAGTAAAAACATATTCTGATTTTAATCAGGCAGTTCATCACTTAAAATTTCACACATACACACTATTGCAAATGTTCTATCTGCAGACTTTCAGGCTGAATGTTCTGCTAGTGTGAGGCCATAACATAACCACTCCTTCAAGAAAGCTGATTCAGAAATATGTCAGCAGACAAAAAACTATTTTGACATATAAAGTGAAATCATACACTCAGACAAAAGTCACATTTTTAACTAATTGCATCATTTTGTATTAGTAGTTTACATATTTAATATTCCCAGAGGAAGGCCCTATTAAATGCTGCAGCCAAGTTTAAGAGATGAACATTCAGATCATATTAATACCTTCAGTTCTTTTAACCCTAGCATCCTTTGCACTTCCAAGACTCTTTATTTTTCCATTGTATTTATTTCTATTTCTCTCACTTGGTTATTGTTACTCCCTCTTTTCTGCAACCTGTTTCCTCCCAGTTTCTTGCTCTGGTCACAAAACCACTCTGACCTTTAATTCTGCCTCCTACCGAACTACTTCAAATGATTTCAATACATTTTGTGGTGCCAGACTACTCACAATCTCTCTACAGCAGTAGAAAAAAACCATTTAGAAGCGTAAATGAAACTATTAAAATGGAAGTGAAACATTAAAGGCACGAGGAATGAAGGCAGTGTAGCATTTAGTATTTGCACTAACCACAAACCAGCAGTTGAATGGCACTTGGCATTTAAGCAATCTTAAACAGAGAAATCATGTAGGGAGCCACAGTGCAGCGTGCAGCATTCCCCCTGGAGCATGTGCAGGAAAAAAGTACCCCTAAAATTTTAGCATGTCTGCTTTTTATCCCACAACGTAGGGCCTAATTGCCCTCGGTGTCTGAGCTGGATTCCTTGCATGCTGGAGCAGAACAAATACTACTTTTTCACCTATCCGTCACAGCAGACATGAAAGATTATGACAAAAGCAAACCAGCACTAATCTTAGCACCTCACTGAGCTCAGAGCAAAACACCAGAAAGCAAAGCAGAGAGAAACTGAGCACACACAGACAGTGAAACACAATCATCAAATGAGTGGCTGGACAGGAGCAACTTGCCTCTATGCTTCCACTTAGGTAACAATCATCGTATATGCTGTAGAACAACATTAAACATTAGAGCATTGGTACGCAGATTAAATGTTTAAGAATGATTAGAATATGTTCCAATTTTCGGGCAGACTGGAGGACTTCATCCAGCAGTTCAGGCATTGAGCCCATTCTGGTAACTGAGTTAAAATGGAGCTTTATACACCAGTGAACTCATGTTCCAGCTCTGCAAAACAGACACTGTTAACATTTGTTCAGTCTAGTCTGATGCTGAGTTTTCTTAAAGCAGCAAGTCAGGAGCAGTTATGCCTCTACTGGAAAATGCAGAGGGAGGCTTATCATATTCTGTTACAGCTTCCCAGGTTGCCATCATCTGAGCTGAGAACAATCTACAGGCTCAAAAAACTGCCCCAAACAGATGAGCCACTCTCCTTCCGTTTTTGGCTTCCTAACTTTAGTGTTTCCTTTGCTCTTTGACCATCTCCTTTGTTTATGTGCGAGTCCTAAACACTGCAGAGGGCTCTGCTGCATCAAACATAATTCTCCTGTAACTGGCTTGTCCCAGTTTCAGGTACTACCAGAGAGGTTCTGGAGTGGAAGAACACCAATGAGGGAAGTCTTGCAGGTCTTCCATCATGCCCACACTTTTCAAGATTTGGAGGAGGTGGAATGACCACAGCATGAAGAATCTCCAGGTGGAACATGTACCTCAGATTTTCAGTCAAGGAATGTGTTATGGTCACCTTTACAGAAGGGAGCAAAGCCAGTGCCACGGCACAGTTTGGTGAACACTGGCAATTGCTGCAGGCCACTGTAAAGGCTTTGCAGTTGGACACAGCAACTCAGCAAACCTGGACACATAACTGAATTCTCCTGGAGCTGTGGGAATGGTTACACAACCCCAGAAATGTGTGAAAAACAAAACAGCAAAAATTCTTTGGTGCTTCCCTCTCAATCAGCTCCAGCACTTCAAGGAATACAGCTGAGAAAAACACCAAAAAAACCTATGGTATTCTGAGAAAGGACTGAAATATTAGGGCAAGGGTAACTTCTGCACAGCCACAGCCTTCGAAACAACTGAAGGCTTTTAATGTAGCTCCTCAATTCTGAAACCACAATGACTGGGGCACAGCTGGCAGCTGGACAAGAATCTCTGCAATATCTCCACATCACCTGAAATGACAGCCATATGTATTTATACCTTATAAAGTGTGTGTTTATACGTATACATACACACACATGTATGTATGCACACACATTTATAATTTTTAATAAATCTTTCCAAAAAGGCTTAGAATGAGACACAGGTAGGTATCTACTTTTTCACAGGCTTAAGTTGGGAATACCTTCTTCCATATGCTTTTTACTATGATTCTTTTGGTTATGAGATTTTCATTATCTTTAAATGGAGGATTTCTGGAGGAGCTGTTCAATGCAGAGAACTTATGTTCTAATGCCTACAGCTTCAACAGACTTGGGCCCCTATGGAAGAAGCATGCTCCTCTCATCTCCTCACCCCAAATTGTCCCAAAATAATTTTCAGATAAAACAGAGAATGAAAAATCCTTTAGAAAAAAAAAAAATCAAAGGATAAAACATTGAAAAAAAACCAAAACCCAAATAAAAGAATGTACCTTTGACCTCTGGTAATTCAAATGGAGTGTTAATCACCAAAGGATTAACACCCTCAGTATTATAAATAACATAACCAGTCATCAGGAAATTACAACACCCCATATCATCAAGAAACATTGAAGTCTATAATAGAACTATGCCCGAGCAGTGGGATGAGACAGATGAGAAACTTAACACATTGTATCAGTTCACTGAGGGTCTGCAACTTCTAGCATTACGGAGAGCAGCTCAGTACTTAAACAGGCAAATACCTTTCCCTCTCTGGGTGCACATGGCTGTATATACATATATATGTATCCATGTGCCATATACACACAAAAAAAATAATTCACATGTCTTAATCACTATATGCATTTTTAACTTTTTAAAAATCTATGCGTATATAATCTCCCTGGGTTTTTTCAGAATAATTTTATGTTTGGTGAATTAGAAGCAAATACTTTCTAACATACTTAAAATAGTTTTCTGCATTCGACATAATTACTTTTTCTTAAACAAAGACTATTTCTTCCGTATTTGATTCTGTACTACAAGCCAGTAACATATTAAATGTAGTATTATTACTGCACAGAGGTACCAACTGAGGGAATTCTATCAAAACACTACGTTTTTAAAGGGATGGGAAAACAAAAAATCAAAGAAATCACTACCCACAGTATTTAGCTTTGAAGGAGACACACAGCTACAGCCTTATCTTCTGCCATCTTCTCCATAACCACTTCCCACTTGCAAAGCCTCTTCATCCTATTTTCTCTCAAACCACTCCACTCCTTTTTGCCTGAGAGCCTTTGCCAGCCTCTCCCACTCTTTCTCAATCTCCAAAGTTTTTCCTGCCAAGCTTGTTTTCTATTCCCACTGTACCCAAAGGTCCATTCCACCCACACACCCAGTTTCAAGTTTTCCAGGCACTTCTGCACTCACTCCAAAGCTGCTGTCCCAGGAGTCCTCACTCACCTTGCCTTCAGTCCTGTGATTCTGCCAACAAAATGGCTCCTAACCCTCTTCCCATGTTTCCACTGGCTGCTGGCACCTGCTGCCACTCTCCCCCTGGCCAGCTGCAACTGCTGTTCTGATTGCTTCTTTCCCCACCCTTTACTCTTTAAGAAACCCGTAGAGGTAAGTAAAGGAGTAACATTAACGAGTCAGGTGAAGCAAATGAGATGGTAAGTAGAACTCACTCAGCACTTACTGTTTCCAGCTGTGCCTGTGCCTTGCTAATCAATCTCCTCCTCTACCCAGACAGGAGGGGTCCACTAGGAGCAGAATCCCAGCATTTCCCCAAGAGGAAAATCAGACCTTTTCCTCAACATGGCGTACCTCATGAAGAACAGGAAGAGCGACTCATCTCAAGAAAGAACAACTGAGTTCAAATTACTTTAAATTGTAATAGTATTTTCTGCTGAGACTCAAAGAGCAGTGGAGAGAAGATCCACATTCTCACAATCGCACCGCATTAGTTTACTTCTTCCAAAGAACAATAAAAGAAGGTAGGGTCATGGAATCTGGTGACACACCTACAAGCAAGCAAGCCAAGGCTGCAATGAAAATGGACAGCTCTTCCCATGTATAAAAATCTTAAAATTAGATGGGGATGAAAAGAAGAGTAGACTTCCTCAGTTTGAGAAGCCTTTACAATCTAAACTGCATTAGAATTTCTCCTTTAAATCTTCAGTAAAAAGGACACACTCCTTCAGTTCACTTCTTCCCATTGCAGAATAAGTAGCAAATCTTATCTTTTTCAAGCCCGCTATAAAAATCCCACACAATTTCTCCAACCTTGTGTCATTCCACAACTATGAAATACAGTTTCTAAATGAAATACACTTTAAATCTGTACCATGAGAAAAAGCACAGCTTAATTAAGTTAACTAAGCTGATTAAGCCATGCTCTTTCACCTACTACAGGAAGTATTTAGCCCTGGAGCCATCCTAAAGGCACCTCGCACAGGGTATGACATGTTTTCCAGAGATACTGTATATATTTAGTCACTGTGGAAGGGGAAAAGCAAACACCCTATATGTCAGCATGCCAACAAAAGAACAGAAGAAGCATCAGCTGATAAAGCAGCTGTTTACATCTCATTCTTGTCTGGAAGGTAGGTATTACATTACAAGGGAATAGACAAAGTTAAGAGAACAGTACCCAAGCACCTCAGATCTGACTGTTATAAAATAATTTAAGAAGGAGCACACTCTCCAAAAATCTTGATCACCGATATTATTACTAGAATCTGTGTGAGTTTACAAACAACTCAGACAAATGAATTGAAAACTGAATAGATTGCAACAGCTTTATTTTAAAATAATTAAGGATAATCTCTCTCCTTTGCTGTATTTAAATGGGTTTATATCATTAAAAGAATTCTTTAAAATTTTCAATCCTTTTAAAATCTATAAAAGTGATTTTTAAAATAAAGACATAGCAGTATTCTTATCTTGGCTTTTCCTGGTACAAGGCTGCTGCTCTGTGTCTCATAAAGATTTCTGGCAGAGTGAGAAAACCTGGTCAGTATCAGAGCCTTTCCGGGGACCTGTCTGAAGTGTCGACAAGCAGCTAAGCTGAATATTAATACACTCTCCATCATCAAAAGCTGTTGCATACCCAAAGGATGAAAAATATTTTAATCAGCTTTCAGCTTGTCTAGTAGAAGTCAGTTTATTCCTTTGGGATTATACATCTATGTGCTCAATTTTTGTCTTCGCACTCTCTCTCCATACATATTACTTTTGAAACTAGCAGCAAAGAGCCTAAATCTGCTGTTTTGTTGGGAAAAGCCAGCTAATGCTGTGATTCAATTACAGTATTTTACATTTAAGAAGAAAATGTAGAAGATGAAAAGCAAAGAAAAAACTTGAGAAAACAGCCCTGTTATCAAGTTTTTTAACAGTAGGATTTCTTAAAGAAACCAGTGAGACTTTTTTTGTTTTGTTCAACATTTCAGCAAATTTTAAGAGTTTTCAGACAGGTTCATCTGTTGTCTTACCCATCTTTTCTTGTCCCCAATAGATTCCTAATTATTGCAAATTCACAATTCCTTTAGCATAACAACCACCAGTGGAATTGACCCATGAATGTATAAATATTTTATAAACATGTGTTTTAAGTATGTCCTACACGAAAACCAACAAAAGATCAGTAATGGAAAAATGCTTTGAAGAGCCTTGACTGTACAAGTGTACCTGCATGGCAACCTTTCCTTTCTTTGCTGTCTTTCCTCTGAGAGACAATGCCACTCCCCGTAAAGTTGCATTAATCAAGATAACACCTACACGAGAAGACTTTTAAAAGTGAGAAATATTAATAATCTTAATTCTCTTTATTTTCAATACTTTCAAAAGCAACATTTTGGAATAGGACCTAATAAGGACTTGTATTGGTCTTTGCTTTGAGCATCTACATAAATGCGATACAGAACTAATTTCATCTTGCCTCACCCCTGCTTCCCGGGGATAGATGTATTACCATTGGACATGCAACACCATGGTGCTCTTTCCTCTTCCCATAAGAGAAGACACGAAGAAGTGTAAGGCTCTGCTGATTTTCAGATTTTCTATCAGCTCATGGAAGTCTGAGAGGTACAACCTCTGTGTGGTACTACACGGCATCAGCACAAACTGCTTTGTACAGACTAATCTTAAAATAATTTCTGTCATCCATCAGCAACCCAATCTATCATTCCTTTTGAGCAAAAGAGTGAATTCTGTGGTCCCACTGCTGCAAGTGATTTCAGCACATGATTTCTATTTCATGAAATGGAAGCATGACATTGGACAGAAGGAGACCAAACGGATCACAACGAGTTAACCTACTCTGCCATGTGTCTGAATTACAAAAAAGTCTTATAATTCAGTTATCCAAGCTGAGTCCCACCACAACATCACAAAACAATTGACCTTCTAGCTAGCTGGTGAAGCTCTAATCCATTAGAATGTAGGACACAGCTTGAAGATCGAGCTAAAATGTAATTATTAGCAGTGTATATATGCATACATATATACACAGACACATAAAAATAATCACTTCCGTTTATTACACAATGATATTGATCCCTAGGCAGCTAGACAACATGAACTGATGCACTATTCCCAGCTATTAACAGTGCACTTCGTGGATCACTGCATGCTAAGCACGGAGCTGGATTCATCTTGAGCACAGCTCCACTGATGCCATTCCTGTCCCCCAGCAACAATCCGGCCTGTTCTCAAAATCTCCTTAATCGTTCTACTTTATTACAGAAATTCAAAATGAGTTCTATGAAAAATAGTCTGATTGTGATAAACAATCACATTATTTTACTGGAACAATTTAAAAGATTTGCTACACTTTATATTAGTGCCTCTGTTGTGAAAATTATATAGAGTTCAGATTGACTAGCAGTCCAAGGAAAACTGCCAAAATCTGATGTTCACTTGTTACATTTGAGAAAAGCCAGTAATTATCTTCCTACTGCAGAATAGTAGACATTATTATATCTACAGCTTCAGGATCATTAAGCAGAAGCATGTGTAGTGACAAACAGAAAGTGCAAAAAAGATTCACACAAAAGCTCCTGAGAACTAGACCTGGGAACTGCCAGGAGACAATCAGGGTCAGCCAAAACACAGTAAACTCTTTCTTAAACAGACAGAATTTGCCCATCGGAAAAAATATAAAATAAAAGCTCCTATGTGGCTCCATCTACACTTTCCAATCATGATATGGGGAGGCAGAAATTTGTTGGTTTCCTTCAAATGCAGGATGTTTTCTACCGAGGACATAGCCAATAAGTAATTTTCAGATGCAGAAAAAATCACAGTCTCATTTAATTGAGGAGGAATTTAAGATCAGAAATTGTCTGCAATCTAAAATCAAAGTAATCAATGTTTTGATTGCCAGACTGATTTTGAAAACCACACCTAAGGTACTTGCACAAGTTAAACAGAGGGTCAGTAAAAGAATTAGCACCTAATTCATCAGGACATAATGCTCTCCATAGCAACTTCTGAAGCCAAGTTTTATTTCTTCACGTATAAAATGAAAGCTGCAATTTTGAGCAAAGATGAAGTAACTGTTAAAGAACACATTACGAAAATACTATTCAGCCATGATCCTGTTAGGAATTAGAGGAACTGATGATCAGGTAGGAAAGAAAAGCTATCAATGCAGCAACAGCAGCTTTTCAGAAGACATCACCTCCTCTGCCTACCAAAGCCATTTGGAAAGTAAAGCAGCTGTATTCTATTTTATAGTGGTTACAGAGCCACTAAAATATAATAGCAATAAAACCACATTTAGCAACACTAGCTGTATTAAAAAACATAGAGCAATGTAGATGGTGACATTTTAGTCATACTGCCATTTGCTTTCACTTTCTTTCAAAATCACAACTTACCCTAGTTTATAACAATCACAGTACAAATTATTCCTGCCAAACCACTGTAATTCACAGTTTGACTCCAAGCCAAATCCCTTTTTTTCTGTGTAGCATGTCCATAAACATATATACACAAATACAAATCCATAAGCTCTGTATCTGATCACTTCTAGGATTGAATAAACGAGAACTAGATACAATTTTAAATATCGGTAATCAGTAATCAATTTCTATATAGCGTATAACATAAATTCTAAAAACAGGTTAATTTCTTTTCAAAAAATACTATTCTCAGTGTTCAAATACAGTCTTTTATTTAGTTTTTCTACTAGGAAATAGATTTCTGAGAATATTAAAGCATATCAAAGCAACCCAATCTTCTGGGTTGGAAGGTACCTTAAGGAAAATTTAGTTCCATCCCCTCTGCCATGGGCAGGGACACCTTCCCAGGTTGCTCCAAGCCCTATCCAGCTTGGCCCTGAACACTGCCAGGGATGGGGCAGGCACAGCTTCTCTGGGCAACCGGTGCCAGGGCCGCAACAGCCTCACAGTAAACAATTTCTTCCTAATATCCAAACAAAATCTGTCCTCTGTCAGTTTAAAACCATTCCCCTTGTCCTGTCACTCCATGCCCTCGTGAAAGGCTTTGCAAAGAAAAATGAGACTGGTAAAACAATAGCTCAATACTACGGCGTCATTATTTCCACAGCAAATAATAAACCTCAATAAACATACTGTTGATAGAAAGATCTTTTGTTATACTAGTGTATGTCCATCCAAGGTTCTGGGGGAACAATGGTGGAAACAGCACACAGTTTTATCCAATCTACACCAGCCCCACCACACTGACTCTGCTTTCACTGAAATCAGCAGAGCTCCCAACAACGTAGTTCCCATCAACAATAAAAGGGTGGCAACACCAGGTTCTAAAATATCCTTCCAGGATTGACATTGGATTCACAAGGATGCAGCAGGAACCATCATCTGAGGTTTTCCCTCCCTATCAGACCCAGGGCAACTTGCAGTACTGCCAAGTACATTCTAATGCTCTCTAAACTCTTTTCATATGTTTTTCCTGCTGCAAAGAACTGCAAGCAGTTGGCCCCAGTGCCCATTCCCTATAAATGCCTTTTCTCTAAATATAAGTTTATATGATTCAGAAGTTAGATAAAGTAGTTAATTAGATCATCCCAGTTAAAATCCCCAGTAGGGTGTGTATGGATTTGTGTGCAGAGCATGTACACACACAAACAGTCACACTGTGCATCAGCTCTGCTGCTCCAGCCACTGCGGAAGAACTTGTAACATGGGATGGAGAAAGAATCCTGTTTAAGCCACCATCTCAGCTCAGACACAGAGACCAATTTACACAATTCAAACACAAGACTGGGAATAACCTATCTGCACAATTTTGATTTCTGCTGATTGTGGTATATGCATTTATGCCTTAAATACTAACACAGAGCTCATCACATTTTACATGCCAAGTGCAGGTATTTAGTACACACAATTGTATACATCCAAGAGTATAAAAATAGAGTGAAGATCACAGAAAGAAGCCCTGTTACAGTAAGAATTAAGCACAAGACAACAGAATTCTAGTTATCCAAAACTGCAGCTCACCAAGATCAGCTGTGTGCACAAGAACACCTGCAAATGTCGAATTTTTAACTCGGGTGCAAATCCACCCAGAGGGGAAGGCAGAGGCAGGACCACACCACGGGCACAGCTACACAACCCACCCATGGTTCTCCCACTTGGGCCATCAGAAATGCACCTCACTGTCCCACAGGACATAAATTGTCCTAAACTTCTCCTGGCTTATGCCAGTGTACATTATAACCTCAATGTTGTCAGTGTGATTTTCCCAGAATGCTGTCAGAGTGGGAAGGCTGCCCTTTGAACAATTCCAGTTTATAACAGAAACGTTATAGTGGTTCATATCAACGCAGCTCAGATCTCAACCAGCTCACGTAAGGGTTAAAAATAGAAAGTGCTATCCACTGGTTTGCTCTGATGTTCCTGTAGATATTGTCACTGGATGTATCCTCAGAAGAATTCTATTCAACACCTCTGTCTTTAAGTACAAAGCTGTAGGCTGTAGCAGCTTTAGGAAACATAAGTATCCTTTTTTCTGCTGCACAGTATCTGTGTGTGAAATTCTCTAAAGGGGTTTAAGTATTTACCCTGAACACTATCAGACAGTTTCTAAAATTTTCCTTATCCTGTTGCAGAAACACTTCAAAGAGAATCATAAACACAGTCTTTTGTGCTTTCAGCACACATGTTGTTTTGGAAGCTTAAGTCTGAATTCCCTCAGAATTGTAAATAATTTTTTTCCTCAAAGATGTGCAATACAACTTTACATTTTTTTTTTCTTTTTACAGATTCATTGTGATTCTACTACAGACAATGTAAAATCCTTTCTCCCATTTCTGACAGCTAAAAATATTGGGGTCAAAGAAATTATGGCCAGAAAAAGAAAAGAAAAGAAAAAAAAAAAAAAAAGAAAGTCTCCAGGATCAGGTTTTGTTGCTGTTTAAGACAAATATACATTTCCAGAAACATCTGACTCCCAGTGTACATAAAATATAACCTGACAAAAATACATTTATTTAAAGGCTCTGGCATAAACAGATAAGGAGAGCAAAAGACAAGAAATAGGGGCAAATTTTGGGTCTTCGAGCTGCCATGTTGTACCTACATTTCACAGCTCATTAGGCAAATCCAATCACCCATCGCCACATGGGCCTCCAATAAAGTGTGACACTGCAATATCTGAGCACAACGGGAAAACCAGAGGAGAAATTAAAATAATACCTCAGAGTTCCTGGAATTTTGGGTGACAAGGTCAAACCAATTCAAATGTCAGTTAAGTTGCTATGCAATTTCTGAAAGAAGCTAAACAACCAACCAGCCTGTTTGTGATCCCATTATCTATTTTTTTAAAAATAATTGGTTAGTTGTTTAAAGTGCCAAAGTCTACAAAAGCTAGGAGAATTCCTTGTAAAAGCATAATTTTTCTTAGAGCTTTTCATGGTTATCTGGGAACTGAAATGCTCTTGATTTAAATACATATTTAAACCCTTGCTTTAATTTGGAAAAAAAAAAATGGCTCTGGGCAGAGATTTTGTAGCTCAAGTTTCAGCGTAGACTCAATTCTAACTGTCAGGCTGTAAGCCCCTGACAATAGTGGCTTATAGCTGAAACTATGACATACCTCATATATAGCAATATGAGCAAATAATGAAATAGACCTCAAAAAGGAAAGAAAAATAATTTTACAAGAAAATAGCCTTGCTCTCTGATTTCAATTCAGTTGTATAAACTGATAAAAAGCCTTTTACTGAGAATAACAGTAGTAACAAGACTAAAGATAGTTTTTAAAAAGTTTTACAAATGAAGATGAAAGTTGTGCAGAAAGATACCAGTCTGCATGAAATGCCACTTTGATCATTCTACTTACACTGTGAACGCTTCTGCTTTTGCACTACTACAAATTAAAAGGTGTGCTGCATTTCATCATCATCAGCTCTATTTCAGGATGCCAAAAAGTGAAACAAATGGTGTAACAATTACTTGTGTTTCAGTTATCCCATTAAGAAATTACTTTCTCAAGATCTATGTTTCATTCCTTTAAGTAGTCCCTCCACTGCAGGCACACAGCTGTGCTGTTAAATGAAACTCCAAGTCACTCATACTTTTCTCTACATTTCAGTTCCACACTTTCTTTGGTCTTGCCAAATTCCTGCATAAATAGGTGGGATTAAATGGAGCCTAGCCTACCTAACATAATTATATATGTTGTGATTTTATACTGCAATGAAATTGATACATTTTAATAATGCCAGTCTTGGCTCTTACCCACTAAAGTCAATAAAGGTTATTAAGGCCAACTGCCATATAAATACATTGCTACATTGCTAAATGGACTGTCAAAGCAGGAAATACAATTCACACCATATAGCACTGTAAGGGCCTTTTTTTTTTTTTAAGAAACACTAGATATGTTTAAAAAAGCCTTCAAAAATTCAATGTGCAAGCGTAGCCACATATGTTTACTTTTCATTCCACAAACAAAAATAATTTCATTGATTTACATTTTACTTTTCTAATGGCAATCAACCTAAAACAGAATAACCAAAAAAAGGCTGTCGGACTTCTGCAGTTCTTACAGATTTGGTGTAGTGGTTATGGGTTTTCATAGCTAAAATAAATGTCAGATTGCAAGGTTTGCATGCTATCAGACCCTGAGAGACAAATTGTCTCTCCACTGAATCTCAGAACAGCTACAGCAAGACTTGCTCACATCACATGAGATTTCAGCTTTTCAGATTTCTCTTTACCCAGAAAGCAAAGCTTGTACAGTCTTTTTTCAAATGGTAACTCTGCCTTTGAATTCTGCAAGCATTTATCCTGATGTTGCAGGCGATAACGTGTTAATCTTGGATGACTTTTAAAAAAAAAAACCCTCCAACATATGAATAGCCTTCATATTTTCAAGGGAGGGGGAAAAAAAAGGAAGATTGGTTAAACTGCTTCGGATTTAATGGCTCATAAATTCATGAGGTAATATTGTGGGAAATGTGATGTTTTATCAGAATGTCATTCAAATGAAAGGTTTAACATTTACATCACAAGAGTGAGCTCTAAGTAAAACTATCCTCAGGGAAAGAAATGCCAGGAATAAACATTATGATAAAATTGTGCGTTTGCCATAATGTACAAAAGTATTAAATAAAGCCCACAGGTTTGAAGACACTGGGCTAAACTTCCTGCAATATCATACTCTGCTGTGACAGAAGAGCAATTACAATTAGCAGAATCAGAGATAATTTTGGAAACTTTCTTTTCTTCTTTATAGCTGCTTTAGTAAACAAGGGGAAAAACTAAAAAAAGGCACAGAGGGACCCCAAGACTGACTTTTGTATCACTCTAGACACACATATAAAAAACTACGTCAACAGTTGTTCAGCTCACACACAAAAGAAAAATACATTGCTTAAATATTTTCTTTTAAGAAATAATTCTTTTTAAGTAGCAAAATTCTTCAAAAACAAGACCAGCAGTTCTAGGAAATTTTTACTTGTAGCATTTTACATGAATCTATTCTTTTTTTCCCCTTTTTTATTTAAGAATCATCCAGCTAAAATTATAAATTTGGAGAAAAAAAAAACCCCATCGACTGCAGACTACTGGGTACCTTCAAAAATACCCTTTTGATTTAACTTAGCTGTGGAAGCTAAGCATGCACCAAAACACTGCACTTTTTATGTTAAATTGCTGTTGAATTTGTTAACCCGCAATTGATTTCCTGTGTTATGGAATCTTAGAGATTACGGCTAACTTGGAGCAGCGGGGATAATTCTTGACG
Organism: Edolisoma coerulescens; assembly: GCA_013397115.1. Lineage (NCBI taxonomy): Eukaryota > Metazoa > Chordata > Aves > Passeriformes > Campephagidae > Edolisoma > Edolisoma coerulescens. Next base: position 3,593,669 of record VWZW01000978.1, on the reverse strand, counting down.
TTAATGCCACATTTCGCTGGGTTTTTACTGAGGCCGCGCCTGGAAACTGCAGCTCAACACTGCCCCCTAATGGCACCGTGCGGAACGCCGCGGCCAGAACGAGGGTTGTGTCCCCAAAACACACCCCAGCGCCCAGCCCCGACCGCAGCGAGCGTCGAATTGACTTGGAGACTCAACGAAACAGACATTCTCAATTAACATTCTCTTCTGTCTCCTCCAATAGCTGAAATTAATTGTGATTAATATGTTATAAGTCATAAAACATTAAAGCAATTCTTAAAATTTAAATTAGAAGCAGCTTCTGTCTTGGCCCAAGCTTCGGTTTGCTGATAAATATCATCCTGAGGCCTGTTGAAAGGAGATACACTGACGCCACCATGCTTCTAATTAGAGACACATGGCAATGTCACACCACTTGGAGAAAACCTAACCCTTGAGAGTTCAAGTTTGCTGTTTTTCCATGTTTTCAACACACAATGGATATAAAATATCAAACATTCTTGTCTCTACCTCATCTAAGCCTGCGTTACAAGAGAGTAAGTTGTCATTTGAAAGAAAAACAAACCAATAGATTTTTTTTAAAATTACAAGGGTCATTCAAGAATTTGAGCACAGAAGAACACAAAAATGAGAAAAAAAACCTCACATAAGCAATTTTTATTTTCTCTCCTTTTGTAGCAAAATTCAATGTCCACTGATTTCTTGTGGCAACTGATTCCCCAGCTGGAAGTTGCACTTTTCCAGGCATGTTTGCCAAGTCTGAAACCAGACATTACTGGAGAAGCTCACAATACATTTGAGCAACTGAGTCACAACATTTCCAGTGAGCCTCAAGAGCACGTTCTTGTTGCACACATCTCCAGAGCCTCAAACACACCCCTGATACAAATCACACTCAGCACCCTCAGCCACAGTACAAACTCTTCCAAGCCAGTACAGGCAAATTGGAGCTTTATGCTGTGACCAGCAGAAGGGACCGAGAAGCAGCTCCTGCTGCAGACGGCTGGAGAGGAGCACCACGGGTTTGCCAGCACAGCCCCTTCTGAGTGCAAATCCAGGAACAGGCATGCTGACAACTGCTTTGAAAACTTTGACAGCACAGTCTCTCACCTCAGGCTCTACATGGACAGCAGCAGCAACAGGATAAGTGTTTGGCACTGAATCCAAGGAATGCACAATGTACTTTGAAGTACCCAGAAACCATTACATTTATTCTTGAAATAATCCCCTCTTGCAGGTTCTGGCTATGGTCTAACTGTGCAGGTGGACCACAGACAGTTGTACTTGCAGATTACCAATTTTGTTCTCAGCTTTCCTCAGACAAATGCACCACTGCTGTCATTAGCACTGTTGTCTATCTGGGTCTCGTACAAAAAAGTTGACAACGCACAGCATTTGTGTGGTGTAATATACAGCTGTCATCTTATGAGGCTCTAAAAGGCTCATATGAGGCTTTTATGGGGCTTTCAAACTTTTAAAACAAGCAAAGTCAAGAACTAACTAAAATCCTGGGGTTTTGGATCTGATTTTGCTCACATTTTTTCTGGCTACTGGGGGATAAAAGTAAGAGGAGACAGTGAAAGGCTGACATTGATTCTGCTTCTCATATGTTCTGAATAAAGTCTAAAACCCATTACTACAGTACAATTAAAAACATAATTGTGAGTGCTCTCAGAATTAAGCCCTAGAGGCTTTAGACTTTAGAACTAGTACTTACCATAATCTCCATTTTTCTCCAAAATTCTTCCAGTTTAGCCATAGGCTTAAGCCACCAATCAGTGTACTTCAAATACCTCTTGCCTTGGAACCAAAACTGCCTAAGCCACTCAAATTCAACCTGCAAGATAAAAACATATGGCACCATAAACATCCACGGTCATTATCTGGGGCAGGAATAGGGTAAGGCAAGAATCCAGCTATACCTGAACAGCCCCACAGAAAAGGAGACAACCACCAAAGTAGTCATTTTCAAACACACCCTTACACCCAGCTGTTTATTTCTATTCCACATCAATTTGTGACCTGAGCTACTCTCTTCAAACCCAGAGAGGTGCAAAACTCAACTCTTTTTTTCCCCCGTTTTTTACACGTTGTACATGTACGAGAAACATTAAAAATTCCAGTTTACTCACAATTCAGTCAAATATGCACCAACTCTGCCTTATTGTGATTAACACTGTGGGTTTCAAATTGTTTCAGTCATAAAAGATTGAAAAAAACTTGAGGTAATAACACTACTAGAATGCAGTCCAGTTGCTATGGAATGAGAGGGTGGCACTACAAGGAATCACACCCTCTCATCCTTCACCAGACAGCCCAGTTACCAGAGATGCTGCTTTTCTTGAAGAGTAAGCCATAGTTCTGGTCTTTAGAATTCCACATTTATCTTTGTTGTGGTAGTTACGTTTCACACTGAGTTCAAAGCTGCTTTAATCATTATTTGTACCACAAAGATTTGTTTATCCCTGCTCAACTCTGAAGATGCAAACAAAGACAACCTACCAATGTGGAAGAATAAAGAAAACTGCCCAAAGCTGTCACCTAACGCTTCTTTTCCTGCAAGAAAAAACTGAACAGCTACAGAAATCTGAAAATGGTCCAGTTAACATTAACTAAAGATTTGGTCAATACATTAAAGATTACAATAAAAAATACTTAAATTTTCAGTGTATAAAAAGAACATTAAAGCAAATATGTTAGTAAAATGTAACATGATTAGTTGGCAGACACGGATCTTAAAATGTTTTTAAAAAAACCTGACTGCTAGCTAGTGACTTTTTAGCACAGAAGTTTGATGACATCCTTCTTAAAAAAAAAAAAAAAAAGCAGAAGGAAACTTTGCTTCCTCTATAATATTAACAAGGTATGAAGAATCCAGTTATGGTTTGGTAAAAAAAAAAAAATAAAAATCAGTATATGCAGCTTTGGGAAAGCTGAGCATACCATTATTCAGTTAGAATTTTAAGAACTTAATTTTTTTTCTCTCGCCACTTCTTTTTGTGTTTTTTGGCCTCTACCACATGATGTCTGGCAAACAGCTTACATGAAATTAATCACGAGGCCATTAATCAAGGAAAAAAGAATCTTTTTATTAAAATCAATGTTAAAATATGACTCATCATAGATCTATTTCAGTCAATCTGATTTTTAACTAGTCATATTGATTTGTTACAATAATCTATGTAATTTCACCCTAATTACAGTCTGGCATATTGGCCAAAATTTAAATGTATCTTGATCCTATACACAATATATATGATTTGCCATACAAGAGCTGCTTTTTAGGTCTAAGGCATAAAGTATGGCAACAAGCTAATTCATTTTCTGCAGGATTAGCTGGTCTCATCAGAGGTCAGTGTGTACCTAATTGCAACAAGAGGCTGTTTAATGATGTGGACTGCCATCTAACACAGCTATCAAACTCTGCTCTGCATTCATCTCACGGCATCTCTGTTTAGCTCTAAGCTGGGTTAATAAATTGGGGTTGGGGAGAAAAACAATGTTTCACCCTCCAAGGTGGCCACCAAGCTGCCTGGCAAGTGACTGCTCTGAACTATGACCTCTGAACAGATAACTGTTCATTCTGAGAAAGAAAATTATCTTGATGGGTCAAGGGTGACATGATTTCTCTTCTGTAAAAACTTTTTCTGTAGCAGGAACTCACTCCTCTTGGCTTGTCTCCTTCCATGCACAGGAGAAGCTATACCAGTAAAAACCCCTCAACACTAAATACTGGAGAGACACAAAAAGCTCGTTTCTAGCCCTGTTGAAATGGAAGTTACAGAACATTCATCTTCTGTGACAAAACTCTCAGGTTAACAGCTCTTCCTAAGGATTTTGTCAAAGAGTTTTAATTTGGAGACTACCATACATGTGAACTAACTTATCATTAGAAAGTATTTTACATGACTGAAGAGGACAAAGCTGAAACATATTTACATATAAAAATATATAGGCTGAGTATCTGAGGAATAATTTTCATCTTCTGATTTTCACTTATGACTTAAATCTGTGCAAGTAAGCTCAGAATCAGGCCTCATATGTCTAATCTCAACGTATTTTCAAGTTGTCCTTTCAGCAACGATTAAAGGCCAATTTTAGGTTATTGTCAATACTGGGTAGTAAAAGGCCAACAGTAGCATTTGACATTTTGTGAGGCAATGCTCCTCAGTCAATTACTTAAAAGTACTGGTTATTAAATGCCACACATGTAGGTGATCTATATTTTCTCTCTGCCATACTAGTCAGCCACCAACCATGCTGTCAGCTCACTGTAATGTGCTAAAACATATTAACCTTCCTTTGGCTGCTTACACCTCTCCCTTTCTCATCAGTGACCTCAGTGTCTAACACCACATCCCTTCAACCCAGCTAGCCCAGGCTTTCCACCTCCCCGTGCATTCTCCAAGCTCAATTTATCTACTGCTGCCACAAAAACAGATTTGCTGTAGGCAAAAGTGACTGCACCTCACAAGCAACCAGTTCAGTCTCTAGTTTTAATCACAGTAATCAGGATCTGATTATCACAGCAGAGCAAATACCCTGATGTGAAAAAAACCCTACCTTTCAAACTTGAGTAGTTAGTTTGAAATCTGCCATATTTTCAACACAATCCCATGACACTAAGAAGACTTCCTCTAGTGTTTTACTACACTGAGGACATCTGAACATCAGTTTGGTGTTGGCATATATAGAAGCCTTGAAAGTACCAACATGAACTATTAGCAGATTTTGTATTAGTCATAGCAAGAAAAATTTTCTTTGAAGTGTGAAGAACAGGGTGCTGAAGATCTTTTCTGCAGATTTATTTTTTTATGTATGAGTATTTACATGATCTGTCCAGCAGTATTTAGTTCCTTTAAAAAGAATTTAGTTGCCAATGGTTTTCCCCAGCTGCCCTGTAGCTCTGTTTGGGATGTACTCAACAGCTGTATATGTTTTGGAAAGCCAAGTAGGAGGAAAGTAGTAGGAGGAGCAAGAGGTTCCCATTCAGAGAATTGTGCAAGATCACTTCTTTCAGGATAAATTATTCCTGACCAAACAACAATCTGATTGTGACTGTGTGTTAGTTGTCAGGCTATTGTACTCCACAGCTGCCAAGTAACTACATCTGCTCACCCTGCTACACCCCTGCCACTGAGGTATTTGTTCAGACTGCAAGCCCATAAGCTACTCAGACAAGCTGCACGTGAACACCCTTAATTAAGCTTATCTTTACTTACAACTACAAAGTACACACTGGGAGCAAAGTGACTCACACATCTAACACACAGCACATACCTTGCAATTACTCAGATATTCCTTTGAAGGCTGTTTTAGTGAGGGAGACCATGACAACAAAGCTAGATTTAAAGAAATATTAAACTTCCACCTGGCTGCCCACTAGAGTTGCTAAAATCCTCCTCAGGTTAGCATCTTACTTTTTTAACAGGAATACTTCTGTCAAGACATCCAAGACAGGGCACTGACAAATGAACTCTGGGAAATCTAACATCAAGTAAGGACATCCCCCAGATACTCTTTTAGAGGTTTACTCTGCCCACCACAAAACTGGAAAAAACCGAAGTCTCCACCTATGCTTCAGATCCTCAGTTCAAACACACTTTATCAGCACAGCAAGTCAATTTTCTTGCCCAGGAGTACGAAAGTGAAGGCACAGAATCATTCCTCATTCTTTCAGACCCGCTCTTAGGCTTTTCCCCTCGAGTAGACACAGATAATTCATCCAGGCCTCATTTGGCAGAGCAGTTAATTTCAGCACTGACTGTGAATCTGCTAAACTACTATATTTTAGCTTGGTACTGTGATGGTTCTGTTCTGGTTAATGTTCTCTGATGACTGCTTTGGAGGCACCAGCAGGGGGGTACAAAGAATGAACTTGAAGCTTTTCAGGAAGATAAAGAACCAAGAAGAATGGCTGCATCTAGTTATAAGAGTTAAAATGAAGAATTTCAGTTATGACACTATTTAAAAATAAAATACAACAGTATCGTCACCTCTAGATACTACCTCATTTCAAGCTCATGATCTCTGGTTCAGAGGAAGAGAAAAAAAATCACAAGGAGGTTTATAAATAGCACAGAAAGCTGTATATCAGAAATACATAGGCAAAACTGGGAAATTGGGTGGCAGCTCCCCATTAATCCTATGGAGATTTGGATTTTTGTGCTATTTTGATTTTGCATTAAAAATTGCTAACAAACTAAGAGAGCCAAATGAAAGGCTCATTTTCATCACTAAGCAGTTTGATTTTTTAAAGAAACAAAACAGTCTCTTGTTCTTCCACCTGCCTGATAAAGTTTGAACCTAAAACCTGTATTAGTGACTGAAAAGACAAAGATTTATCATGCAGAATGAAAGAAGGCAGGAAGCTTCTATATGCAAGAAAAGTTGAATTAGCTTCACAGGTCTTTATATTTTCAGCTCAGTGATGTTTGAAAAAGAAATAGGCATTTACCACAGAGATAAGCCTCTAGAAATTTTGTCTACCTGTGCAGCAATAAATGAAATTTAAGTAGCACTCTAACAGCAAGTGAAGACTTAACTTTGGGATAAAAAAATAATAAAAAAATAATAGTAAAATAGGTGGATGGGTAGTCTCTTTTCAAATTAAATATAGATCCAGTGTGTCTACTAAGTGCACAACATGTACAAGTCAAACAAGGATTGCTGTTACAGTATATCCCATATGTGTAACAGGAAACATCCCTGTATGTCACATTGCAAAATTATTCAGGTGACTGCAAACACCAGGGGCTACTCTCTCACCTGATGTAAACAGCACATGGCTTTGATGTTAAAGGACCCGTGCAAATTTACACCAGCTGTGCCTGTGGCCCTTGCTGTGCAAACCACATATGCGTGTAGTTTTATGGACTGAGCCTGATTAATGTTTTGTAAACCCCTGCATGCATCAGACTTCTTTAAATTGCCCTAGGAGCTGTTTTGGTAAAAGTCAAGGGTGCAAATCTTTTGCCAACACTATGCTCCATTTTACCAACTGTAAACACAATACAGATAAAAATGTGTTCTACAAAGTTTTAGTAGCACTACATAATTTTATATTCCTCAGCAGACAGCAGTTTAAACATTTTACATGCATTCTAATTTGAGTGAAAATGACCTATGTACAGCTTCTAATTTATCTTAGTAGAAATACAGCACAGCTCCAAGCAAGAAAGCACTGCCAGCTTCAGTGGAATCCTGTCACTAATACACTTGCATCTTTTGTAGAACTAAATGACCTGCTTAAATATGTTCCTCACAATTATTTCCACTGTATTTTCTTCAAAACATACTTTAGAGCCCACACTCACAATTGTGCCACCCCTGGCATTGTGCAAAAACCTGGTTCAACGCAAACCAGGGAGGAATAACTAAAAAATTTTACCTGCTCTTTCCCTCTAATCCTCTAATCCCTTCTCTCTCTTCCTCTCTGTTAGAGAAGTGCTAGAGTAGTCTGTTTGTCGACCACAGTCAGTCCTGGTGTAATATTGTGAAACTTCTCTTACTTTCCCAGCAGAGGGATCTTAAGAAGGAAAAATGAAAACTTCCATGATAATCCCAATTACTGTACCCAAGTAAAAAAGTCATAAAAGCCATATTGCAAACTCGTACAAAGCAATGCCTTGTAAGCAGATGAACCCCTAATTGCCATTAACTCCATGAGGAGACTGCACGGCTCAGATCTGGCTGAAGTATTTTCAGTGCAGATCATCTCACCTCATTATGTATTTCTTCTACTTGCTTCACAACTGCAGCTTCCAGTGATTTCAAAGACAAAGCCATTGAATCAGAATCAGTCTGTAAATTCTGGAGTGCCAGTTCACATTGTCCAAGTATGTATTCCAATGTTCCTCTTGAAGACTATAAAGATACAATAAAAACTTATATATAGCCACTTCAGAAAATATGTATTTCTCAAGTATATTTCATCAGCAATCCACGAGTTGTGGTGCAGCACATTCTCAATTCACATCTGATAAGCCTACCTGGGAGTTAAGACCAACTACCAATACAGAACCAAGTGTACCTCAATCAAAAATAAACAACAGCAGTTGTTAATGAAAAGAGTTTGAGTCATAAGCACAACATGAACCACAGTTCTGGGTAAGACACCACGGTGCTGCATATATGGCACCAGGATAATGGTTTTACGAGGGACCAAACAGTGAAACGCTTTCGATACTTACATCTGCCACCCTGTGAGTTGAGCTGAAACGAGGTGATAAACCAGCCAGAACACAGTGCTGATGTGTCATGTTGAGATCATCTAGGGACAGATTAGAAAACCTTAAGTACAGGGAGAAATTATATTTCATAAAAGTTAATCTGGTTGAATATGAATTAAGCACACTACTTTTTTTGCTTTAATGCTTAGAGAATTCAGTCATGTAGCTCCAATGTTTTGCAGAGCACAATAACTGTTCACCATCCTAGAGTCAGAAATACTTCTACTCACACTAGTTTTCTCCTATACAGTTCAGAAGCGGCATTTTCCCACCTCTTATGGAAAAAGTTCAACTAAACAAATTAATTCCTCCAAAGCTGAGGACCGCTCAACAGACTACTAAGAAGTTACAATATCTTTCCCAAAAGTCACTAAAAGTACTGAAAGTTTTTGAAAAAAAGGAAGAAAAGAACCCCCCCACACACATGTTACTTCATCTTTTTATCTGACACCCAAATCTGCTCAAAGAACTGTCTCCAAAGAAACTTTTTTGTGATTTCCTTGTAGCCTGCCAGAGGACTGACATGGACTCCAGTTCATGAACTGGCGAACAAACAACCCTGGAGATGGAACCTATTTGGTTGCCATCAAGAATTTCATCAAAATTATCATAACTGAAGAACACCTGAACTCTGAAAAATCAGCACTTTTAAGGAGACTTATTCCTCTAGAAGTTCAGACTAGATCTAATAACAACACTCACTTTTGTGTCGAAAACCATTCATGAAGTGCTTTCAATTCAAATGAATTGTTCAATTCAATTCAATTCAATTTTGTTCTTAAAATCAGGCTGCTCTCTTGACCTTAAGACATTCAGGAGAATCTATCAAAAATTGATGTAAAATCACTCCTGAGATACAGTTTTGTATGGCATAGAAAGAGATTTAAAAAGTCATACAAAACTAGGTGACCTGATGAGTCACCAAGCAAAAAATCGTCATAGACAAAATTAGAAGAGAACAGGAGCAGAGACCTACAAAGATGTCAGTTAACTGGGAGTCTGTATTTTTAATAAGATTTATTCTTTCAGGGAACCAGCATGATGAGAAATTATCAAGCTTCATATAAACACTATTTCTCTTTAAGAGATCAATATTTGCAAACCTGAAGCCTGATATCCCAAATTCCTACTAATTTTTGAAAACACTCTTCTGACCATAATAATGAGACTATCATATGGAACAGAATGCAGTGTGTGAGGCTTAGTTGTATCCTTTACTACTGGAAAAAATATATGGCCTAAAACTTCTACTTTCCCTTGCAGCAAGTCTGAAACTTTAAAACTGAGAAAAGTCTAGTAAATAAGAAATCAGAAAAATTATTCAAGTTATCCTAGTTGTACAAAGTGTCTTTTTATGAACTTTACAAGCATTTATTAATATCTCCAAGACAGCAGATAGCATCATAAACTTGAAAAAATCAAAAATAAAAGTCAGAAAAATAGTCTATATAAGAAGTAGCAGACAAGCATTAAAATCAGGATTGAATTTGCACTGAGATGGTTTAGATGGGAGGTTTATTTTCTGTTTGCATGAGGTTTGCAGATAGCTGTAGTGGAAAAGCTTGAGGAAAATGCTACAAAACATAAAAAAACAACTTAATGAAAAAACTATTTCCTATAGAAACATATGAGGGTAAATTGCACAGCACCCAGTCTTGCAAGGGCCACAGAACATTGTCATCTCTGGACATCGCAATATTTAAATATCACAATCACGTTCAAGAAGAATTGTGTCAGAAAACAAACCTAAACACTTCCACTGCCCCTTTCAGTGCCCATTCATTGTGGTGTGTTTTATGTAGCAAACATAGAATTAGACTTATTGCATTTTGATTTGCACCTTTATACAAATCCTTGGCAAATCTTTCATTGTAGAGCTCCACCTTGGAACTGCTTCCAACTGTCCCTAATCCTTTATGAATCTCAGAAAGAAGCCTGTAATTTTAATTTAAGAGTTTAAAATTAATCTAAAACTCTAATTGTACAAAAATAGTTGAAGCTTCATTGATTGCATGCCTCAAAGCATATTAAAAACTACATTTTAGGTCTTAAAAGATTGTGGTAAAGATTTACTTTCTTTTTCTACTAAATATATATTAACTGAAAAATCATTCTTCGTTAAATTGGCTGCTGTCCATCTGGCATTAAAAGCTTTTATTCAGATACAGAACACTACACCCAGATTACTATTTTGGTTTTAGAGCCAAACCAAAGCTGTTTCATTCCTTGGTCACCCATGTTGGAAGTACCACAGTGCTCTCGTGGGGCTCAGTAAAAAACAACACATGAGGAATCAGCCTCAGTTTTACATGACTAAGCACTGACCCGTGAGGTCTGGAAACCCAAAACAGTGCCTCTTCAGTAGAGAATGCAGACTATTATTCTCTACGTGGGACCCCCTCATCAGTTAAACTTCTCAGTGATTTTCCTGTTATTTATAGATAGCAGATACATTTTGGAATCTGGATGTTGCACATTCAATTTTTAATTGTGGGGGCAAGTTTGCATTATAGATCTGTGTCTCCCTCACCCCACATCTGGGGTTTTGCCTCTTGTTTTCTCAAAATACATCCCTCCAGCACAGACCTCAGCACAGTCCTCTCCTCTCTGCTTCAAACTACTGCCAGTTCCTCCCTTTTCTCTCTGGTCCTGCTCAGTCCCTGCCCCTGCTTTGTCCACTCTGGGCTTTCTCCTGACAGCTGAATTACCTGGGCTCCACCAGCAGCACTGAGAGCCCAGTGCTTACACAGCCTTTGTCAAAAGAACAGACAAATGGATATGTCTGTGTACAAACACTGAAATAACACACATACACTTAATTCTCATTCTACTGCTGAACTAATTATCAGTGAGCTGAGGAGCCAAAGCACTGTGAGAAGAATGACTATATCCACGTCACTGCAGACTATTGCAACATAACAAATACAAGGTAGAAAGGCAAGAAATTCTTGGCCAATCTTAAAGGAGTGGGGGCTAAAGGCCCTAAACTTATTACTTGGAGGTAAAGTATTTCCCAAGAAAACACAAACCACAATGAAAAATGGCTCCCAGAACTACCAAGAGGAGTTTCTTAGTCTTTCCTATCTTCTCTCAAGTGTTCCTCCTAAACTTTTTAGACATGTGTTTTTTACCTATTTCAAGAGACAAATAAAAGGTACAGAGGTGTTTAAAGCACTGGCAAAATCTGTGATATTCTAACCACCCCAAATATCTACAAACAAAAGTGAAATGGACTTTTGCTATTAATTTTCTTAACTACCATTAACAAATAAAAAATTTTCTTTTTAACCATATTACAATGCAATTTTCAAAGCAGTGAAATACTTTTCCACCATTTCCAGTTTTGTGTCCAACTGCAAACAATGCTTTAACAGGAGAAAATGAACAAAACTAATTTTACTGCAGGTATATCAGCAAAAGCACGAGGAAGGCATATCTCCTTCCCTAAGACATTATGGGTCAATGGAATACTCCTTTCATAACAGAAAGCTAGAGGGATAATCTTTCCTGAATTAAGAAATATTTTTAATTTTTAAACAAGAAAACCATGCACAAATAAATTAGAATAATTAAAAGTCTAAAAAATAATGAACTTAAAAGAAGTATGTCAGATATTTGTCAAACTTCATGATCAAAGTTTGGTAATGACAAATACAATTCTGGAGTTCTAAGTCTTAATAGTAGGGAATACACCATTTGGATTAAATGTGGACTCAAAAAAAAGGGGGAATGAAAAACTCCAACACATTCAAGATGCTAGGGAGCAAAGAGGGTTCAAGTTAGTTTGTGAAAATAGAAGCAGATTAAATATCTAGAAATAGTTTAATGAGTCACTATATACATGTGGAAGTGTTTCCATTAAATACTTATCTTTAACCACAAGCCAACCTCTGCAATGTGTGCAACCAACTTCTGGTTGGTTATGAAAATAATTTTTTGATGCTTCTCAAACTATAATTTGCTGGGGGTGGGGAGTGGTATAAGATTCAAAGTTCATCTTCATGCTGTTTTAAAACCCTAACCTTCAAGCAAGAGTTTGATCTATGGGAAACAGCTGCAGAAAAGTAAATCTGCCTTTGAAAGAGTCCAGAATGTATTTTTGTTAAGTATGTTTTGAAGTCATGGTAGGAAAATTAGTGAAAATTGTAAATCTGCTTGCAAATCTGGTCATGTCTAACCCAAAGATTAGGGGAAAAATTCCAATTTAATAGTAGGACCATGACAAGCCTAGTTAAGCATGCTCTAGGACAGAGCAGATGGGGCCCTTTGCTCACCTCCACGCGTTTTGGATTTATTGCATGCACCCAACACGTTTCATATTAGACACCCCTTGACTGTGTACTTGAGACAGCAGGGTTCAGTGTGCACTTCCTCTGCAGACCAATATATTATTCTAAATTGAGCTAAAGTGTTTCCGTTTCATGAGTGATATAAAGTTTAGATTTGAATTTTTAGGCAGCAGACTTGCAGCCATTCACCAGACTTTTTTCTTCATGTTAAGAAAAGCCTGAAAAATTATTTTAAAAAATTTGTCTTACTGAAAGTAATTTTGAGTTTTTGTTGGTTTTGCTTAAAAAAATACATTTATATTATTGTAATAGCTTAATAGAAGAATGGATTTGATCATCTTATGTTAAGTATTGGCATACATCTAAATTATGGCTCATGATTTCACCTGAAGAGGGCTGCTGAGAAGGAAGATGTAAATTTAAATTTTAAGACATTTTACTATTCCCCAGAATAACAAAAACCATTTATAAAGCCAATGAAGAGAGGAACAGAAACATTATTAAATGTCTACTAGAAATGCTACAAAAAACCCCTGGGTTTTTTTGTTACTTTGCTATACCCATTGATCTTGATTTACAAGTTACTGTAATTGCACATTACTATAAGAAATATCCAGTTACCACACTTTCTTATATAGATTTGTGTGTACCATAGGAAATACTCATGGTATTACAGGTACAGGAATTGATAGGACCTGACTTTTAAATTATAAGCAACATATTGAATGTGATGTTTCAGCATTTTACAACATTCATACAAAGCAGTAACACCACACCATTCCAACAACGGGAAGAACAGACCTACAGAGTGGCTGAGTTTTGTGCTAGGGTGGATGGGTCAGTGGTGGGCAGAACCAATCCTACCAGTCCTATCAACCAGTCCCTGTACATGAACCACCACCTGCTGCAGGACTCTTTAATGTTCTATTTTCTGGATGTTTTGCATACTGCTGCCACTGCTTTTAACACAATGCCAGTAAGAGGATTCTGCTTACTGAAATGAGGTTCTGGAATACAGTATGTCCAAAAGCATAAGACAAATGAATCTTTTTTTTTTTATTGCCAATTTTCTTTTTTTACAGAGTTTCCGTATTTTATCTTTTAGATGGCATCCTGAAGATGCCCCCTCTTAATAGTGCAAAAAATCTGAACAGTAAAAAATACCCTAAAACTATATATGTTTCCTTATATTGTCTTTCACTCCAAGTCAAAATGATAAAGGCAGTTCTGCTATACAAAGAAACCTAATAAAAGGGCCATTTTGAAAATATCCTCTAAGACTATTTAGAAGAGTAATTTTTTTTCCAAGTAATTGAAAAGAAATACAAAGACTACGGAAATGCAGAAGAGATTAACAAAACACCTGGCCTACAGAGCTCAAATCTGTAGCTCTTCAAAAGTATTAATAAGAAAGTGATTTACACATCATCTTCAAAAGAATGTTTAATATATCCTTTGTTTCCATCTAAACATGCTCATGATGTTACTCATTAAATAAACTAACTTTCTGATCTACCCTTCATATAGAATCCCTGAAAATACTTTAGTTACTATATAAATTCCACTGGGGAATAAAAACCACCCTTATGATCTGGTAACTCAATCAACTACAATCTACAGTATTTTGCAATAAAAATACTAAAGTTAGTCCCCTTCTTTTATTAAATACCTTCTGAATCTGTTGGCCAGCATAGCTGTATACGCTCAAAGTTTCCAGTCAGGAAGGATTAGATAAGAAGTTTACTTGATGTCCTAGCTGCTGTTGCACAAAAATAAATTACTAATAACTTTTCCAGGAATGTTTAGCTGCCACTTAAACTTCACTTTCATTGTCCCTCTTTCTCTCTAGGCTTCTACTTTAAACCCTTACAAATAGAGAAAAGGGCGGCACATCCAGACCACTCTGCCAAAGGATCTCACATCTTAATACTTGATCTTTCCATGTCTGAACACACTTCAGAGCACAGTTAGTCCAGTACTTTTACACAAGATATTTCCCTGATGACAGTGCACAAGATTTGATGACTAAGAACAAGGAATGGTACATGGTTTTTATGATGGCTTATAAATGTATTGTTTTTAGTATATAAACTGTGAAAGGTAAAGTTCAAAAGACTGTTCTGCCCACCAAGTTGGGAGTGTGACAAGTCACTCTAGGGACATTCCACAGAATGTGCCTTCCAAGTCACAAACACATAAGCAGGGAGCTCTGCAAGTGCTCTCGGTCTTCAAAGATGATGTCTGTCAAGCCAAGACACTAAACAGGCAAACATGATGTTGTCAGAGGCCTTGTTCTTGTTTTTGTGTGATTTATAACTAAATTTATTTTAACAAAAATGATAACCAAGAGAAACACAAGCCAAAAGAGAATGCAACAGATTTTGTGTCAGCAAATCTTAGCGACAGTTCTCGCTTCATTTCTTTCAATGGATAAACCTTAGCACATGAGCTCAGCTGCTCAAGCAAATTAACTCAATTTAATTTTCTTTTTTTAATCCTCTACGCTTGAGACATTGAGACTCATTCTTGAAGTAAGACAGCTCTGTTCATTATGATCTTAGTATAATCCCACTACTAGAAAATAACATGTTTGAATATAGACATGGAAAAGTGTAGCAGAAGGAGAGAAGTGTCATGTGTAAAACTGGTGACTAATAAAATATTCAAATAAAATAAAAATGCCAGATTGGCATAATGATTGAAACCTCAAGAACCATGGTATCAGAAAACTTTAAGACATTCATTCATATCTTACATAATACAGGAACCACTTGATAAGCCAAGCTGAAGAAAAGAAATTTATTTGTTGAACATGAGAGATGCTCAGAAAAACTGCATTAAGAATACAAAAAGCATCTAGTTATACAAGGATGAGGCAGATACAGCAAAACTTCTTGCATGATCTGGGGAAATTCTGGTTATGGCCTGAAGCCTGACTTGGACTAGTAGTTCTGACTGCACAACAGACAGAAAAGGTGAAAAAAGGCTATTTCTTTCTTAGCTGTGACGTGAAAGAAACATTAAGAAAAAAAAGTTCCCCAAAATACTCTGGAAGTAGGCAGGGTAGGAGGAATTTATTATATACTCCAGACAGATTTAATGTCTTTCTAAATAAGGAAAGTTCTAACTGTAAGGAAGGTAGGGTAACTAATTTTAACATAAATGTAATTTTCTCTATTTTCAACAGAAAGTTCAACTTCTTAGTCCTTGAAAATTACCAAGCATCAAGTAGATGTCTCCTTGGTGAAGTGGTATTGCCAATCCAGGTGTCTCTATGTCCCATGCTACCTTCAAGCCTACGTGCCAAACAGCAGGGTCTCTTCCCTTCAGTTCTTGTTCATTGCTTTCTTCTACAGCTGAATCTTGAGAGAGAGAGAGAGAGAGAGACCACAAAAATGACAGAACAGGTAAGAATCATAAACACAAAATCTGGTTTAGACTTCGAGATATCCCATATTGGTACAATCTTAATAGGCTTAAAGATTCTATAATCCCCATTTTCTATAATCATCATCTCCAAATTCAAAAGTATGCAATAGGTAAAAGAAAAATAAAAAGCCATATGAGATCAAGAATTGTTTTGCAACCAACATTACCAAGATGAAAAGTTTATGTTAACTACCAAGTGAAGGCTAATCAAGTCAAGGCTTGTAATGGACTCAAGGTTTTCTGAAATTCTCAAGCACATGTAAGGGGGGTTTTAGTTAAGCTTCACTCAATTTAATTTTTTTCATTACTAGAACTATAAGCGTGGGAAAAAAAATTAAAAATGCAGCAACACTGACATAACAATAGATAACTTCTGAAAGAATTTCAAGTCAAACTGCCAAAGCATATTAGGAACAATTTCATTTGTTTATGTACTTGCTATTTCACCAAATCATAAACTGAGGCAATGTAAGGTGAAATAATGGTTACAAAACACAGACTAGACCAAGAAAGCAAATCTTGGAACCATCTTTGTCATTCTTTTCTCAAAATTACTAGTCAAACATGCTAGATAACATGTGCAAGAGCCAATGAAGCTTCAATACATTTGTCACAACACTTTTCTTATCATTAAGCAACATGAACATGTTGAGCTTGGGGAAAAAATAATCCACTGCATAGAAATAGTATTTAGAGCTTAATCCCTCAGAACTATTTTCATAAGCTTACTTCACTGCAGTATAAATTGAAAGATACAGTCGGCATTTATAACAAGGTATTTGGGAGCTATGGTGTAACAGTTTTACAGCTAAAGTAACAGTGCATTTTGACAGAGGGAGGACGAAGTTTTAATAAGCAGCTGGCACTTAACAGCAGTGAACAGCTAGAAATTAACTATGTACCATGCCCAATTCTCACTTACAACTTAGTAATTGTGTCCATTTCACTGTCCACTTGAAATGTGCTTTCATGTAATAGTTTTTAAAACTTTTGTCTAAATTTAATTCTAGAAGAAAAATATTAAAGATGTATAGCTCTTATTTTAAGAAGCACACACAAAGTGTGACCACAAACTCACACTTTTAAAATATTCATGTCATTCATCTCACATGGTTACTGCAAGTTGTTTAGCTGGGGGCAGCCTTTAGAAAATTAAGACAATTTATTAACCACTATGTCAAGTAAATATTTTCTAAATTCAGGAAGCAGAGAAACAAAGCCTATTAAATAGTCAATCTAAATGTTCTTAAGTGAAAATTCTTACAGTCCCCAAGTTCCCTCCCTTCACTGCTGCAGTTCTCATCCAGCTGAAGCTCTGGCTCGGGAGCAGCTCTAGGCCCTTCCATCAAGGAGCACACAAATGAGAAAACAAGAGCTAGCAAATACTCAGAAAAATCAATACTAAACTCTTCAAGGGGCTTTCATATTTTCTACCCTGTTCAGATAAATCGTAACTTAATTTAAGAAAAATGTTTTCTGAAAACTGCAAATAGGATGGCTTTCAAGGCATTTTTAATGCAATACATCATGGATATTATGAAAAGAAGTAACCTTTCTGGGTTAACTCTCTCTGTTATGCTGCATTCCCATTCACTTTGGCAGCAGCACTGTTCACAATATGGCACCAATAAAATATAGAACTACAATCAGAGACAGCAATTTCAATCAAAGTTTCCTGGGGTCTCCTCATAAATCCAGCACCTTTGGAATGTGCTCGTTAAAATGACTTATTTTTTGCAGTTTGATAAATTTTTTATTGCTTAAGTACTGAGTTCAAATACAGCTCACAGTCTCCTTCTCTCTATATTCTCAATTATTGCACCTTATAATTATCAGCAGCAATTGAAACTGATTGCTCCTACCATGTTATTTTGGTAACAAATGGAAGCAAGCTGCTACTTGCTTTTAAATGCAAGCTACCTGAAAGTGAGAGCAAGGGAAAAAAAAGACACCTTAACATCTGTGGCATATCCCCAGGTAGCACTGACAAACTTCTACATAAAAATAAGTTGTTATTAAATTCTCTATGGCACCTCAAAAATTACTGAATGCTGCATATTTATTGATATAATTTCAGTTCCAATCTAAGTGAAAACATTTGGATGCATCTAAATCATAAGTATTTGAGAATAAATCATGTGGATGTTGCGCATACCCATCACCTTAAGAACACAAACTTATTTTGTAATAAGCCATACAGAAATGGTCGAATATACAAGTATTTAATGGAAGTATAACAAAACTATGTGCAAATTTGAATTCTGGTCAGCAGTGATTTACAGACTTGGGCCTGCAAGAAACCTTTATGCTGGCATCCCAAATAAAATGGTGCAATGAAGTAAAAAGCTTACCACAACATAACAACAATACCTCATCAAACCTGTAATTATGGTAGAACCATGAAAGAGAGAATGTAGCTGCAGAAAATTGGCCACAACATTATGCTTTTAACTAGACAGCTCAAATTTCAGAGATGTTGCAGCACTAAGATCTGATCTTATCAGGTTTGGGTCATGGTTAGGTTCAGAACAATATGAAACTTGTTTTCCTGGAACTACTTTGGTTATTGTTCCATGGCACAGAAAGTAAAAGTAGCTTTGAAAGGTTTC
This sequence comes from Edolisoma coerulescens, assembly GCA_013397115.1. Classification (NCBI taxonomy): domain Eukaryota; kingdom Metazoa; phylum Chordata; class Aves; order Passeriformes; family Campephagidae; genus Edolisoma; species Edolisoma coerulescens. Next base: position 3,575,111 of record VWZW01000978.1, on the reverse strand, counting down.
TTTGCTATTTGGCTCCAAAATCTTCCAGAGCTTGAGATTTTTTTGATGCTCTGAAACCCGAATGATCTCTATTCAAGTCAAACTGTCATGCCAAATAATATCCTAAATGTAATCTTACACATCATTTCTTAAGACAATAGAATCACTGCCAACACATTGCTAAGAACAAGGACTGTGAGCATTTACTTTCACATTAAATCCAACTGACCACATCTATATTATTTTTTTACAGATTGATTGATTTTTTCCAGAATGTGAAAGAATTTGGGCACACGTTCCTCAATTAAACAAATATATAAATTATCAATGTCTTTCAATAGCAATTTTTATATGTTACATGCAAGAAGTAAAAGAAGCAGAGCATGGTTTGCTTCTCAGCAGCTGATGGGAAAGAAGAAGTATCTATCCAGAGTTATTTCCTCCACCTCATTACAGAAAAGCCATGGTGTAAGAGGTTAAACTCTATTAACATTTAAATTTTTCTTGCAAGTGACATTCACAAAACCAAAAATCATAAGATTTTACCAACAATGTCCTTATCAATTCGTATTTCGAATGCTGTATCCAAATATATCAGGAACAAAAGCACTAAAATAAGAACAAAGAATATTCTGCCATTGCTTCATTTCTGAAGGAGAGGCTGTATTTGATCAAATCAGTGAGAACACGTTTAAAAGAAACCCCACAACTGACAACAGTCTATTCAAGTGATGATTTCTTTTTAGACAACAGGGATTCAAATCTATTATTGTGAAAGTGGATCACTACAAATTTGTGACTCTCAAAAACACAATTCCAACTGGCCAGATGCTGCAAGTTGGAGCCTTGATCATTTCATGCACTTACTTTTAAAGAAATGAGTAACACAGAATTTTCTACATACCATTTCTGTTATTTCAACAAGCAATATTTCTATTATATTATTGACATTAGAAATTATTCCAATCCTGCAAAAAACATCTACTCCATGACTTTTATCCATTAAGCAGTACATAAAGAGGGTTATTGGTCAACTACAAAGTTAGATTGACTTCAATTCTGAACAACTTCTGTAGTTTCAGGATTTTTTTAACATGGTGAGGAAACATACATCTGTAGTGCATCTCAATTATTTTTATTCCCAATTAAATGAAATAGCCATCGTTGGGCTATGTGCCAGGATGTTGCTTCTATACAAACAGCATTTTACAAAAGAAACAAGCACAAAAAGTCCTTCAAGATCAGTCATCACTGCAACTACCAGTAAGTTTGTTAAACCTTTTAACATTACCTTGTCAGCAGACAGAGCCAGTTGTTTAGAAGTTCAAGAGTTAAACAGCAAGGAGGCCTTACAGCAAGAAGACAAACTAGATACAGTAAAGAATCTAGAGAAAACTACTTAAATAATCTCTAACACAGTCTGTGGGAAATCCAGGTAAGAGAAAGATGGACACACTTCAAGTGTTTACATTTTTTTCCATCTCCTGTAAGTTACTAACTGAAACAAGTCTCTACTTCAAAGAACATCTTTAAAACCAACTAGTGCTCTGCTAAGTAATAAAACTTCCTGCAAAACTTACAATGACCTGATGGAAATCTGGTCATTAGGAACTTTTCATGGATAAAATCCAATTTTTGAAAATGCCTTTTTTTCTACTGGATTGCAATTCACTTTTATAACTGAAGCAGGAAATAAATATGGGTTATTAGCTTACTATATTAAAATCCTGAACAATTTTTTTACCTTCACACTCTCAGGTGATAGGATATTTGTAAGCTAATGTGTTACTAAAAATGCTGAATTGGTCAAAATTTGAAATTCCTGTTCCTTGATAAATTCTGAAAAGTAAATTAATTCTGAATAGTGTTAGTGGCAGTATAATTGAACACACATTCTGTAACCTATTCAGTTCTGCATATGCACCACTACCACTCATGCACTTTCATGCAGCATACACACTAAAAGGAAACCTCTCAAATTTTTATGAGGCCCTATTCTCATCACTTGACAACCTACTCTTAACCTAATGTAATGTAAGTAAAAGCATCAAGCCAAATGTTTACCTTATTTTGTTGTTAGAAATGTACTTCATTTGAAGTTGCTTTGAAAGAGTTTTACACTGGAAACAAGAAAATAAACACTGATACCAATTAGAATATCAGCTTGTTCCAATATCTTTATGTTGATGTCTAAATTTCTTTTCTGGCATATTGAAAACTGCTGCTACTCCAATTAATACTGATCAAAGTTTCAAACATGAAATTTTCATTATGGCATCAAACAATGAACAAATGAACAAGAAAACAAGTTGTTTCAATTACAGTAGTATCTGTTTTAATGCTATTTAATCCAGTAAGTAGGTACAAAACCAATATTGATATAAAAATGTAAATGAAAGTAAAAAGAAAACCATATAAGCTGAGTCGTGCATCTCTAAACAGTCTGACAGAGCTGCCATAGCTCAGTAAGACTGCTGGACTCCAAGGGCTCCTGCTGCTCAAAATCTGACAACCCAGGGATTCTGCATTTGCAGCGGGGTAGGTCAGTACCAGCCATGGAGCTCTGGAAGCCCGAGCTTCCACATGCTAAAGGCTGCCACACACCCTCAGTGCTTGGAGTACCTCAGAGACCAGCGAGGATTTGAGGAATTGAGAGCTGACAAAACAAACGTGCAAGACCTGGCAGAAAAGAGAATCAAGCCAGTTCCAGCAAATTTCAACGAGCTTAATTTGTGTTTGCATTTCCCATAGAATTTTCTCCCAGAAAATTACTAATCCAGCATATCTACATCTTCTAAAGGAAAAGCAGTTCCATCAAAAAAATCCTGACAACATCAACTCTTTTGATTATATATTCTGTAGTGAGTCTGTGACAGTCTTTTTGCACTACACTGAGAATTCAATGCTAATTCAATACTAAATGAATTAATGGAGTATGTACTAATAAAAGATATCAGCATAAAATTAAATATATTTATGGAAAATAACAGAAGTCAAGACATGATTCTACAAAGATATAAGAATATTCTTCAAAAAGATGTTGAGATCCTCATGTTTCAGAGTTATGGAGACGTGGTAATGATATAGGAAATATTGAAAGTGTTTTTGAACTGCAGAAAACCATCAAAACATTGACATTATATAGAACTGGAAAGAATAATAATAGAAACATTGATGAGCTTATAACCACCGGCATTGTAAAGATGTAAACAGAAAATCAGAAGAGCAAAAAGACAATCTATTTCTCTAAAATCAAATCCTCTTGGATGCCCTGGGTACAAAACTTTAACATATACAGATATTTACTGTCACTCCAGTTACACAACCATATTCCTAAACTATAAACAGGTTCCATTTCCTCCAATTTATGAATAAGCAGGTCTTTGCTTTAAGGATATACAACGACAACCACATCCTGAACACAGAGATGGGAGTGAACAGCTTGCACATAGAGCTGTACTGCAGGACATTTCTCCATGATGCTTCATAGCCATGTCAGGCACCTGAAACTCCCTCTAAAGCTCAAGAACCCAACTTGAGCAATGCAAAACCAGAAAAATTTTAAGTAGTGACTTTTAATTTTTTTTTAAATGTAAATGATAGAAAAATCAATTTATTTACTAGAAAGACGCTGGTTTCTTTGTTTTCATGTCTATTTCCAAACCTGTCAGAAAAAAAATATAAACTTTTAATTGTAAGTGTATTTATGAAAAAAACCCCTTGTATTTGGCAAAAACATTAACTGTACAAAGCTATCAAAATAATTTTCAGTCTAAATACATAAAATATTTCTGTCTATCCACATCAATCAAATCTTCTACAGAATTTGCAGTGGTTTTAAAACACCATAATTTTTACTTATTTAACTTGCTGAATAAAAGAAACAAAATGAACTGACAAGTTATGAATAAACATAGCAGCTTTCATTTTTGTTAATTTACAGCTCTCTGAACTTAAAGGGACTCACTTTTTTCCCCCTCCATAAGCAAACTTCATGTTAAAGTAAAAAAGTTTTAAGCATACTACAATAAATCCTCATACACAGTATTATTACTTCAAGTTCATGTTTAGGTTTCTTTAACTTAAAATCCTACTGAAAAAATATTTCTCTACTCAGTACTACTGGAAAAAAACCCATCACATCTACTTGACACCATTGACAAATAGGACAGAAAGAAGTTCATGAAGAAAATTACACTTTTACCCGTCAGGAAATCTCTTCTACTCAGTTTGCTAAGCCAGTTGATGTTTTATATCCAGGAAAATGTAAATAATATGACTTCAGCTGTGTATTAAGTAACAAAGTGACCCAGAGTTTCAAAAGTAGTAACAAAACCAGTAAGAGAATGCACGTGGGAGTATAAACTATTATTTTCATATCACAGTCTTTAGTCAAAACCAACTGAAGTCAACGTGAATTCTTCCCATGTTCTAAAGCAAACATCACAGGATTTTTGGAAGAAGAAAAAAATCCATTGTCAATTATGGACCATAACAGAATATTTGCAAATTCAAGATCAAGTGTCTAAATTCTAATCTTATATTTGCAAAACTGAGAGTCATTTAAACAAAAATCCAAGCCTTTATTCAAGCATTGTTAGGAACAAAACAAACAAAAAATCCTCATGTCTGCTCTTAAATAAAGATAAAAATGGGACAGGTACTTTAAACTAAAAATGAAATATTTAATGACAATTCAACTGCACTTTTACCACCACCACCCCCAAAATACTGTATGCAAGTGGTTTTAAAATAAGCAAGAGCCTGCAAAGCCTGTCAGACAACAGTTGTTTTAATGCAAAGTGTCAACCCTTCCCAGCTAGAGAAATGTTGGCAAGTCCTCCATAAAACACGCATTAACACTGCAGCATGCCTAGACAAAATGCACATACTTCTAAGTAAATACAGTAATACTTTTATCCAAAACCAACTGAAAATGATCATTCCAAAGAAAGAAGAGTAGTAAAATTAGCATAAAGCAAAGCAAGTCTGTATATGATAAATAACACCATAAAAATGGTGATCTCAACTACAATGAAACATTTTACAGGATAGAAAACATGCACATGCATTAGTCTGAGAAAGGTATTTGACAGATTTTGATTTCCTGGCTCTTAGTCAGGGAGTTAATTATACCAATTTTTAAATCTACTTAGAGAACAACTGCTAAGCCAGCTGCAGTAAACACAGGTACTTTCTACAGGTTTTAGTGGAAATAAAGATAAGGCTTAAATACAAAAGGTACACAATGCGTTCAGAAGCACGTGACAAGTCTAGACCAGCATGCAGGTGTGCTTATGTACATACACACAAGGGAGCAGAGGAGAGCTTCAGGGCTTTCAGATATTCTCGTGACTGTTCAAGTCCCATCACTCACCTTCACAGCTGTAGCTGTACACAGCCACCACTGACCTTTCCACCAGATTCTCGTCATGGTGCCAGCTCACTGCCATGTTCCCCATTCCAAAGTAAGGTTCTTGTTTCAAGTACAGCATTTGTAGTGGATCCATATAATTTAATAAAGTCAAGTTATAAGATGTTCTGTTCTTTAGACTTCTGTCATCCTCTGGTACACAAACACCACTTTGATCTTTTGAAACAGACCCTTGCTCCGTAAGAGAAGTAGCAACATTTTGCTCCCTATCTATTACAGTAGTATCTTTAATTTCTTTGGTCTCAAACAAATTTTGTCCTTGTAATGCCTTGACTGCTTCAACATGCAAGTAGTCATTAAGTCTCATTAATGCTTTACAAGCATCATGTATTTGAGGACTGCAGTATTTTATATCATAACCTTCAGTAGGCCAGGGAACTGTAAATAATCTTGTGTTCAAGTACTTGTAAGTGCATCCTGGGTTTCCAATTAATATACGAGACACTGGAGTAAGAAAGTCTTTTCCTTTGATCCTTACAAGATCTTGGAAGAAACAGTTGTGTTCTCGCAAGGTCAGAAAGCTTTCTTGTACCATTCGATGGAGCTCTTCAGGTACTGTATCAGATTTCCTGAAAATCAGCTTGGAATACTTGGTCTTCCACTAAAGGAGAAAAAAAACCAAACACCAAAAAGAGGAAAAAAATTATTCCTTTTACAGGAGTCAAGATATTTCAAGACAAGGCAAAACTGTCAAGTTAACAAGCATGAGTCTTGAATGTGGTGAAGAAGTAGATGCCAGCACTTGTTACTTTATTCTCATATTTCAGTATATTGCACAAACTGTGGATATGTACCACCGGCTTCAACCAGACAGCATAACCAGGGCAAATCTCCAAATAAATAAATAAATAGGAAGACTCTAGAAGAACTCAGTAAAACATATAGCTCATCTGATGAATCTGTAGATAATGCCACCTTTAAGTATATAAACAATAGAATATCAAGCAGTAAGAAAGTGATTCCTCTTTTTGCAGTGGTTGCAAAGACCATTCTGTTTCATTCCAATATACAGAAATCTAGAGGGCTACATGATAAAACTCAAATAGTTTTATATAGCAATATTTTTCAGGGAAAAAATAACAAAATCAAAAAGCAAATTTTCAAAAAATGCACTGCTAACATTCTGGTCCTTTCTATTTTTGCTTTCCTCAGTGTCTGCCAATCAGCTCTCCTCTTTTATAGAAAAGCTCTCTTTTGATAACAGAAAACGTCCAAACTTATTTTCCTCCGCAGCTCCCTACCTGTAGTATCCTTTTTCCTCATATCCTCTTGTGACCACACCAGCTCTGGTATCAGCTGGAGTTCAGAATCCAGCCATGTGTGGAGGCAACAACTCCCAGCACGGTATAACACTGCTAATCAGCAGCTTCTGGCTTTGTATGCACAATACTGCTTCCCACTCCAGGAAGGCTTGGATAATTTTATTTTGTTAATCTGGTTTTCTAAGGAAGTGAGTATCACATAATCACACCTTTTATTGGTTGCCTGTAAATCTGCTTTAACTACTGCTGAGACTGTTTGGCAAACTGGACAAAGGCTAGAGAACAAGTCCTTAAGAACAGTGACTTCTTATGTATTTCATTAAAATTAATAGATAAATAAAAGCAACAGATGCAAACTAGTGCCCTTGGTAAGGGAAGGGAGGTAATGTGAGTGTATCAGGTATCAATTAGCACTTGTGAAGCTCCCAAGGACTCACCACACCTATTTCCTTTTGTCCAAAAATTAATCACTAGTCTGGAGAAAAGGTAGATACTGATGGTGGTGTGGGGACACACATTAAAGTAAACTGAAATCTGAAGCCATTAGGCAATGGGGCAAGAGCACATGGATGCACAAAACTGATCTGTCAAAACTTTTACTAGCCTAATAGCTTATGTTCAAAGTGCTTTTAAAAAGACAAATAAAAGTCACCAGCACAAAGCACCACGCTGACCTACAATCCATCTGTGAGCTCCTTCTGGTACAACTCAAACCCACTTTACTAGTACTATCTACTTCCAAGTCTCATTCGAACCTGCCTTTCAGGAAATTAATTTTAAAATCCAAAGAACGTGCCCTTAAAAAACACAAACCAGGCAGTAAGTATGCACATTTTCCACTGCATGAAAACAGACTTTTGCATCCTAATGCACTGTTATCCTACAACACTGAAGAGCTGGCTTTATAGGATCATTTGTTTCTACTAAAAAGGGGAACATAAAAGGAAGCCTATTTTAAAAATAATGATTACACATAATAAATCTTGGTTTATCTATAAACCTCGCCACCATTCCTTGTGAAATTTTTACAGTGAAGCTAACTCCTTTTCTTTATACTTATGGTTCCAAAAACTAGCTTCCTAGAGAGAGGAAAAAAAACCTTTAACAGTATCTACAGATAATAATTTCTGACAATTGTATTTACATGCTTAGCTTCAAACACCAAAGCTTGAAAACAGTCCCAGATCTGTGTGAAGGTCCCTCTACAATCCCAGAACAGTGGATCCCAGCTTTCCTTCAAAGAAATGAATCCAACACCTGAGCTTGTCAAAAGCCTGAAATGATTCCTTTAGAGGTTCTGAACTGCCCGTTTTGTTCCTATCAGTGCTGTGTATCTCCAGCCTTTGAACAGAACAGTGAAAAAAATCCTTATAAACATCACCTAGTGAAATCAGTAACTGTAAATGTAAGACTCTGCAGTCAGATGTGTGGGTACAGGCTGATGGGAATCACAAATATTCTTTCACAATCTTACTTAATAATGACAGAATATTATATATTGTGACATATAAAGATTATTACTTCATTATTTCTTTCATTATGCAAATATCCTGTATGAAAGAAAGAGCACTAACAGTTCTATAGCAGTACCCCAGTATTTCTTTAAATAATTCTGTATACTGGACATAATCACACCACATTACATATGCTATTATGGTATATTTAAACAGTCACTAATACTATAAATTTTTAAACCATTTATATGAAAATATAAATACACTGAACTTCTGACATGAATCACACACACGAAGTTCCAAACAATTATTAGAAACAGAAGGAGGGAAATAACAATATGATGTAAAGCAATTAAATGCCTGAAAACATGCAGTAGAAAGGAAGAACACAGATTTTACAAAGGTAACAACATTGTATTTCCCTCCTGAACTGCAGAGGTAATGCCTTGCACATTTAGTTGCCAGGCAAGTCAGAGGCATGTTGCCTTTGGGTTGTGCTTTAAGATCACATGCTTAAGAACTATTTTATCATTAAGGTATCTCAAAAGAAATCAGGAAGTGGAAACAAATTTCTGACACATCACATGAAAACAGCCTGGTCTTCTTTAAATCCCCAGCCAGTGCCTGTGCTGTGCCCTCCATAAGGAAAGAATTACAGGATCAGAACACAGGGTGAATGCTGGGTTCACACTGGACACCTTGTTGTTTCAGGGGGATGGGGAAGGGCAGTAATCATGTACTCTGTGTTGTAACTCTGACAGCCAGCACTAAAGGTCAACTCACTGTTCACTCTGAAAGGAGTGGGTGCATTACAGGCAACTACAGGACAGAAAAAAAAAGCACATTTGATACTCAAAACTTGTGAATGTTCCACACAAGATTTTAAAAATGCTTTCACTTCTGATGGTGATTCTCAACACAGAGAATCACCCTATGTAATCAAGTGACAGATAAAGTTGGGAATCAGCAATAAGGAGCCTTGATAAGCAAACTGCCATGTGCATCATGAAATGATAGTCTGTACTTCAAATACTTGGGAATTACCTTGTTACAGCCCCTTTCTTGTTCAGTACTGGCTTTAAACATTACATTGTTTCAGCTCATGGCTTGGGGCCCATTTCCAAAATCCTTCATCAGGCAAAACACATGGAAAGAGGATGTCAGTGGAAGTTTTGCTTGTGATGGAATTTCTTACTTCTTTTCAGCCTGTACACTTCCATACCCAACAGGATATGGCAGATTTTTTTAGTTGCATCCTACCTAACTTTTCCAACATGTTCAAAGAATATTGTTTTATAAGAGGTGGATCCTTCAAGGAGTAGAGCAGGTCTGTCCAGGAAAGACAGACTATAAAACTAAACTGTATGTGATATTTTACTTTGCCGATTTGTTGTCTTCAAGCTCTCACCCTTCTCTTCCTCTCCAGCTGTAGTGCATTTAAGCATCATAGAACTTGCAATTTCTACAGCTGTGATTCAAGTAACATTTCATAACCACCAAAGAATTCAAAAGGTGTTTGTGATGCTTATGGTTATCATATATACTTAAAAATACCTAGTATGCACACATACACTACATAAAAAGTATACTATATTTGCAAAAAGACTGTATCTAAACTTAATTAAAGCTTCAACAGGTGTGATTTTACTGCTTATCTCGTTCCCATTGTCTTCTGTATTTATGGGTTACTGACCCTAAGCAAATGAGATGCCACTTGGGCAACCTTGACTCCACCTTCTCTTTTCACATCGGCTCCACGAGAAGGTGAATTTACAAAGATGGGGAAAAAAAAAAGATGCTGGGCAAAGCAGCTCTTGGAGCATCTGAGATAGAAGAGAACAAACAGGAGGGGATGTAACAGGACTCAGGAGGAGAAAAGTCAGCTGCCTGATTTTTAAAAGGGGGAAGAGTTTCTTCATAAGCATAAGTTTAAGACTGAAAAGAATTTATTTGGGTTTTTCTGTAAAGAAAAAAGAAATAATAAAATCTGTCTGTATTGCTCTTATAAATTTTCCCAGCTCTTGTCCACTTGCACATCTTTGAGCCATATATCAACACAAGGCAGGCACCACTCCTGTGTCATGTAACGTGAGCATGTTCACTGGAGCTGTTCAAACACCCAGGTTATTTCTTATGCCTTTTGTCTTACCATGATCCAACTTGATCTGATTGAATCTATCCTGAGTTCTGTAGCTGATCTAGAAAGATCCAAGATGGATGCAGAAAATTCTATTAATTCATTATGTTCTTCCTTACACGCACTCAGTTTACTACTCATATGGCTACTGGGCCTGATCTTACATTTGTTTGGTTTCATTTGAGGCATTCCAGTTTCCACAGCTTGTTTTGTAAGCAAAGTCTTAACAATTACTTATTGTTGGAAACTAGAATTAAGCTCCCCAAAATTTAAATTTCTATGCTAACATTCCCCCTATTATGCTAAATGGGAGCTATAAAGGTCTCTTCACCACTCAGAAAAAAATTAATTAAAGGAATGGTGACATGGATTTTGTTTCAATAAAGCACGAGAAACTGTGATTGATTGTTATACATTACTGGTGCTGAGGGCAAACACCTAAAAATAAAAAAAGTTCACCAAGTTCTCATTTGTGAATATCCTAGTTCTAGAGATCTTATTTCATACCACCTGGAAGTGCATTATCAGCCATCAGGATACCTTTTTTCATATCAGATTTCACAGTGTCTCTTCAAAGGAAGATTTATTTGCTGTTCAGTGCAAACAGCCATTTCAGTTTAAAACGAGTTAAAAGAAATACGTTACCAGCTGGTGGAAATCAGCATCGGCTGGTGTCAGATATGGAAGTTGATTCTCCCCAAGTTCTTCAAGAAGTTTTTTCTTCTGTTTTGGAGGGGTAAAATTGAAACAGAAAATTAGACTAAAAACCAAGATATAAACAGAGAAGTATAAAAGTAGTTGTATTAAAATGACAAAACCAGGTGCAATTACTTCTCTTACTACCTTCAATTCTGGAAAATTAAATAATGAAAAACTAATGAAAAAAATCCATGGAACTTCTCCACTTACAAAGCAGTAATTCACTTTAGGTAGTTTTAGAGCACATAAGTACTTTCACTCCTAAATTCTTTTTTAGATAATCAGTCCTTGTTACATTGATCAAAATTCATATTGGCCTTATGTTCTTCAGACCTGTTCCTACTTTATAATTATGCATTAATTTCTTATCTCCTTTTCACTTTGTTTTTTACTTCAATTCGTGCATCCAATGGATACAAAGCTCATATTTCATCAAACGGCTCAATAACCCAATTCATTAAAATAATGAGCCCCAGCGTTGGCTGTACTCTAAAATATTTCCTGAAATGGTTTATGAAAGAAAAAGAAAGCAGAGTCTACTGCACCCCAAAGGCCCCACAGCCTGACAATGTTTAAAATGCCATCCTCAAGACCTGCCATCCCAGAGACAGCCATAAATCCGGTTTGATGTTGGGAGTGCACAAAGAACCACCTGCCCGTAAGAACAGGTTTTCTCTGTCCCCTTGTTCTCTTAACTCAATTTTTACTTCTGGTTTAGACTGAGAGCATCTCCACCAATATTTAGTCAATGTGACCACTAATAAATTGCTAAGATAAAAGCCAGATTTTTCTCCAAATTGTGTCTTTCAGGTTTTAATTAATCAAAATTGATTTTTTGTGTGAAACATGGCATCAGAATTTTGGAATCAAACAATCCTGATCCATGACAGGTCCACTCACACTTATCAACTCACAGACTAACTCAACAGTAACTCAGTATAAGTACAGATTAACAACAGTGTAAAAATTATTACAGTGGAAGTACTGGCCTAGAAAATTAATAAACTCCTTCCTTTACTTCTTTCTTTTAGCTTGCAAGGATTACTTTTTAAAAACTTTGATTATTAACAAATTTCAACTTACTTGCAACTCAAAGATCATAAAACTGTATCTGCCATAATGCTTAAATATATAACAGGATTCAAAATCTTATTTTATTGCAATATTTTCAACTACATAAACACTAGCACAAGAAACAACTCAAGTTGCAGCTCACTCAGTATTTTTACGTTGTAAGAGAAAGACCAGATGGAAATGGAATACTGTTTTTAAAAGAATATTAAGGGTATAACACAAAGGAAAACAGAGTAAGTAAAAAAAAAGGTATGACCAACACTTTCATAAAGCCAACTTCAAAACAAGGTCAAAACAGATCTTCCCTATTCTGGCACTACTTAAAAAGGAAGAAAAAACATCCCATGTAGTAACTAACTCCTGGCTTATAACAAACATGCAAACAAGGAAAGCTAAACTCTGGAGTATAACTCTGAATTCTGTGACAATGAATTCCATTTATTCAAATTTAAGCATCAAGAAAGACGACAGAGGCTTAAAGTCAGGTGGAGGTGTAGAGGATTTTAAGGTTCATCGATCAGTCAAACTACAATAAGAACAGGTGGCTCTCACTGATCTCCACACTCACAATGTGCTGAGCACCAATTCTTAACAAGCCTGAGAGGAGCAGCACTGACATTTCTGAACTAGTGGTGTAATTTCTTCATGTCCTCAGTTTTCTTTGGGGACAGGTTGTTGGTATGTTGACATGAAGGCATTGATGAAATCCGGCAGATTGTAACTTCAGATTAAGTTGGCAGAAAATGACATGCTGATTTCCTGCATATTCTAAAACAATTAAACTCCTCTATTACCAAAAGCTTACCAGAATTTTATTACATGAAATTGCTGAAAACATTAGACTGGCTTTTTTACCTGTAAGATAAACCATATTAAACTGCAAGGAAAAAAAATAAGATATTTTAACATGGACTCACATCTGTGGGAAGAAAAAAAAAAGTGGGAAGAAGAGAGATTCTGACAATTTCTTTGTCAAGTATCAGGCTCTTGGCAAAAAGCACACAACATTAAAATGCACTCTTGTGTATAGGTAGTAGTAGTTCACATTTGATTGTCAGATCTGGCTAAGTGCCGCTCTTCAGCTTGATGTGCAGACTAATACACACAGCTGGGTGGTATAACATGCTGCTCATCTCTTATGCAAGAAGCTGTCACACAGATGTCAAAAACATCAAGCTACTCACAAATACCTCCAAAAAGTAAAAAAAAAAGAAAAACTGAGTATCTGGCTATACCAGCTGGCTGATGTGAAAGTCTAAGCACTGTTACATAAGCATTGTTTATTGGCTCTTCAAACACATAAACCCCTAAATAAAAACTAAAAAATTGCCTTTATTTAAAGGTATCAGGCTTCTTAAAATTCCTTTTTCTAAGTCTGATTTTTACCTTTTAAAAATTATCAACAGTGTAACAGTTTATTCAGATATCAAGATTATATTTCTTACATTTTAAAAAACAATGTGATTTTTATACACACGTTAGTGATGCCAATACAGGAAAGACAATCTAATGTGCACCATCCCTGTCACCATGCACTGTGCACTGCTTTAGAAACTTTGTTCATCTTGGCCCTTCAGAAAGGCAAAAACCTCTGCAAATACTTATTTTGTGGGCTGCTATGAGTGTTCCTGGAGCTATTTTAACTGACTCTGCAACGAAGATCAGAAGCACAAATACCCAGTTTGAGTGTGCAATGAACATCCTGCAGACATTAACAATTTCTGCTCATTTATTAATAATAAACAGGATTATTATTGAGACGGTTGTAAAATTCAGCAAGTGGAATATTAATAATTGGAATCTCTCAATCACTATACAGGTAATTATTTTTTTTTTCCTGGCAAGAGAAGTGGTGTATTGTATCTTACAGAGCAAGAGAAGTAACAGAAACACAGCTAAGACACATCAAAAGCACAAGCCAAAATGCAGTTATGTTACACACGTTTTGCTATTTTCAAATTAAGTGATGTAAGGAAAAGATGGGACTTAATGACACTTTCCGACCAAGAAGCATGACAATATAAAAACTTTCACAGCTGACATTTGTCCCTGTGGGGTGTCAGTACCATTCTCAGAAGGTTTCATTTCTCTTTAATTGTAAGACAGAAGTTCAATATCTAAGCTATAAAGGCTTATGAAGACTTTAGTGTTTCCAACATAGAATTCCTACTTAGTTTCCTCATCGAACAAGTCAGAAGACAATAGTTATTTTCGAATTTACAGATAATTTTCTTGGCTGAAACAATATACTATAAAAACTAAATTCATTATAATCACACTGAGATATTACTGAAATTAGGTCTGACAACAAATTTAAGGCTGCAATGTCACAACAATTTCTAACATGTAAAACCACTGAAAACATTATGCAAAAGTTTGGGTTTTTTTCCCCCCAAGTATTTGGCATAAAATGTACTGAAGAATGCATTGAAGAAATTGCAATTGTTAACACAAGGAACCTTAAATCCATGCAAAAAAGAGGGTTTTTTTACTATCTCATGTCTAGATCTGACAAATGATCTTGCTCAGGCTAAAGGTGGGAACACCACACTGCTCGAGGTGAGGGTGCAAAAAGGTTGGTGCAGCAGCTCCAGAACATCATCTCTATTCCCAGCCTACGACAGCCCCTCTGCCTCAACTCCTTTCATCAGGAGTCCTTAAAACACTGCCCATTTTTTCATCTTAAAAAGTTTTGCTAACTACCTGATGCAGTTTTTACACTTTTGAGACTACTCGAGACCAGAACTAGTAAAACACTTGAATTTTTTTGGTTTTAATGCAATCCAATGTGTTTGCAGAAATTTCAGGGATAGATATTAAAAAAAGAGCCACTATTCAAAGCAGAAGAAAGTATCATCTCCTTCTCCAATACTGGTTTTCCCAATAGTCATTTGTTTTCCAAAGGGTTATCAGGTTTAGAATGCCTGAGAATGCCTATTGTCATGACAGAAAGATCTGAATCACAGTTCAGATGCAAACCTTTGGTTTCTCAAAAATCTCTCCTTCCTATTACCTTTTTTACCCACATAAGAATGTCCATTAGGGCCTCTGTTACCCTTTCATTCTTTTTTTTCAATCAACTCTAATAAAACATGGATTTCTTTCAAGTCCTGTGTGAAGCAAAGGGCTAGTGCTCTGAAATGCTTAATAAACAGTTTTATAAAGGAGGAAGATTAAACATATAGCAAAAATTTTGTGACACAATACTAAGGCCCCATCAAGAAAAAAGCCACCATTTTACAGGAACTTCCACAACATTACCTCCTAAGAGTCTTTCACATGTCGGGTTTTTTTAAAAAAAATTAAATTGGGATAGTTTCTTAAGGAAGGAATGTGATTTTGAAGTTGACATTTGTTTAAACTACAAGGCTTTCCAAGTGTTAGCTATTAAAACTTCATAGCTACCAAGATCATTCAAGTGGCTCACTAAAACAAGTTATGTCAGAAATGAACCTCGAGTAATAAAAAATGCATTCTAAATGTACCATTACAGCTTTTATTTCTCCATTATCACATATATTAGATTTCAGATTTTTTTTTTCTTCAAATTATTTCTGTAAACTCTACTCATCAAAAGATCTTAAGGGACTGGCAAATTTTACAGCACCATTTACTGACATTAAAATGTTATATTGCCAGCCTACCTTTCATCACACTCAAGACTTACCAAAAACATTGTCTGTGCTACATTCTACAATGCAGCCTCCCAAAAATACTGGTAGACATATGACCATACTGTACCACACTTGCCTACTATAAGCTGCCCTCTCTACCCTCCTAATATAAGTCAAAAACATTTCTATATTAAGGGCAAAACCATGCATTATTATTATTCTATGTAAACTCATATTAAAATTATCTACAATGGTCTAGCAATAGATCATGTCCACTTGCTAATTATACTACAATAAACTATACTTATTATTTAATATAACCACAGTGAATTTTTTTCTTCCACTAAACAAATGGGTCCAGCTACAGAAGTAACAAAACGTAGTTCAAGTGACCTGGGCATGAAAAAAATTACATAATGAACAATCCACTGCCACACAAAGACCTCAAGTCTAACATCAGCATCTGTGAGTAGCCATCTCAAAGACTGCTTGATATTCTCTGCTGCAAAGGTACTGTTTGGCTTTGCTTACTAATTTCAACCTCTCTTACCCTTTCTCATAAATCAACAGGCTCAGGTTTTGGTTCACACACACACAAACCAGTCATGCATATGCACAACACACTCAAGTGATGTAACTGAACTAAGAGTTAATTTATGCATTGAAGCAGCTTAGCAATGTGTGAAAAATGTCTGCTGCCAGTATCCCCCCTCTCCCCACGTTGAAGTGTTAAGGGCCCCTTAATTGTTGTTTTAACCTACAGGAACATTGTTCCTTTGGCCAGTGGGTGTTAATGGAACAGAACCGGCAATTTCCTTACCTAGCTGAGCGCAGATTTGTCACACCTGGATTAGCACTGTAAGTAATCATAATAAAAATTTGAAGTAATAAATAGTTCAAACACAGACACTTTGGGCTGTCCCTAAGCCTCCTCCACGTAATTGTGAATAAACTTCTTCTACCACCACTGCAAGCATTTTGATAAAATCATCCATTTCTTGTTCCCTCTTATCATTTCTGCATCCTCTTGCAGCAGGTACCAGTTAGTAAATGGGTCAGCTCTATGTATTAGATGAGAAGTAAGAACATTCAAACTTTGTTTGAAAATGATCAAGTTTCATTAAGATCTCCAGTTCTTAGTTTCTTCTCATACATATGGACTCAAAATCATACATGTACTTCAGAAAACACTTACGACAGTGGATACTTTTAGTTCAATGTGGTTGTGAGTCACAATGAATAGGTAAGGGCACTAGAGCATTTCTGTATGCCATTCTTTGCACAGTTTCTAAAAAATAGCCAATAGTTTCTGAGAAACTAGATTTCTTAATCTAGCAATTCTTAACGAGCTCACCTCCAAAGAATCAGCAGACAGAAACCTTAGTGACTGTTACCAAAAACTCATTCTGCATGATGTAGCAAAACCACCCCTAACACACCCAGTCCCAAGAAACCAAGGAGGTTTGGCCAGCTGCGAAATACTAAGCAACAATATTTGACAGACAAAAGATTCAATAAAGACTAAAGACAGATAAAATAAAAACTACAACAAGGGTTAATATTGAAACAACAATACATTTGGTGTTGCTGTTCATGTTCATCTCATGTTCTAATGACATAAAGATACTGATGGTTCCTAACTTCTATGAAAATCTGTTACCAGGACACATGGCACTAGATCTCTGCAGCCTTAGGAGATGCATATTATGCTTAAGAATGGAAAATAATGCTGACATGTTGCTATTTCTCCCTGAATAACTCAAGGAAACAGAAAGAAACATTAAGGATCACCACATTATTTTGGGAAGTACTGCATACGTGCAATGTGGAATTGTACAAACTCCACTGGGATTCAATATCTAATTAATGTAGCAAAGTAAGAGCAAACACACTGACCAACAACCACAGAACAGACCCGGGACCTCCAGATTGAAACCCAAGGACTGACACAGCTTGAAATGCAGATTCAGAACCTTTGCAACAGGCTCATAACTTCTGTAGATATAGACAAAGAACTTGCCAACATAAACTCTGGCAGGTCACACTACTACAATTTTTTAGAACTACCAGCAAAATCAAAGATACGATTAATTTTCTTGCAGCTTTTCATCATTTCCAGAAAATAACAAGCTGGCAGGATTGCTGGTCTCTATATATATTGATAGGTAACGGTAGAAGCAACCAATGTGTAGTAAGAACACTTTAAAAAGGGGGGAAAAAAACTCTAAGTGTTAAAATATCACCCAGAAGATAAAGCAGTCAAAAGTAAAGTGAAAAGGATATGAAAAAAAAATATAGATATTTCCTTAAATACTTCAGTTTAGCATCAAATGCAGCTTCTAACCTGCCCTTGATGACACTGCAGAAGATAGTGTTAATGTAGAAAGAGCAGGTGTCAAGTGCAAATGCTTGTGCCATGCAATCGGCTACAAGGAAGATCAATAAGGAGCTAGAGCATTAAATTTCACAAACTGTAACTGTCATGCCCATTATACAGTATTTGAACACCTTTACAGGCCATTACAAAATTGTTGATTCTTGGTATTTTTTATAGAACCAAATTATTTTCCAGAGATTTTATTAGCACAATAAGCACTATGAAAGTCTAAAAGCACTTACAAACTTGGTGAAATCTGAAGACCTTTACAGCCTTCCAAGACATCATATTTACATATTTGCAGAATATTCTTCACTCCAGAATGAAAAGACAGGAAGATGGTTTAAAGCCTTACAGATAAAAGTAATGTATTCCAGGAACACTTTTCTTTTGTGTTAGTCACATTTCACCAGGCACAGAGCTGATGTATTTTAAAGGAGGCATTTACCAGATAATTCTTGAGAGTATGTGCCACAGTTAACAAAATCACTGCCGAAGAATGCACCAAAGGAAGGGGAATGCCAGTCCCCTGGGCTTCGGCTGCAGAACCAGCACCAGACTTCTTGCCTCATGCTTCTTGCCTCTGCTCTTCAATCTTTGTGCTTTGCCCTTTTCAAGGACATGATAAACTCAAATTTTCCTTCCAACGTTTCTCACTAAAGGAGGCTTTGAGCAGAAGCTTTGTGCAGTTCTCCCTCCTCTCCCCAAAACAATTTACAGGTAACCACTGATGTGTATTCATGGTTACAATGAATTCACTATCAATGTCTAACCAAAACAGCGTAACTGAGATGTCATTTTTGAAGATACACAGGAGAACAGAGTTAATACAGTTGCATCACTTTTTACAATGTATTTTAAAGGACATAAAAATTAGAGATCACATTATGCACATAAATTTAACATAACAAAATTTGTACCAGAGTATTCAGTGAGAAGTGCAATTTGTAACATTTTACACAACTGGACTAGATAATGTTTGAGGTCCTCTTCCAACCTGGTATTTTATGATTCTATGATTTATAAGAGTGACCTGTTTAATAAATGCACACACACTGGCTTGTATTTATTACATACTAATTTCCTAACTTTGCATGCACAACACCATCAGTCAAATGATGGTAAAACTCTCTTAGAAAACCTAAATACTACAGTTGTTGACTCAACTTTATAATAAGACAACTATTAATGAAATACTGTTGAACTGAATTTCGGCATATAAATTGAAGAAAGATATTGCTATATGGTTTGCTGAAAAAAAGAGGGTTCTTTCCAAAAAAAGTCATTAAAAGAAACACCTCATAGTGAACAATTCAGACTTGGTTAATTTTGTTTAGCTTCAAGACTTTGTTTTGTTCACAGTCTCCAAAATAAGCCACATGGGGAACAGAAAGCTAACATTTAAATGTTAAGTTGGCAGGCAACAATTAGAAAAATTCAGGGTCTGAAATGTTGGGCAAGTTCAGACCAGAAACAGGGAGTACAATTGAAAAGAAAGGATAATTAGGCATTGGAGGAGATACCTCTGTGAAACATGAATTCTCCCTCATGGGAATATTTCTTATATCAAGTTTAGAAGTTTTTCTAAATGAGTGGTTCCCAAACTGTGTAGACCAGCAGACTACAATGAATCATTCATATTTCCTTAAGAAGTTCTGCACATACAGCCTAACCAAATAAACTGGAGGCAGCAAAGCCACACTGACTGAAAGTTTGATGCATCTCGTTTCTCAGTTTGGTTTTGATTAATCATTCTGCCAGTCACCAGTGGTCAGTGAATCAGGAGACCTTAGTGTTAGAAATTCTTGTCTGCCTCACAATCCAAAAAACCAGGGATTTGTTGGTATCTGTATTTCACAGTACTGAGAACATTTGCAGCACTATCATAAGGTTAAAGAACTACAGCTAAAAGAAAGGCTACTCACATTTTATTCTTAAGCCATTGTTGCATAATGTAAATAATGTTAGGGCATACTGAGAGGTAACATACAGGAGAGCACTGATGTGCTGTGAAAGAAGCAGATCTCTGTTAAGCCATTTTCTTTGTGTCAAATCCAGGTGAATTTCATAATGCAAATCAACATTTTACTTAAGAATACATTTTTTGAGCAAACCTAAGAACTCCTCCATTTTCAAATAATGCTGTTTTAATAAAGCTATTCTGACTCATGAAAAGGCTAATACTTAATATCCAGTTTTCATTTCTATTATTTGCACATACAGACCTTATTTCTCGTTAACTTCTTCCCTCACTTGCAATGTTCAGGTATAATTTTGCAGAACAGCACTACTCAACTAAAATAGAAATGCACAAAAATTATTTCTTAAGTTTTCCTTTTACATTTGTTCAGGGAAAACTCTTGCCTGTCCTTTCGACCCATACACTTACATTCCTAATTGGTCTAAGACTCTAGATAGTCCTGCTGCTACCTCTGTCTGTATTTTGAGAATGTGAAGTAGAACAATAATAACAAATCTTTTCAAAATCATCTCTTCGCTTCTCCATGCTATTCTCAAATACAGGCTGGATTTCTGAAGGTGAAAAAGAGAGAGGCTGGCACACAGAGGACTATTCCAGATTTCAACACAACTCTCCTTTGCCCTACTTGCTCCCTTCTGCTGAAAAAAAATTTCTTCTACCAAACTTAATAAATGAACAATTCCTACCAAGAGTACTAACTCACTCTAAAATGGCTTGGATTCATTGTCTAAACAAAGGAAGAAGAGGGGCAG
This sequence comes from Edolisoma coerulescens, assembly GCA_013397115.1. Lineage (NCBI taxonomy): Eukaryota > Metazoa > Chordata > Aves > Passeriformes > Campephagidae > Edolisoma > Edolisoma coerulescens. The sequence continues at coordinate 3,554,348 of VWZW01000978.1, read as the reverse complement.
CCATACTGATCCACAACACACTAAAGCTGTAGCAAGCTGATAGGAAAATACAGACATGTTTAATCAACTGTGTGGTGACACTCAAAATTGAATCCATGAGATGACCCAGTAAAGAAAAAGCACCAAATAATGTCTGATTGTATTTTTAAGTAAATATCTGTATATGTTATATAAGAACATTATCAAAAAGCGCACAGTAAATTAGTACAAGTGAAGGAACAGTGAGAAAATGGAAAAACCCTTAATATAAAGAGATACAAGCACACAAAAAATAAATTTAACGTGGAAGTACAACTTGACAAAGAGAAGGACTGTTCTGAACAATCATGAAATTAAAGGCACACAGGAAAGTCTCCATCCAACTGAACATACTGCAGACACCTTAAAATCTAAACTCTCTTGCTTCCTTAGAGGATACGTCAAAGACAAGAATAAATAAATTTAATTTCCTTCAGAATGTCTACAAGGACTGGAGTCAACCATTTTATAATTTGATACAGTGCTTTTTCATGTTGGGGTACTCTCAACCTGAAACTCAAAAATCTAGGCCACCCTTTCTGGCATGTAGCCTGCATGCCTGTGTTAAAACCATCTGAGTGACAGCAGCTCAGTTGCATTAATAAGGGAGGCTGAGGGCAAGGAACTGACATTAAGAGAAAGCTGCCAGACCCACCTTTGTTCTTATTTGCTGGCTTAACATGCTGTATTACTTCCCCTTCTACAATGGAATTGCTTCAGCAATAACGAGAATTCAAGAAGGGCTGAATGAAAAAAGAATGAACAATGTAGGATTTTAAAAAAATATTCAAAGGGAGGATTTTAAAATTAAATAACAGACAACTGCAAGAGCTTATGACCCACATTTAGCACTACATATGCTGCAATTCCCAACTAAACTAGTGACAAAGGCTTGATAGTCTCCATGCAGAGCTGAACTGCCATATGAAATATGCCTCAAACCACTGTTAGCTGAGCTAATTCATTATATAAGAATTCCATTAGATTTTTACTTAGGAATTTAACTGAAAAAAGACTACAGTTACCTAATAATTTTGGGAACCCTTAACTTTATCAGCCCCTGCATTTGGAAAGAACTACAGTGAGGATCCCTACCCACAGCATTCATTCAGGGACCTTTTTTTTTTTTATTTCCATGACAGGAATTTTAAGCTAGAAAAGTGCAAAAAACCCAAGAAGTGTTTAACTCAGAATTCTTACCTATATTTTCACACCAAGGAGACTAACTTTGAACATCACGACAGCAGGGAGATCACCTGTAACATGCATATGGGAATTGTTCCTCTAGAACTAAGTACAGTGATCTGTACCAAACTGCACGAAGCACCAGAACAGGCTCCTAAAGCCTGCTATTGTTAAAAGACACTGTACTCTAATTTCTGTAGCTCCTCATTCCATTTCTCTTTTTTTGTTCTTTAAGTTGACAAGTTAAGTGTTCTGTTCTTACAAGTTTTCAATAGCCTATCTCAAAAAGACTCAAAGTTGTTTGCATTACACACCACGGGGATTAAAAAGGAGTTAATATATATCTATTCAGAACTATTGTGCATAAAATAGCTGTGTTGTACAGGGCTTAGGCTGTGACCCGCTTAACTTTATTCATAGAATGCACAATCCATCACGTACGAAAACACAGAGGAAAATGTGAGGTGTTGGTAAGTACCGCTGTTAGCGAGAAATTCTGCTAATTATTACACCAAATAAGCATAGTCAACAGGCCGGAGCTGCGAGAGGGCATGTTTCAGGGCATTAAATGGCTGCCTTGGATGGAGATGAATATATTACACTATGCCCTTTAACAATAAAACAATTTCCCTGACACTTGCCCACGCAGGAGCTGCGGCGGCTGTGCCCGGCCCAGGCGATGATGCTCCAGCGCCACCTAGCGCCGCGCGCCCCGCTCCGGCCGTGCCGCCGGAGCCACCCTCGCACAAAGCTCCAAAGCCGGCTCGGCCCAGTGAGGAGCCGGCACAGCACAGGAGAGGAGCCTCCCCCCCTGCCAGGGAAGAACAGACAGAGCGGGGTCATGGGGAGAGGCTCCTCCTCTTGCTTTGTAACTTCGGCACACGCGCCCTTAAATAGCTGGTAACGCTTTACACACAGTTTTGTTACAGCCTGCTTACAGTGCAAGCCAGCGTATCTTAAAGCCTATGCACTGGAGGCTGTGCATAGTTTTTGAAATTGATTTTAGGAAAATATTTCATCAACTAAGTATTTTTTATCCCCTCCCCCCCCGCACCCANNNNCCCCCCCGTCTGTTTTGAATGGACTCTATCATTACTATTTTTATCTGGAGTGCTTTCACAGCTTAATAAAGTGTTCCAGAGGCTGCAAACTTTGCACATTCTTCCATTCCGTGCTTGCATGTTGACACTGTATTTCTGCCATCACATTTATTGTCACTACAATGGAGTTACAGCCATCCCACGCCTCTGTTACCCTGCTTCTCTTCTGCTGATCACTGCTGCGGCTCAATGCTGAGGTTTATGCAAACAAACTCAACTTTGCAGCACAACCCCAGTCATGAAAAGCCGTGAAGAGGTTGAAATGCATTTCATGACGCATATAAATTAATGTGTGAACACCAGCACAATTGTCTACCAAGTAAAAAAAATTGTTTTACATGCTTAGATCAAGTTAAAAGTATAGATTGCAAAAAAGGACGCTAATACAATCCTTGCCATTAGTCTCTGCATTTTTATTTCACAACATTTTTACAGGAAAAGGTAAGAAAAAGTCTATGTTCTCTAGCCATTTAGCACATGGACACCATTTATTTATGGACACTATATATTGATGAATAAATTAAAAATTCTACATCTGAACCCCACATCTATCATCATGAAATGAACAGCAATATATTAATACTTTATAGTACTAATTTCAGCAGAAAATCACCCTCAACCAAGCTGCTTCCTATTACTGGCATTAAATTGCCACTTCCCATTACTCCAAATTTTATGTGTTTCATTAAACTAAACAAAAATAATGTATTTTAGCATATGTAGAACTGTATACTACAAAACAAGGAAAAAAAATCAAAAATCCTCACCAGGCAGACTTAGTGCTACAGGAGGACACCAAATGTCTGTTCAGATTGAAATATAACTTGTATCACAAGATGCTTAGAGGTTGCTTTAAATATAGTTTCTCCAAATTCTGAAGCCACAAGGAGAATTGTGAGGAGCAAGAATGAAGAGGAGGAATAACAGCTTTTAAAACATTGCTCATGAAAACATTATTCAGGCTGCAACAGAACGACACTTGCAGAGTTTGTCTAATGTAATTTTCCTACTGCAAACTCAGTGAAATGGAAATATAAAACTTTAGCAAAGTTTTGTATGTTCTCAGGTCCTGACCATTGCTCGGTCTAGACCTTGAGGGTTATATGATGAACACAGAATCTTACTCTGTTATGTATCTGCATCAGGAAACCCTGAAATCATGTGCGATGAAAGAAGTTTCTGAAGTTAAAATTCTCATTTTGATGGTTAGATTAGGACAACACAACCACACAGACTAAACCTTCCATTGTATTAGACAGACAGTTATGATGTAAAGTGCATAACTAGTGCAGGTTTTTTCTTAGAAATTCATATGGGAGAAGCTTCACTCAGTGAGTGGGCAGCACATTGTAACTCCAAGTTTGCGAACCTTTACTGTAAATACACTTTAAGTATTTGAATCTACACCCTACTTTAGGACCTAAACTGCTGCCACAAGAATCAACATTGTCCCTACTTTAAATATGAAGTAAAAAAAGGAAGATAAACTTGTTCCTTATGTGTCATATAGAATTCTACTCATGGCTTCTCAAATTGCTCTTTCAGATTCAAAGAAAGTACTTGTACTTTCTGGAGCATTTTCACTGCACTGACACCTTGGAAAGATGAAATGAGCAGACTGGAGGGAAGATGTGCTGATAGAAAGCAATGAAAAATGGTCAGGAAGTGCAGAGACCACAAGAGAAAGAAGGCAGCATTAACAGCAAAAACCAAGTGTAAGCCCCTGTTTACCACAGCAATGAACAAAAAAAGTCCAAAGTCCATGGTCACTGAAGTATTATTGTCCAAGCTTTTAAGAACCTGTTGTTTTATTGCTTTTATTAAAATACTTCCTGATTTCTAACACAGAGGCTGTGTTAGAAAGAAAAAGGATTTAAACTAGAGTAACTCCTGATCAGCATGTTAGAAGTTTTAATCCAAAAAGATCCCAAACTAGTAGTTGCCTTGAAAAACATATGTAGATCATCTACTCCAAAATAGGTACTGTTTCTTAAGGATCCTGAGATGCACAGCCCTCTGAAAGCCAGGGGCATGCTCCTGTACCAGATTCCAGATTCAATCTGAAATTTAAATGCTGCATAATTTCCAGTTCTTGATATCCAAGAAACAAATAAGGAATATGGTTCAAGTTTTAGACAGTGGAATTGAGCCCACTTGGGTGCAGTCCCCATTCAAAACATCTCAGCTCACATCCACTGGCATCAAGTTATCAACATTCTAGCTCTGTAGCCCACATCAATTTTACAGCCACAGAGGAATGCTCCTCAGAACAGCTATCACCTGCAAAACTTTTTCCCCTCAAAGTAAAACTTGTCCAGGAAGAGAACACATCACATTAAATTTCTGTCACATTCCTTTTGCAAAGTCTATCATTCACATATTTGCAGGAATACAACATTTTTTTCCCTCTTGCAATATACCAGCCCTTTTCTCCACAGGATTAAGATTCTTTCCTTAAAAGCTGTAAAAATGTATTTGCCCTTACAGCTCAAGAAACGCTTGACTGACCAAAGCTCAACTGGTCATATGCCTTAGATATTCCAGATATTCATAATTATGCATATTCTCAAATGATGCCGATTACTCAAGGACATGATCGGATACCCAGGCCGAAGCCACTGCTAAGAAAGGAATTGCCAAGCATCTTTTCAACAAGAAGTTTCCCTTATCCACTTCCAAAGAATTATCTTTGCCATAAAATATTGAAACAAAACAAAAACCAACCCTACTTACGATTTAAAGTGACAAATTCTAGAATTGTGGTCTATGTTCTCTTTTGCTGTTACAAGAAAATGAATATATGAAAAAGTGGCTTGATAGCATTCGATTTTACTTCATTTTCAATATTAATTTGTTTTAATTACATGACATGACAGATCATTAAATGCAAACAGGTTCATCATAGTAATACAAGCTTCATACAGTATTTCAAAAAAATTCAATTTACTGTCATCATTGTTTTATTTGTTTCCTATAAGTGAAAGCTATTTGGAATGCATTTAGAAGGATAAAAACCTCTAATAAAATTCATATGCTCCTCAGTATAACAACTGTTATCCTATGCTTCTGATAAAGTAATTTCCTTTCAAAATTATGTGGGAAGTCAAGCATTACCTATTTTAACAACTCCAGTGCAAGGAATACCAACTGTTCTACAATCATAATTTGCAGGTCCCCTCAAAAACCAAAACAAGGGCACATAAACAAATAGCCTACACTTCAACAACTCTGGAATCAATAAAATGGATTTACTCCTATGAAACTGCTCAGCAGTGGAGAGGGCAGGAGGACTTCCTGCTTTCATCAACTCTTTCAGGCATAGCCAGATTAAAACTTTCTTTAGGACACAGTTCTCCAGACAGCTCCTATGTTAGAAAATTCAATGTAAAACTGAGGTAAGGCAAAGTAGAGTGAATCTGGGCTTTTGGTAACAGGTTAAAATCTACTTTGGTTAATATTAAGCATTTAGTTATTATCCAATTATTCTTATTTCTGAACTCAGTAATTGGTTTTGCATTATGGTAGGTATGGAGTGATATTGGCACCTGGAGATTATACCAATAAAGTCTTGAAAATTGTCTTGTATGACAGTAGATTATAACATGTGTCTCACAGAGAAACGCTGCTAGTTATTAATAAAAAGTTGTCCTGTAGAAAGGTATACTATATCATACTGGGGTTTATCCACATTACTGCAGAGACAGTCTCTTTTCTGCTGTCAAAATGCTTTTGCTATATGTAAATATTTAATGTTATTACCATCATTCACTCAGTGCTCATATTGTCTGTTCAAGCATCTATTACTGTCTGCGAGATACACTTGAGGATAACACTTATTCATGTCTACTGCTCAGTCACATGCAGGCCCCACTTCTCAAAGATTCTTCAAAGTTCCATAATTTATTAAACACCGCACAAAGGCCTGTATCATTTGTAGGATTTTACTTGTGCAAGTGTTAGCACTGAATGCATCAAATAGGCTACAGCAGCAGCTATCTGAACTTTTATCCAGGGTTCTGTAAGCAATTTACATCACAGAAATAAATTCTACATTTTCTGAACTCTCAGGTAAGAACTATAGATCTTAACAGAAGGACACGGAGTGCATTTTAGTTAACATAATTCTCTGAAAGGAAATAATCAGTGGTTGATTTACACCTAGTTGTAGTTGCATGCAGCACAAATTTTTTTATATTTACCTAAATCCATATTCCTGCATGAAATATATATATATATCACATACGTAATACAAGATTTTATCACCAATATTACCCCTTGATATACCTTCCAGTAAAATATGATAGAAATCAGCTTTCTAAGACACTGAAGTCCTTTTAAGACAGACAATAAGCGAGAGTCCTCAAGCAGGACAGTCTCTATAGTGGTTTGAAACAAGGTCTTGTGTCAAATCTCAGTTTTAGTTTAAACAAAAGGTTTTTTTAATTTTTTTATTTGTTTTATTTTGTTAGGAAACAGTAAGTATCATAAACAGACCATCCTAAAAAGTACAAGACTACACAATTATTCCTTCTGTCCCAGTGGACCCTGACACTTTATATGACAAGATCTAACTGTTCATCAATGAGGCTAAAAGAAAATGAAAACGTTGAACTCAAAAGATCTGCCTTTCAGTTAACATCCTTAATGTAAATTAGGGTTAAATGTGAATAAAATTAATATTTAATCACCTCAAAAACTTCTATTCTTTTTTTCTCTTTAAACACTCAAACTTAATTATAAAATAATGTAAAACAAGTGTAAATTTAAAAGAATCATTTTGAAGATTTGCATTAATAGTTCAAGACCTATTGGCACAGATAAAAAGAAGGGGAATCCCAACATTATGTTGCTTTAAAGCACAGTGTGATTCTATTCCTTGCCAAGAGACAGCAGGAGCCGAGGCACAGGGGAGCGCTGCGGTAGGGAAGAAGGGAGAGAGTGGGATGGAGAGGCATTGCAGGAGCAGCACAGCAAGGCTGGCCTGAGCTGAAAAGTCAAGTGCAGCTACAGCAACGGGGAGTATTGGGGGGAAGAAGAAGAAATCCCGTGTTCAAACTGCTTCAACAGGGCCTCAATATACGGCTTCACACATCACCGTGGAATAAAAAGTTCCTGTCATGCAGGGGCACAATCCAATATTTAGTTATGATGCAGCATGATACACAGAATACAATCCAAAATCAGGGGGTAAAAGCTTCTGACATCAGCACAATACCTCTCCAAAGTCTTGCAGCTCTTACGCAATCTAACCTGCAGCTCTCCTAAACTTTCATTCTGAAATCCCACACAAGGTGAATCCTATGGGCCTTACGGTTTTGCACAGTGGTTACTGTCACACAGTGACAGTATATATATACATGGTTAAAAAACAAGACACAAAAGCTCAGACTTTGATAATCTGTATCTCCATGAAAGGTAATTTGGCTGTAAAGAACCAAAGCAGCTCATGCCACCACTCTTCTCTATGCAAACTTTGAACTAAGTCCAGGTCAGTTGTCTCCACAAAAAGTAATGAAATTCAAAATCCCTGATGTGTTTCCCATTCCTTTCTTGAACATAACTGAAGCACTTTGTCACTTGCAAACAACACACATAAATGAAAGAGTGACTTTTCATGGCAAGCACCAGTCATTCAGGGTAAGTATTTGAATGCTGAAAACCTGAAGAACTTCTTGATAATCTGCTTTTGACTACTCTGAGTTTACAACTTTATCTTCGTTGCTTATATCCTAAAACTTCCCCACGTATCTGCTAAACTTCTTTTGCCTAGAATTCTCTTGAAGTTTTAACATATCTCAAAAAAATTTTGGCTTCTATGAGAAGGTGTATCTTTCATAAAATTGGTTATTTAAGTCACATAGTGAATTCTAATATTAACACCATTCAACAAAAATCCAGCGGATCATTTTTAAAGCATACCACTCTCAAAAGCTCTGCTTTACCAAAGTGAACACACCACTAATAGACACCATTGCTCAATCTCATAAGCATAATGCAACTTTTCCTTGTCAAGGGAAAACTCAAACTTGGTTGAGTATTATGGTTAACCATTCCAAATACAGACAAATTCTCCCTGGAACAAGCACAGGTGGTTGTTTAATTTCTGTCCCGCTCAAGTCAAAGATATGAGAGAGAGAGAGAGATACGTTTTTTGCAAATAGCATCAAAATAAGGAAAGAGGAAATTGATTATCTGCAAAATATTTTTCTCTGCACAAAGAACCCACCACCCTACCAAAACTATAAAGGCTTATTAGACATGACGGTCACATTGCTGGTATTTTATTACATCCCTTTTCCTAACTATTTAACTTCTGCTAATTGAACTTTAAATAAAAGAAAGTGGTCTTATTTCCCCCTTAAATAATGTTACCTTGCCCCTTTCTGCAATAATTTTCTTTACATGGACTTTGTTGACTGTACTCTACCACACAACATTTTAAAACCTGAATCCCAATCAGGGCTACCCTCATTAAAAATGTGACCTTTCACCTTCAATGAAGCACTGCTAACATAAATCACATTTTGTTGTAGCCCAAAGGTGATAGAGATGAGAGCAGGATAAACAAGGTATAATACAAAAGCCAGTTGGGTCAGCCTTTCATTATAGCCCTTTCAAAAGCTATTAATCTCGCTTGTAGTCAGTAGGCTGAAAATAACTATTTCTTCTAACCTACATTGTAGTCAAAAGCAGCTGTAAGGACAGGTCATGCAAGATGCAAATAATTCTTGGTCCTCATAAAACCACTTCAGATGGTATTAGGTGAATATCCTGGCATGTCACTTCAAATCTCACTGATCAGAGGACTCAACAATATCAATTTGGCCAAAATATACCACAAATAACAGATATGAACTAATCATGTTAAATTCAAAGCAACTATAAAATAATTCTTTAGACTTGAAAATGTGAACAGAAAATGCTATTCATCAAGTTCAGCTTAATTTGTGTTTCAAGTTAGGGGCCACATTTAAAATAATAGGAAAAAAAATGAAAAGAAGTCTTTACTATATTTCAAAGAACCTGGCACACGCCAAGTACAAGCCAGTCCTTAAGAAATACCATGACAGATTTTAGTAGTTAGGCAACAATGATTTTGTCTACCTGGATCCTTCTTTTGGTACTTCATGGCCAATTACAGTAAAAGTTGCTCAACAGGATACACACATAAGAAAATTCCTGTCATAGAGCAGATGCAAATTTAATTACTTTAAGTTAAACCTTCCATCTTGTCTAGAGGTCCTTCAAAAATGCAACTGTAAACAAGCACTACATTGCAATCAGGTGTCAAGGGCTTATTTGATCTCTTACAAAATATGTCACAAATCACTGGCAGAAAGTGGGTCGAGAGGGAGAACAAAGGAAAAAACTGTCAATGGACTAGGTAGCTCATGTGAGCGTGCCTATTAGTGCACTGGATCTTTCTGCTGCTGTCTAATGCTGTCCATATACAACCTTCTTAGTTTGACAGTGTTCTGTTATCCTGCATTTGATGTAATTTTTCTGTAGTAAGCAAAAGAGAAAAAAAAAAAAATCTGTGAAAAGAACTGATAGAGTAACCAGAGAAAACATTGAAGATACCAAAATTATTTATTCTGCTAAAATATCAATTTTTGTGCTATTCTTCATGTGTGATATGTTACAGAACTTCTAGAAAGCTCTACGTTTTTGAGAAAATAATCACATAAAAGCTGGAAGTAAATTACTTTACATTGCAATAGAATTATAGATGGCCCCAAATAAGTAACACATAACATATTCTTTTAAGGAAGAAAATTACATCATTGTACAACTGGCCAGAAGAAAAGCATGTGTATGTGATGCACACATTTTGCCCTCTCTGAAACACCAGGTACTTTTGAGGGACTAGAATTAAAATACCAGACAGCTTTCTGCAGTCCGCTGGTGGTCCTAAAATGCTGGTGGGTCACTGCTCATGAATCCCTGCACTACAGTGCAGCTCAGAATGGAGAGTGACAAAGTATTGGTAACGTTAAGGAATTTATGGATGCACAACTATGAGGACATGAGTCTTATGGCAGGAAGACTCAGTAGGTATGTTATTTAGTAGAAGAACCCCTCAGATGTACATAAATGCGCAGATCTGTTTCTGTACACACTCAGTTTAAACCATTTACCACAGAGTTAAAACTATAATTAAAAAATCCACTAAAATTCACAACTGAATATGCCAACATCTCTCAGAGTTCTTCTGAGATCTGTGGAGTTAAACAACAGATGACCGGTGTAATTTCAGCAACAAAGACTCAATGGTCTTCACAGCATAGCTTGTCTGCTATAAAGAACATTTTGGGGGTATAGGGGCAACTACCCCAAAATACACTGGACTACAATAGCCATAGGTGTGTCCCTTATAAGACCACCCAGAGCCACTAAGCAAGGTCAGTCTAGCTTTAGGACACATAAGATCTTTTTCAGCCTTGTCTAACTTTTATAACCTTACAAGCAGGTCTAATACATTATTACCTTTACCTATCAAACCTGTCTCAACACAGCAAGGAAAATACCAGAACTTAAACACTGCTGTGAGAAACTCAAACTTCCATTTTCTCTGACTCAAACAGCGTAACTTCTACATAACATTTACTGGGGATTTTGCTTAAGTGCCTATACAAAAAAAAAAAAACAAAAAAAGGGAAAAACCCTCAGTTATGGTTGCTCCATTTTACAGTGCTTCTTCATGAAACCAAAGCATATCCTTATTACCTGTAATACAACAACTTTTTCAAAAATAGTATCTAGAAGAGTCAGTTTAGAGAAGCCCTACCAAGTCTGAGAAAACAGGCCAAGGAGTTCCTCTTTCATACAATCAAAATTACCCAAAACTGGGGAAGGGGGGAGGAAATATTTTCCTCTTAGGCTTACAAAATCAAACCTTTCTACATTGATCTAAGCCAAAAGAGCAAAAAAAGAGCAAGGATAGCTAGGAAACTGCCTGCACTGGACAAGGCCTGACTTTGCTTACTATACAGGCTGCTATTTTTGCTACTTAATCAGAGCTGCATATCATATTTATCAAACTAGTAAATTTAGTTTAGTTCTGTTTATCATATGTGTCTCATGTACACTTCCTTGCTACTGAGCAAAGAAACCAAACTGTTAGTTTTCCAACCCAGTTCTCCTTATTAGCAGAATACACCCCTTCAAAGAAGAACTTGAACAGCTGACACTCTCACTTATTTTAAAAAGAAAAATTTCCTCCTGGTTCAAACCCCCCACATCCCCGTCCCCCCCCTAAAAAAAAGAGCTTTAAGTCTAAATTATTTTATTCATATATTAGATAACAGACTAGTTGCAATCACTTTGCTTAGAATTGACTTTTTTTAAATCCCCCAGATGACTCTAACATTGCATTTATGAACAAAAATGCCCTAGATCTATTTATCTCATTCCAATAAAATTTAAATAGTGCAACACATTATTCATCTATCCATATTATAAACTGTTGTGTACATTAAGTGGATAATATTATTAACACTAATGTTACTGTAGGCTATTCATTAAATAAATGGTAGACACAGTAATTCCATCTATTACACATGGAGCTCAATAACAGCTGTAAATGAGAAAATTGCAATAGACATACTGAGTAATAATCAGAACTAAAACGACAACTGTAACAATATATCCATTGTGTAAATGTTCTGATTATAGAAACACAGACTAATCGGTAATTTTTCATCACTGATAAACATTGGTAACCAGCCAGAATTTAAATTATATTTTATCCAGTTACTAAAACACAGCTACAAAATCTACTTGATTTATTAATTTAACAAGATACAAGTATTTTGTTTACTATGATACTGAAATATGTGCAGCATGACATCAAATCACCATATCTACCTAAAAACTACAGCTAGCAAAATGCACGATACCTTTCCACATATGTAGATACAAATATGACATACAGAGTTTTGCCAGTATAATGTCATAAAGCTATACTGGCTTGTCAGTAGAAGTTCTCTAAGGCTTCTTGTTAACATTTACAGGCACCATGTAATCCCTGTTTAGAGCCTGCTAAAGCAACTGCTCATGTCATAAAAGAGATTGAGGTAATTTTCTAGTTTGAGAGCTTTGGTGATCCTAGGAAAAATCTTTTAATTACCTCTAATGTCTTAACATTTTTATTACTGTTCATGGAATAATGCCTAGAAATGATCTGCAGAAGCAAAAAAATCTACGTCGCATGCTACAAACACAACTGACTAACACTGTAAGGTTACCCAAAAAAAGTCTGGATCATTCCTAAGAATAAATGCAGTCAAAGGCCTAATATTTGGGATATGAAGCACTACATCACCTGATACAAAATTTTTTCAGTCAAATACCTGGCAGGATTTTCTGCAAACAGTGCAATTTACTAACAGGAAAAGAATCAATGCGGCAAACAGCAGGGATTATTCGGTAAAGGCTCCTTAGGAAAATGCCAGCTTTCTTCTATTTTCTGCCTGTGTACCAAGAGTCACACAAACTTGCCAGCACGTGATGGAAGAGGCTGAGGTGTGGTCCACCTTCCTGATACTGACCAGATGGGGAAGATGCTGCAATTGGCATAAAGCCCAAGGAGAAAGAAATCTGTGGGGACATGGGGAGAGACAAACGTATTTGACAAGAGCAAGACAAGAGCTCTCTCCCAGACTTCATCCATAGGGATCCTTCATTCCCCTTTGCTTTTATTGTCACTGCATATGCACAGGTTGATTGAATACATTATGCACAGGAATTAATCACGCCACTGGCACTGTCAAGAAGTCACTGAGCTTTTATTATGCATGCAAAGTTCTGCCATTTTGCACACACAGATGAAATTTGGAATTCTCAAAGAATTTCAAAACTAAATTAGAAAGGAGAGAAGATTAGGCCCAGGGCCACAATAGTAGGGAAGATTCCACATGCAAAGGAGATTTTCTAAGAATAAGTAAATCCATTCTAAGCAGTTCAGAATGTTTCAGCCAGGTACCTCTCTGAAGGACTCGACGGCCAAGGTTTAGTAGGTATTTATGCATGAGCAGGTCACGTGTTCTCCACAACTATTTGTTTGGATTTTGTTTTCATTTCTATTATTTGTAGCTATAGTAACATTCCATGCTTAAAAAATTCTTCCATTTTTTTCCGCAGTATCAATTAATTACTCTCCCTCAGTACTCCTCACGAAAAAAGAATTAGCAGATGCCCAAGTGAAAAATTACTTGCCTTTAACAAAATTTGATGCACCTACATTGCCAAAGAGCCTCTCTTAAACAGCAAACCATACATGTAAATTCATTTATATATATAGTACACTACAGTCACTCATTACATTTCAATAAAATAAATGCTAGAATATTACACAGGAATCCACTAGATGTCTGGCTTTGTAACTCACTTTTTATTGTCTCTCTATCATTCAGTTCTGTGTTACTTTTCTGCTTATCTAATCTTCTTCCCAAAATATCACATTGCCTAAGTATTTTATCATCTTTCAGCAAGTCCCTCTTTCTGGAGTTCTTATTTTGTTCCTTCATTGCTTATTGCCTAACTTTACTACTAACTTCATTCTCTAATTTATTTTCTATAGGAACTGGATTATATCCAGTTCTTTACTTAAATTCCTTGGAATAAAAGTATTTACAAGAAAACAATAACGAATCCCCCACTGATAATGAAACAAACAAAAAAGATGATAAAAAAATGGGCTTGTTAATGCAAATTTCTACACACTCTTTAATGACAAACTCAGGTGAAATCATGGGCAGTTAAGTATGAGCCAATGTAATGTTGAATTCTAGATACACTTAAAAATCGAAAGAGGGAAGGTCTGTAAAGCTATAAGCTTTTACTTTATAACTACCCTTCTGGGATATAATCAGAAACATTCTACAATAATTGATAAATTCAGATTCTTGGGACTGTTCTTCCAGTTTTCAATGCACATATCAGTTTATAACCATACCAAAAGATGTAAGAATTAAATTGCTATTTCCACAGATATTGCTATACTTTCAATAGTTTAAAATAACCTTGATTTAATTCATCAGCTCATAATTCTCAAAATTCTTTCAAGCACAAGTCTACTTTATAGCACTTGATACCATAGCATTGCCCCAACTTTAAGGAAACTGGACTTTTGAGGCAAAATTACCCTAGCTTAAGTACCGTTTCAACAACTTGAAAAGAATTGTCTGCCTAAAGCCATTTTTCAGGATGGTCTGACAGTTATCTCCTGTTTCGCATGCCCATAAAAATTTCCAAACAATTAAGGAAAAGCAAAGTTAATAACTTAGGCTTCAGAAGAATATAATGTCAGAATTTTCAGGATCTAACAAGACACACTTTACTAACCTGATTTAAATGAGTTAACATTGACTTTCTAAATTTCATCTTCTACTGACATTAAACCAAATACCAACAGATTTCTACCCTCTTCATGAATACTCAGAGCTTTAGGCTACAAATACCTTAATAAGCCTGATTTGTAAACAGCCAAAACTAGACCAAAGTCAATGGAGTTTACGCTTTTTTAAACAGGCTTCCATGCCTTTAAAAAAACTTCTTCAGTTTCTCTCATGAATAGTCACTTATGATTTCACTCATCACAAAAATGCACATTTTGGGCACAGACTTAAGTTTTTAAGAAAAGTTAAAAAAAGTATTTGTTTGGCAACAAGAAGTCAATTTCCCATCCCCTGGCATCTCATACCTCTAAAAACAAAACCTTTTTGATTTATTTTTGAAAATGAGACAAGATTATTATGCAAGAATCTCACACAAGAGACATCTGCATTTCATCGCCATCTTGAAAAACATGAAGAAATGCTGAAACCCACTCTACTCTTAAATATTGATAAAGAGTGCAACAGAAATCTTTCCTTCATTCTTAAGTCCAGTTTCTGATTAGCAGGAAGCACATCTTCCTTTACAGAATCGCATAGAAGTATTACTAAAAGCTTGAAGTACATTTAACAGTTTGAAATGTTCCCGCTCTACAATTTAAATCAACTCTCTAAGTTATATATATTTCATCACACACAGCTATAGCCAATGGCTAACGACAATGACTGCTAAATTAATTGTTACAAAACTATAAATGCTCTGGAATGCTACAGAGAAAAGGTCTTGAATGTGACAACAATTATTTCCAGAATACAATATTGTTACTTGTATTAACTAAGTGCATGATTAAACTCCCCAAGTTGCACAGTCCACTGGTATGTCAGAATTTCAAGACATGACTCAAGACACATCAGCCTTTTGTGTACCAAAAGGCCCTGGACAAGTGGAGAGCAGGGTTAAATGCAGAACTTGAACCATGAGTGTCTGAAGTGGTCAGAAGGAATCTCTTGATACATATCATATGTCCTGTGATACCAAGGGCTCACACAATAAACAATCTCTGCCTTTCTTCATAACCTTGTTTAGTAGTGCAAACCAGTTTCTTCTTTCTACCCCTGAGTATATTTTATCAGTAGCTAGAAATGTCAAATACTTCTGTGGTAAACAGAACTATCCTGGCCTTTTTTATTTTCCTACGCACCAACACTAAAGAAGGTGACAATATAATCTGCCCCAGGCAACTCTATCACCATCCACAGTAGACAGGTCATTTTCCTTTTTATCAAAGAGGAGAGTAGGTCATCACATTTTAGTATATGTTGACACCACTGCTAGTAAAAAGAGATAAGAATTCAGTGCCCTTAAGGTGCCTTAACCTCTATTTTACCTAATACAGATATTTCACAGCACTTACATTAAAGCCAGAAGACAGATTTGTTCCCCAAAAGAAAGCACTACAAAGGTCTTAACCTTTGTGACAAGCTGATATTTGTACTGCAGAGAGTATAGGTGACAACAAAGCACTTCCCTTAAGGTATCTACCTCTCTTTTATTTTGGGTAATAGGATTTATTTTGTACCTATAACACCATAGAGCATCATGGGTGTTCAACCTCTCAAATACACTTATGTGGCTTTTGAACACTTTTGGAAGTTTTTTGAAATAAAAAGCACATGCACACTTCCTGCCATTCTGAGAACCACTTCAGAAGTTTCTTTGCTTGATTAAAACATTTTGCTTTCAGTCAGGATATTCTTAATTCAGAACACAAAACAAAATAATGACACTTAACTGCTATCATCTTTGTTCCCTGTGCTTTCACTTTCAAATTCTAATGTCTAAAGAAAGTGGGAAAACACTTTTATAGTGCTCCTTTTATCTTTTACGGCAATGGGAAAAGACACCAGCTCCTGATAGTTAATACATTTCCATGTGTATATGAGAACTTATTTTTTATTGCATTTTATTTTAATAAACTGCTTTCTTCGTATTCTTTTAAAATAGTGAAAAGTTAAAAAGATCTGCAGGGCAAGAGCAAAAACATTGCAAACTCTTAGTTCTGACACAGACTGGACAGCATTTACAAAAGTACTTTCATTTGGAAAAATATAAAGATATGAACACGCTTGCAATAAGCTGCATAATAATGCTCAGTTACTTCAGTACTCTGGTTAGAGGAGGAACAGGTATTCCATACTTTAAGTGAAAAAATAAATTTGTGCTTGAAGATTTTAAACTTTTCTCCCCCAATAATACAACTACAAAGAGTATTAATAAGTCCCAGTAGAAATTAAAGCTTGATTTGTACAGTAAAACAAAGAGTAACATTTGTCTGAAATGAAAAATAATATTCCTTTAGTTTGAAAATAGTCTGGTCAGTTTTTCTGTTAATTTTGGTAGCATTTTTTTTAAACTGTGGAGGCCAAAAAGGAGTTCTGAATTCAGAGACCATATCAACAAACACAATGGCTCATTATTTAAATACTCATTATTTATTTGTCTACTTAAATGCACTTAAATGATTGCATGTTTGTATATATACACACTTCCAAAATTCAGTCCTTCTTCACAAAAACATATTGCACACATATACATTACTCCAGAAAAGGGAAACATAAACCAAAACTTACTAACAGCAACTTCACAGGCAGGATAAAGAGTTTAGAAGATAATAGTTTTAACACCTAATAACAGACCACTTCATTTGCCAAAGAATTTTGCGCATTTATAGCATGCATGTGTACATATATGAATGCAAACAAACACCTGAATGCATGTATTTTATACTCTATTTCAGAGCAGCCACATGTCAACGCACTGGCAAAGACTAAAAATCACAGAGTTGGGCTATTAAACAGCAACAGCATTTATGATTAAGAGCAAGAAGACCAAAAAGATCCCCATGACACAGTGTAGTATTTTAGATCATTGCCTCTGAACTGAGGTGTCTTGCAAACGATACTGTAAGCAGAAAAAATAAAACCTGGTTCAGAAAATACACTGAGGGCAAAACTATTACGAAAATAATACTTTTTTGTTTCTAAGCAATCTAACCAATAACCACTACTATGATTCTACTCTTTTTACTAAAATAGCATGAAGATGTTTTGAAACTTGAAGGAAAAAAAAAAAAGTAATTTTATAGCCAGTTTGCAAGATAATGCTACTTCTCTGGTTTGGAAAGAAGTCATTATGAACAAGCTCTAGTGAATCTCTGGTTTTCTTAAATTGCTATTTTGTGATGTCATTTTAATACACCATTTCAATTAGAAAGGAACTGATATTTTTGGAGAGAAAACAGACAAGTTTCAAATCCAATAAAATAAATTGCAGTTACAGACAGCTGCTGCCCAAGTGAATAGCAAATATTCCACTAAAGTAGGATATGGCACTTCCAAGCATGAAGCAGTTCAAAGTATTTGTTAATATATGATAGATTGCGTAAATGATTTACCTACACACCAAGTTCATATTCACAATTAACCCAGGGGTACAATTCCCATTTGTTAAATTAAGTACGAGGTTCATCCCAAATGGTTTTGGGATTCATTATCAGAAGATACAAAGATGTCTGCCTGTTAAATATTTTCAATGTCAAGCATTTGTTACTCAGTGAATTTCAGCCTGACTCCTCATATTGGATTTTGATGCCCTTTTATGCACTATATTCTGTACTCGAGAGAAAATGACCATTTTATATTGCCTTTGTTTCTTTTTATGATAAATTCTATCTTCTCATCAACTCTTTCAGATGGAAAAAAAAGTACCTGAAATAAACATTTCAGTCATTTTAAGTTTGCACAACTGCTTTACAAATCACACAGCCTGACCTCCTTCTATGATATTACATTACAGCAAGAACCAAAATAACATTCCAGTTTGACAGCTAACCTCAGGCACCACTGGTCTGGTATCTCGCTGCTTATACTGCTGGCTGAAAAGCTGATAGGATACGCAAGACAAGCTGAGAGTTTAACTGGCAGAGCTGTTCAAATCTAAATTGTGCTATTTGAAACTTAGACCACAGGAGACAACAGTTCACTTTTTACCATGGCAGCAGAATCAACCTCTTGGCCCTGTGAAACTCATATGAATACATTTAGCACACACAAAAAAATATCTCCCTATATTATGATCAAAGACATATTCAACACACATTTTTTATGCACATTCGATCGTCCTGTTGACAGTCTTGGAAGTTAAGTAATATGGACTGCTGCACATAGGTTTCAAACCTTGATGGAGCCCAATGGCAGGCTACTCTTGACAGTCAAATAATGACAAGCACGTTGCAGGCCAATGCCCGTCATTCATGAACATCTTGGCCTGCTCCAACCGTTGCGCGGCAACAAAGTGGGCGGTCAAAGGTTAAGTTCGAAGAAGACAGCGATGAAGGGCAACTGTCATGCACCACTGAGTACTGTGAGGCAGCAAGGAGTGGTTGTCTTCTCAAGAACATGCAAAATGTTCTCATTCTGTCCAGGCAGACACATATTTGAAGGTCCTAAATGAGACCACTGCCAATTCACGAAGAGCCAAACTGACAGCATGCCATTCAAACTGTCTCTCTCAAATTTGGCTTTTTTTATTTTTCTTATTTCAAATCACAAATGCATGCAAAGTATAACATTAAACAGAACTCCCAGCAGTTCTTTTAAGCAAGCCACATTTGGCAGGGTAGGAAGAGTGAAGGGGGAGACATCTAAACTTTTTCCCCTCTCGTTCTTTAAATATTTAGGAGAAGTTCAATTATTTCACAAGAAATTCTTCCATTTTCTTGTATGCATGCACTTATTTCCAAAATTACATCTGTTGTAACCCTTGTTCTAAATACTGGTGTTTCTTCCAGTATTAAAAACCAGAGTCTAACACCTTACAATTAGGTCTAATACCTGGAATTTTAATTCTGCATTTGTATATTAATATCACAATAGAAGCATACATTAAAGCATACAAAATAAATACTTTGCATCAGTCTCTAAATATTCTAAGCATTTCTGTTATAAATGGCACAATAACAGTATATTCTATTTGTTTAAAAGCATTGTTTTGTGTGGAGTTATGGCTTGAACAGCATGATTAACAATGAAATTGCATTATTTTGCATAAAACATATACATCTTACTTTTAAACCATTGCCGGTAAAGATGTATATTTTTTACTTACACATTTAAATTATGTGATCATGGTCATGTTTGCCTCTATTAACATATAAAAGACTTCAGGAAAAATAGAAATACTTTTTTCTATTAGATAAACAGTGATGTGTCTCATCTTTCATATGAATGAACACTTGACACTAAATTTAATCAGGCTGACAAAGGATCATATGGGTTAGCTCCCTGTGCCCTTTTCATGAACAGTCCATCTCTCCTGCACTTACAGGGCCAAAAATCGCCCTCTCACAAAACAGATCAACATGTAAAGTGCTTGTTTCTTTCACTGGGTCACTGGCATCCTCCCGCCTGTGACATTACTGCTTTGTACCAGCTTCTGTCATGATACCAAGCCATTAAAGACCCTAATCACGAACTGTGCTTTGCAAACTGAAGAGAAAAGGAATTGTCATTATTTATGAGGAATCTGTTTGGATCATAAAGCATAAACCCATGTGTCTGTCATGTATACAGACACACAGAGCACAAGCTCGTTTGGGTAGACATTACATTTATATGTTCTATTACACAAGTCATACTATCAACACTTATCAAATCACAGATAATGGCCAATCTGCTGTCCTGATCACACTGAATTACTTTCAGGAAGCCAGAACCATAAACTTATAATTCACCTTTTTTAGACTGAATAACAAATTTCAAAGCTTTTCTACATAGGCAAGATGGTCTTATCTAAAGCAGAAATTATAAATTTGGGGAAAGAACAACATTGTGACAACACCACCTTGTCAACTAGACCATGGCACTAAGTGCCACAGCCTTTTCTTAAACACCTCCAGGGACGGTGACTCTATCACCTCCAATGCCCAAACACTCTTTCTATGAAGAAATACTTCAGTAACATAAGACTTTTTTAAAACAGTTCAGGGAAGGCTGACCAATATCTACAGTTCATTATAAAAGTTTAAGCTATAACACCACTAAGAACTTTGCTATATGCTCTCATCAAGCACATCTTGCAACAGTCAAGTGATTATGATAGTTTTCTAAAGTACCGGTTCCCACAGTCAGAAAATTTCATACGAGTTTCAACTCTTATTTACAATACTAGAGAAAAGCTTATGGAATCTAACTTGAAAATACAAATATCAAGAATGCAAAGAAACTCTGAAGAACAAAGCTTTTAAAAAAAAAAATTCCCCATGGCACAGTCAAGCAAAATAAGCACCCAGGAATACAAGCTTTTACTAATGCAAGTAATACATTTTTGAAGTCTTCTAAAATGGAATACAAGATTGTGAAATATAAGCATTGGCTGTACTCATAATCTGTTTTTATTTCATTTATGCCTATGTATAAATGCTTTCCATAAACACTTCCTACTGAACCAAGATTAATAGTGTCCATATGAATGTATCATGGACTATTTTCCTGGACAGCAGCAACAGAGGCTCAAGAAATGACAGACAGCACATACCAGATGCCTCCCAAGCTTGACAATGCAGAAGCTTAATGTCTTCTGGTTTAAAGACATTAAGCTGCCATTTTCCTCAACTACCACCTTCTGCACGAAGTTTAAAAAGAAACAAACCACCAATATGGTCCACATTTTACATTTCACATGCCAGAGGTGAAAAAGCAGAGCACTGAACATCCATAAAAGATAACTGACTACTGAACTAATCATCACAGTAAAGCATCCAAACCAAAACAGTTTCCCTTCCCCATTACCACCGATGCAAAGAACCACATCACTGATTCAACCCATCTTATTCTAATTGAGTGACACAGGAATGGCTGGAAAGTGGGGAACAGAACTGCCTTTTGATCCTACCTCCTGTCAAGTCAGTTGCATTATACTCAACAAATACAGTATCTGAAATAACAAATGTAGTAAAAAGTTACTTTTTGGCTCCTATGTGGATAGAAGACAGAATTGGGTTTTTTTAAATTTCATAATAGCTGCAGTGCTTTAAAAAAATGTTCTTCTACATTTTAGAAAAAAAACAGGCTTACAGAAACAGTTCCAAACTGATCAGAGTTTTGGTATAATTTCCGGTGGTTCAATATTGTATTATAGAATATGGCACTCAGATGGTCTCACAATATACAATGAAACATTTTACTTGAAATCAATCTCACTGGAACACCTTTCCACAATTTTTTTAATGTAAATATCTTGCAAAAGTGATATGTTTGACAAATGCTCATTTTCTTTACAAAAGCTTATTAGAAATTTCTCTTTAGACTCTGACTCTAAATAAGCTTTCCAACTTAGAAAAAATGGTTATTTTCCTGATGTTTTTACACACTGGCCAATGAAGGCCCCCAAAAAACTTTCTCCTATCTCACATCATTGGACTAAATAGTTTGTTCTGGTTTTATTCAGTGATTACATACATACATATGCATCATAGCTCAGTTCAATACTTTACTAACTGCAGTTGTTTGTCATCACATCATTTAGATATCAGACAATTAAGTATTTCCTTTAAGCAAAAGAGCATCATTACCTGCTGCATTGATATAATTTACACTAGAAATAAACACATAAAAGAATCTGAAGGTTTCTCCAGATCTTAAGTGAACATTCAAAATCAGTAAGATTTGCCTTCTAATGACCTTTAACTGCTTGTGAAAATCCTATCTATTTCCATCAGTGTAAAAAAAAAAAATAAATCTATTAAATGTGCATTTGAACATGAATTTTGCCAGTTAAACTGTTAGAATTGTACCTAAGTGTATGGGTTTACATGGCAGTAATAGCAATGTTTTCCAACCCAAAAGTTGCTTAAACTTACTGCTCACTTTTTGGAGATGAAAACCTTTATTTGATCTTTACCTCCTTTACCCCACCTTCTATTGGCATATACAGGGCATGTACAATCACTATTTATCACTGGCAAGATCCAGTGCATGAAATTTCTGCACTCAGAGGACAGAATATCCATGAGATTTGGGAGATTTTAAGTAAAATCTTATGCCAGTGTAGACTGGAATCTCTCTGGTGAATTACAGACAGAATTTTCAGTAATTACAGTATTCATACAGAAATACGCAACTCAGACCCTGAATTTAATATTACAAGGTGTTTGATTTCAATACAGTTTTAAACCTTAGAACAGAATCAACAGCATATTTTAATCAGGTACCTTTTCATGTATTCACTGCATGAAGTACCAGTTGCCTGAGGGTTATGAAATAATACTAAAAACTTTATAATCATTCATTGATTTAGTTCTGAGCATAGTATATCATTTGAATCCAATGGGAACATAAAGAGCTATTTGTGAGGTCAACCACAGTACAGACAGAGGCTGACATGATATCGATGGCAAGGTGGAAAGAAATTGCCAAATACAGCAGATCAATACCTCGTTTCACTGTTACACCCTTCTGGAGACATAAAATATATATCTTTACAGCTACGAAAATAATAATAATGAAAGTGGGAGATAAATGCTTCCCTCAAGGTAAACTATTTGATTAGCTGAGGGCAAAGGTGACAAGAGCAGTTACACTAAAATAACTTTACAGTCTTAAATAAAAATGGTGGGAAGAGCAGCAGATAAAAGGGAAAAATGAAGCTGAACAAGTTCTAGGAGATAAAGATGTAATTCTTTTAGAAATTGGGGTAGCATGCATACAAAGGCAAAAAACTGCTAAGCTAAATAAGGTAGAGCAGAGTTTCCTCCCATAATCAGAGTCCAGTAACTAATCACAAGTGTTTTGAAATTACAGCACTCTAATTTTCTACCCAGAAGGCTTCAAATGTATGTTTAATCTGTGCCACACTTTAAATGCCAATAAATACTCATAACTATGTTTTGTACTTCACTAGTGAACCTAAAAGAATACAGTAAAACACTACAGTGCTTTTCAGCCTCAGCTGAAGGAAAGAGGATCATTTGGTATTTTGGATGCTCCTAGCCATTACAGGTAATTAAATAATTTAAGAAATGGATGAATTATTAAAAGCATGAGAGCCCAATCCTGCTTCAGCTGAAGGCTGCGTAAGTTTGATAATCAACTGCACAGGGAACAGAAACAAGCTTTAGGCAATCACTCTTTGACCTGTCTAGTTTTCACTAAAACCTGGGTCAGCTGAAACTGAATCTTCTCTGATGTAAAATAAAAAAGTATAATAATTATTCATCAAATGTTTTCAAAACCTAAAAATAAAATTGCAAGTAGGCCCTGTACTGCACCTCCAGGAGAGACATTTCACTACGGCTTTATTTCAAAAATGCTTATTTCCATCTGAAACTTCTAAGATTATAAGCTAAGTTCAGAACCAGAAGACTAAAGGGTTTGGGTGACTACCTAGCTTTCTGAAACTGAATCACCTGCTAACAAGCTCCTCAAGATTTCTCTTCAGAAAGATATTAATTCAAACCCCAAAATTCAATTCACATGAAGTTTTATTTTTCTACAGAAAACTGGAAGGATTTTCAAAACTTACTTTCCCTAATTTCTGGGGGCAAATTAATTTTCCTGAATGCTACAAGCTATAGAAATATTTGAAAAATAATGTAAAGAACTATCATCACCTTTTTAGAAATTCATGTCTAACACTGGATTTGTAAATGACTGTTTCTTTTGTCTCAGTGTTGCTGTTTGAGAACACATTCATGTTTAATAACAGTCCAGTAGCAATTTACTAAAACAAAAGAAAACTCTGAAGTTCACCTTACATTTGGCAGTGTAGCTTTCAGCTGAACAAGTGAACTCCAAATCACATTTTTACACAAGATGCTTTGCTCTACACATTTCTAGACTACTGCTTGAAAACTAGAGTAAAGAGGCTGCTCACTAGGGAAAGTGGAACTTAGCAAGAAACATATATTGTGTTCATATTCTTCCTTAGAAAGGAGGGGAAAATGTAGTGTTCTGAGGCAGACAAGGAATCAAAAGCCCTGTAAAGGTATTGATACTCTACTACCTTTTCGGAACTGTGAAGTCTCTCCAAACGATACAAGTTGAATTAGTTAAATTACTATGAAGAAAGCAAGCAGGGGATAATTAGGTAGATAAAAATGCTGTTCTTTTACCAAAGCAAAGTGCTAATTTAGACAAGAACAATTTTCTAAAATGCATGGAATGCTACCAGAGTCTTTCAAATAAACAACCAGTGGGGCATCTTGCCCCACTTCTAGGATGTTCCTTGCCCACCATGAGCTGGCAGGATACCTGTGGCTGTCACCTGGCAGGAGCCCAGAGCAGTGAGTCTAACAAAAGGTCAGGGTTCATGGAACCATCCCACACCCAGGTCCTACGGGGTATCGTGCACCTGGAACAGCCACTGCACTGCGGCTGTACAACTTCAGAGACGTGAGCTTCCAATTTAATCATACAAGACTATGAAAAAATAGATGAAACAGAGGGAAAAGAAAAAAATAAGAAAAAGCAGCCTTCCCATATTCAAATATGAGACATGCACAGCTCACCATATGACTGTCTCATGTAGTAGGAGTGTAGTGATCTCACCAGGACCAAAGTAAACTGAAGACGTTTAGACCCCTGGCACTGGACTTCCCTTACACTACTCCCATACACAAGAGCCTCCCAGGCCACGATCCACAAAACACAAATTCGTGTTTTGAGCAGCCATTCTCCTCACATCCTTAGCTCCAAGATCTTCGTAGATTTCAATATGTGAAGCATAGATCTGTTCTTAGTTACAGCAAAAACAAGTGACTGAATGTAAAACAACACATTTAATAAATCTGCAGAGCCTAAAGTACCAATATAATTCTGAGCAGAAAGATAGACATGCACTTCTTAATTAAGTGGGTGATGTTCTAGTTAAAACAAAAAGACAACCCTGGGCCACAGCTAAGATTAAGCACACGCTCTTGCAAAGGAAGCTCCGACTATTATCGATGTAAAGGCTTTAAATCACAAAAAATAAACCATCTAATAGTCTGTATTCAATAGTAAGTAGAAAGTCAGGACACAGACTGATTTGGATTAACACATTTTCAGTTATAACAAGTAATTTTACAGAGGATTAGTATCTTGATGGTCTGATCAATACTAGGCACTGCTGCTATTACAGATGAAGAGAAAATTACCCCTCCAGTAATAAAGTGTGTATGTCTTGGTTCTCCTTCATTTGCTGAGTCCATTACTGTAATAGTTCCAGCATTAGCAGCTGAGGCAATTTAAACAGCAGGAATGTGATGAATTTAAAAGCAAGAAACATTTGCCACTCATTCTTTCTTGTATTTTATTCTGCATATGCAAGGCTTCTACCTGACCATTTCCAATATACAAATCATGTGTTATGTGACTATCAACACTATTTCTTAATTATTGTCTCATTAATAATGGGAAGGTCCAATAATGTGATTACCACCAAAATTGCTACTGGCATATTGGTTGCTGATTCTGCTAAAACTTGCACACCGTTTACCTAAGCAGAAATATGACATGACAAGAAGCTTATTTAACTGCATCTAAGCTGTTTCATTATTTCTCCTAAATACAACTTATAAAAGAATCTAATCTGTCAATTAGAAAATTTTGTTTCGGTCTTTTTAATAATGTTTTTTATCTCAAGAGGTAGAACAATAACCAGAAACAATAAATCAGTGTAATATTAGAACAAACCATGGTAACAATGTTAAAGTTTTTAAACTTCATTGTATGGTATGGGCAACATCTTTCAGCATTAATTCTAAAATCAAACCCTTAATCATGCTTTGAAGTGCTCTGAGAATACTTGCCTAATTTTCCTTGGGCATTAATATGTTGAAGCAACCTGTTTTACCTTGTAAAGATGTATTATTTTGCAGGCAGCAAAAATGAGGATGATGCAGGAAATAAGACTTTCGATGATATTTCAGCCAAAACACTGTATATTCCCTTTTTCTCCTTGTAAATAAAATACATACAAAGCTTTGTGTTATTTAATGCTTTATATTTCCTTGCCACTTTGTCCAACATGTCTCACAAGTGTGATACTGCATATGAATATCTTTGTAAAAGCCCTTGTGAATATTCAGATATGTGCACATTGATGCATTTATTATTTGTACAGCAATAACTTTATTGGATTGGGGTCCCAGCTGTGCTGGGAGCTGTACGAACATACCAGTAGTGTCTGTGGAATACATTCTCTGCAGTCAGTGTTCACAGTAGTGTGAATTAGCATAAACAGCTACATAAGGTAATTGTGAACTGGGCTTAGTGGTCTATTCCAAAGACCTATCAAGGTAATACCTTTACTTTATAAGAAAATAATACTCCAGACTAGCTGAGTATCTTCTCTTTCACATGATAACAACACAAGGTGTTAATATGCAAAGAGTGGCAAGAGGAAGTACATACAGGAAATAACTAGAACGTGGCCTCTGTCATACTGAAACTTACTTTAAAAAATCCACTTTGAATAAGCCAGTCTTGAGAACATTAAGTCTTATATTAAAGATTAAATTTTTTAACTCACTTGTGAATATCAGTCAAGATAATAAACATCCTAAAAGCAAAAAGTTTTCTTTCCAAGTCTAGAAGGAGGAAATAGCCTACTTAGATCACCAAGCAGGAGGTTTGTTTGATTTTACTTTACATGGTACATTTCAACACCCAGTGAAAAAGAAGTGATCAACTCTGACCAAGAGTGTGAAGAAAAAATAATCAAAATAATTATAAACTGTATTAATTAAAACTGAATCGTAAGCTAAAACAAACAAGCATGAACAAACCCCTAAAAGACTTTCATAAAAATGCCTTTTCAGCTAATGAGCAACATCAACTCTAACAGCTCTGGTTTTATGCACAGAAGTAACATTTGCTATGGGCAAGAGCAGAGAAGCTGATGGCTTGCAACAGCTCCAAAGCTGTCTTTAGAAACTTCAGAATTGTTATGTTTTGCTGTCCACTCAAGACTCAGAGAAACATGCTACAGGACATTAGCATGCCCAACATGGTGTTTAGAACAGATGAGTAGTTAACTTCTGGCTATGGTTTTCCTACTTTTTTCAGACCCTCTTCCCAGGAATGAATTTGCATCCTCCTCCTATTGGGCTTGGAACACCAAATACTAGCACAATTAATTTCATTTCTGCTACACATTTAATCTTACTCAACCCAACTGAGTGATCTGCAAAGTGGAAATTGCTGTTTGACAGCACTGCACTCTACAGAACTTCTACCACATGTACTTGGAACAGAAATGTTCTTCTATAGAAGCATAAATCAAAACTTGCTATATAAGAGAAAATTTGAGCCAGAGAACAGCTTATCACATATAAGAAACATACTACATAATTACAAAGCAAAGGCCAATCAGTGGGATTCTGATAGACAGCATTCAACTTTACACAATTATAGCAAAACAAGAACTTTTATTCAGGATTTAATTCTGGAAAACAAGAGACACTGCCAGGAGACACATAATCCAAACCAGCTTCTCTACCCAACCACTTCCATCTCAGTAGTAGGCCTCATAAATCTTACTCTCCAGAAGAGGTTGGGTTAACCTCACTAACATTTGGTTTGCTAAAAAATATTTTAATCAGTACCTAAATGGAAATCTTGGCAGAACTACTACAATAAAGACACTGTTCCTTTGTCTTCAGCATTTCTCAGGTGAGCAACATCAGCTAAGAATGGCTAAGCCTATAGACTGAAGGGTGACTTGGCACACTGACAGGAGCCCAGAGATTACATGTCCAATTAAGTTGTAGAAAAGAATCAGTATGAGGATGCTTCCATGGGAAAAAAAAAGTGCACGTTCCTTCTAGTATATCCCCCCTCTTTTCCCACTGCTGCTTTCTCCTTTGCCAGCCCTTATTCTAAGACGTTCTATGGGCTCATTTTGCTTCACTTTCAATATACTCAGCTTCTCTCAAGTAGTGCCCAACTTACCACATCCCCCTACGGCATTCTAGAAGCCATGACACCTTTAAATTCTCTGTAAGAATCTCTTGTTATTTTTCATGCTTCTCTGTCTGTGCACCCACAACATCTAGTTGTGTCTCTAGCAGTACTCTTGTTCTTTACCTCAAGTTCTTCTCATATGTTGTTCTTGACACCTCTTCAAGTGCCTTTCCTCCTACAGCCTTTGCCAATGTAGTTCACAGCAGCATGCTTTTACCTCCTCACACATATCCTTGAATGATTATCTTATCAAGGTCAATTATTCTCCTAATACAAATTCATTCAAGACCCATTGAAAAGACAAAGGCCCTTGGATGGACAGCACAAATGTACAGGCTAAAAAAAGTATGGGTTGAGGTTTTTTCTGCAAGGTATTTATACTGGATGGGACATCTGCATGTTTTGACATATATGGAAAGAGCAGAACACAAATGTAACAATGAAACTGCTGTCTTTCAGCAACACCAGATAGTCCTTAAAGAGTTGTTATGAAACCTACTAGTACAAAGAGGCTCTAAATATTTCTAGTAAAGTACTTTGTTGCAAACTTACATCAGACCTTTTCCCTGCCTCTGCAGTGAAATAACTTTTAATACTGAGTAGTAAATTAATAGCAATACCAAAACCAGCATGTTCCCTGTTCAGGTGTATGAGATTACCATTTTCAAAGGCATTTTCTAAATTTATTATGGAATTAGCCTTCCTTTCATTAACACCACTAATATCAGCATTATGCTTTCAAACAAGTCACTTAGTGCACCACAGTACTACTTTTTTGTAAACAAAATCAGTACAAGTACAGCAACCATCAAGAACTGAAGTCAAATATTGTACAATGTAGTAAAACAAGCCCTTCAAAGGCACTGAAACAGCAAACATTCAGTACTCCTGTTTGCTTCCACAGTGAAGTAACATCTTCAGTGTAAGCATGTAACAGCATTGCATCTAAACACATGAACAGAAACATTATAAAGCTCGGGCAGTATAAAAGACTTAAAAATGTTTATTTAGATCAGGCTTAGTGTAGAGTACTCTTA
Organism: Edolisoma coerulescens; assembly: GCA_013397115.1. Classification (NCBI taxonomy): domain Eukaryota; kingdom Metazoa; phylum Chordata; class Aves; order Passeriformes; family Campephagidae; genus Edolisoma; species Edolisoma coerulescens. The sequence continues at coordinate 3,524,672 of VWZW01000978.1, read as the reverse complement.
ATTTTTTTAAAAATTAAGGCGCAGTTACACAGTGCATCGTCTCACTGGGAATGTTTCGACAAAAACAAACATATAGTCCTTGCATAATTTTTTTCATATACCACAGAACTCTCTTTTAAATTAACTTGCCCAGATGGCACACGCCTTTACCACTAGCTCCTGTTAACGCTGTACAAGGTGCCCCTCATTCAAGGGAGCGGGGATCCGACATTTCCAGGGTAAGCAGAGCCCTCTGCCCGGGCAGCCCCGGCGGAGCCCCTGAGGGCGCGGGGCGGTGCTGGGCACACGCGGCCGTGCGGAGCTGCCGCCCCGGCACCGCCGGCTCTGTGACCGCGGCGCCGAGCTCGGGCTCGGGGCCGGGGCTCCTTCATCTCACAATGAACTTCACGGCGGCCTCGGAGTCCCCTCGCTCGGGGCTCCAGCACTGGAGCTACCGGAGCTCCGGCGGGCTCTGCCCCACAAAGCCCCACGAGCGGCGGAGAGAGGGCACGGGCCACGGGCACACTCCTCTGGGCTGCGGGGAGCAGGAAGCAAACGGAAGGTACCTTCAGTTCTTTCTCCCACTCCCCTGCTCTCCTCTTCATGGTGCCGCCTTAGCCGTCCGCCCGGGGCGGAGCAGCGCCCGGGCACCGCGGAAGCCCCGCGCAGTTCCCACAGGCAGCGGCCGGACCGCGGTTCCGCGGGCAGTGCGCGGCCCCGCCCCGAACTCCAAGTCCCGGCAGGCCCAGGGCGGCCCGGAAGGGGAAGGCGCTGGTTGGCAACAGCGGCAGTTGCTAACGGAGCGCTGAGAGGAGCTCGGGGCTGGCGGGGGCCGTGAGTACGGGGGGAGCTTCTCCTCCTCTGGGCACGGCGCGGGGAGGACAGGGAAGCTGGAGCTGCCCGGGGCTGTGGCGCCGTGTCCTGGAGCGGGCGGTCCCCGGCTGGGGAGGCGAGGAGCGGGGCTGGCGGGTCCCGCGCTGAGGGCGGCGGTTCCAGACCCGAGAGGCTCCTCGCTCGGTGCTCATGGGAAAAGGCTGCGACCCTCAGCGTTTGGTTAAAAGTAGCCCTGTAGGCAGGCCTGTGTTTTGTACCTGGAAAGGCTGCTGGGGTGAAGCGGGAGTTGAGCTCCTGTGCCCGAGGGCGGGAGCAGTGTAGGCGTTCCTTCGTGAGGCGAACGCTGCCTTCCCTGCGACCCTGCCCCTTCCAGCCCTGTCAGTCACCGCCAGGACTGGCGAGGCTGAACCAAAATTTGGGAAGCACTTGTAAAATACGTTGAAGGTTGTTTCGATTTTTCTGTGTTGAAGTAGGACTTGCAGGTCTGAGAGATGTTTCTTCCTTCGGGCAACAGCAGGATGTTGTGATCCCGTTTCCTAATATCTTCCATATTTTCTCTTTTTTTTCCCCGTCCACATCCCAGAACACACAGCACTGCGACAGATGATATTTGAAAGATGATATGTGTGTATATTTCTACCAAGTAATAAATGAGATTATTTTAGGTTACAAGCCTAATAAAGTGCAAACATTTCTCTTTTAAGGACTCAATAGAGGGAGAACGTTGTGATAAGCTAAGATAGGTGGGTGGTCCCTCTCACCTCCTTTTGTAAATTCCCTCTACCAGAGAAGTGGTAGGAAGGATTTTGTAACAGAAGGATCGTCTTGGCCATGTCTGAGACTCAAATTCAAAATCCATGTTGAAGCAATTAAGTTGTAATTTTTTATGATTTCACTAGAAATCCCTTGACTGGAAGTCCCTTCCAGCCCCGCTGGCTGAGAACTTCTAAAAAATTAAGTAATCCCCACTCAATTTTGCTGCTTTTGAATGATGTTGGTACAAAAGTACACTTCTGTGAGTTATGTAAGAATCTGAACCTAAAGTATTAGTCTCATTACTGTCTGGCCTCGTATAATAGTACAAAGTCGTGTGCATGTTTTTTGTAGTAAATTTTCAGATACAGGTGGTGATAGAACCACTTCTGTAAGCAGTGAAGTGTAAAACAGAGTTACATTTTCTTCAACTTCAATAACTATATCGAAAATTCTTGCTTACACCTAACTTGTAGTTCTTATAGGTTAATCACAGAGATATACAGAATATTCCTCTCTTTATATATTAAGTTCTTTTCTCTTATTTTTGAGGAATAATATGTGCTGAAGTGATTGTAGGGTATCCTTTCTTGGGAACAAAACCTGGTTTAAGTTTCTGAGGTTGAGGATGGCATGTGGATCTGTCCAGATGCAAATACAAATTTATATCTCTCTTGCTTTTTTATGCTTTCTTTTAGGAAATGCTGCACTCTTAAGTGCCAACACTTTTGTAGCAGTGTCGCTGTACAATTCTGTCAGATGTAATCGCTTTGGAAATGCTTTCAAAAGTAATATGGAATGCTGTGGAGAAATCTCATGCTTTTAGAAATAACACTAGAACTGGACTGCAAGGAAAAGTAATTTTGTTTAAGTGTTTGTGATTGACACTGAGATAATATTCAAAGAGGAACTGTAGCATATGTAGCACATGCTTTGATGTTTGAAGTGTCCTCTCTCAAAGCAGCAGCATAAATGGTGGTTATTAGTGATTATTAAAGACATAGGTATGTTACTAATCAGGCAAATAAGTTGCCAAGCCAAATTCTCAATCTGTAATTATATTTGGCCTCCTTGAAACCAGGAGGCATGTTTGTACTGTTTCTATCCAAAACCACTGTATCTGATTAAACCAATTAGTATAGTATGGTTGTTTTGTTTTGTTTTTTCTTTTTCTGTGGCTGAGGACAGAAAAGATAGCTGAATGCTTAATTTCTGTCGCTTTGTAATGGAAATTAAACAATTCTTCCTCTTCCTTTTGAAAATTTCACCTTCTAAGTTTTCAGGACACTTTAGATTTAAAGTTGCTTTATTTTGTCACTTCAAGTCTTCTCATGTTGCCAGTAAAAACTGGCTTTGTGTGCATCTCTGCTGTGGCAGTTTGCTTACAGTTTAAGTATTTCTGTGGTTTTGTTGTAGTCAGGAATGGATTACTACTGACAAGAGTTTTTTGTTTGTTTTTTTGAGTGACAAGCATGTGTTGTTTTGTCTCTGTTTTTAAATAAGTAGATTTCTCTCATACTGAAGATAACAGGTAGATATCCATAGCAAAGTTTCTTTAGCAAGTAGCAAATAGTGAAAACCAGTAATCTTTGTGTATGCCTGTTAGTGTGCTAGAGTTCTTGAAGCCTGATTTTGATAGATCACAAACATTGTGGAGTCATGCTGATAAAATACTTGCTTAGCTCTTGATGTCTCTTGAAACTTGCCCAAAAAAAGCCCCTGTCATTTTTGATTTATGAAAGCAAGGACAGTCACATTCTAGAAAGACATATAATGGTAGCATCTTCTCCTTGCTACCATCGTGAACCAAATTTAGATGATCCTCTAGAGGTAAAATGTTTCTGTTTCCTTTTGATCTCAGTTGCTGTAGCCATGGTACAGGGACATATGATAGTAACCACAATAATGAACCTAGACCTGAGTGAAGCCAATGACTGCAGATAGAGCAAATTAAATAAATTACAAAAAAGCTTTGAGGATTTTGTAAGAGTAATGCAAAAAGAGCCGAGGATGCTGAGGAGCTGGATTCCAGTTGATGGGTATTTGTCATTGGTTGCCAATTGTGCCATTGGCTGCGTGGTGTGGACATCAACATCAGAGAGTAGTATTCTCTGTTTGTGTCACTGACAGCATTGAAACTGCAACCATATTGCAAGTCTACCAGTGGAGATCAGTTCGTTTCAGTGGTCATGATAAGGAGACATTTGTTCCATATGGAAGAAAAATGTGTTCCTGTTTATTTATAAACAGTGAAGTCTGGAAATAATATTTTATTATAAATGTTAGTGATGAAAAAAACAAAAGACTAAAAGCAAGACTGACTTGTTGGAAACTAAATTTCCATTAATCTCTTTTGTTTCTTTAGAACAAAGCCATAAGGAGGCTTATTTATGATGGAAGAAAGAGATTGCTTAGGCAGCACTCTTGATTATGATCAAATTAACAGGTATTTCATGGGATGTCTGTTTGTCATACTGTGTCGCTTCTGCCCTCTGATGCAAGGCTCTAGCAGTATCACTATTAATTTCCTAATGCTTTCCTAGATGTTTTTGGATTAACTAAGGATTTATATCACCTGAAGAGTGTAACAATGGTTTTCGGGGGAAGACTATCCAAAGGACTTCATATCTCTCCTTTTACTGTTGTTTCAGCATTACTTAACTCTGTGACCAACATGTAATTTTCTGCACCAGAAGACAAGAAAGAAACAGCAGTTGTTAACAAGTATGTTCATATGTTACACCAAAACAAATGTAGTACATTTTCACATTAATACTTTCCTAATCTCACTATGTCATACAGCAAAGCTTTCAGTTGCCTCAAGATAGAATCGTGTTCAGATTTATGAGAATCATTCATGGGAGAGTCTCTATCTTAAAAAGTAATACCTTACATGACAATGATTGAAAGAAGACTATGAGAATGCCAGGCAACACTGGAATGACATCATAACCCCCAGCACCTGTTTCAGAGAGTTCCATTCAAAACGTGGAAGATGGCATTACTCATCTACCAGTTGATGCCTTAAACTTTTACCTCTCTTAAAATGAACAAACAATTGAAAAACCGCCAACTAAACAAAAAAACCCGCAGGTCCCCTTCCCGAATCCACTTGGAAATACAGCCTTAGCCCAAAGATTCCTGAAGACAACAGAACTAGAACTTCAGAAGGCTAATTGTACATATATTAAATACAATTGTAGCTATTGCACAACAAAGGTGTATTTTGTGGACGGATTAAAACTGGCATAAAATTAAATTTGAGAGTTTAGATTGTCCTCTGAGCAATCCAGTTGAGATAGGAGCGTTCACAGGTCTGTCATTTCAGTGAATCTGCCATAACTTTTTCCTTCATTTTATGTGGTGTATTGTTCATTCTAGTCTCAGTTTAAATAACAGATGAAGAGGAATTTCATTTGAATTTTGTTATCCCTAGATAAGCCATGCCTGTTGCAGCTGATATAACTGTGGGGGACCTGCCTGTGAGACATGCAGGTCTAACTCCAGCTGGAATTGAAGGATTACAAGGTTTGTACCAGCTGCTATTTATTACAGCTACAGACTTTGATCAGTGGCTTCTTTAGTTTCTTTCTAAAAATATTTCTGATGTTGCCACTCACAAAATTAAGTTCAAATACCATTCAAAATCTGGGTTAAATTGTGAAAGATGCTGTGACCCATTCTATGTTCAAGTTGCTTGTTATAAGAACGGAGTTGTTGTGAGATGCTAGAAAGTGGAAATGTCATTGAGCTATAACATTCATCCTTCCAGAAGAAAAGAGGACTTTTTTGCTGAATTGAGGACAAGGACAGATCCATTTAACAAAATGGGAACCAAAAGTACTATGCAGTTCTGCTATGTTACTCATCTGCTATTAGAATGGAACAACTGGGCTTAGTCTTGTGTCTGAGTAAATTTACAGAATTCTGAGTTAATATTTTCAAGCTTCAAGAGAGTATGTTAACTTTGGAACAGATTAGAAAGCATCTCTTTGGTAATGCATATTTTTAGATAGTATCTTCGACAGAACCTGGTTACTTGCTAAACTGTTACCTTTGTGTTGTCTAGTATGTAAACAGGTTGCTGTATAATTTTAATTGCTTTTTTTTTAATCTGTAACAGGAAGGAAAAAGGAAGTGATTAAAATGACAATAAATCTAAAAAATTAAGAGACTCATACAAGTGTAAAATATAAAATTACTTGAAAAGTTGGGGGGGTTCAGTGTTTTAGAATGAGTTTTGGCTTTGAACTACATGTTGTTGAATGTACTGAAAGTAATTTAAAGTTGTCTTGGTTTGGGTAGAATCATCAACTGCACAGAATGTAAAAACTGAGCAAGCTGTGTAACAAATCAGTCAAGAAGAACTGGAGGACAGATTTCTTCATGTACATGATGATCACATCTTACTCAAGGAGCATGCAAATAAGCAAGAGGAGAAAACGAAAAGGTATGGGGTTAATACTTTTATTTTAGCTTACAGTAATATTTTTGTCCTTTAAAACATCAACAAATTAAAAATGCTGATTTTTCTGAGCACTTTTTAAAGCAGTAGCAACAACCATTCTTTGGAATTACTTTTTGTTTTAATTTCTGGTGATGTCTGTGTATGTATGTCTTTGTGGTGGGCTGTGTTAGATCTCCATGTAGAGAGGCACAGCACTGTCTGTCACTTTGGAGCTGGTACCTTGGGTTCAGAGCTATGCTGTCAGAGTACATCAGGTGTCCTGGGAACAGTAGAAGAGGCTGTAGAAGCCTGATGTTTCATCAGGAATTTCATTCTAGAATCAAAGTGGTCTATACAGTGAGATTCCACCCCTGTTTTTGTACTTCTCTGGCCTTCAAGAAGCTGACTGTCATCTACCCTTTTGTGTCAAGCTGGGCCAGGGAAGGTTCAGGTTGAACATTAGGAGGAATTTCTTCACTGAAAGGATGATTAAACCTTGGAATGGACTGCCCAGAGAGGTGTTTAAGAAAAGACTGCGCGTGGCACTTGGTACCGTGGTCTACATGACAAGGTGGTGTTCAGTCAAAGGTTGGCCTTCGTGATCACAGAGATCTTTTCCAACATAATTGATTTTGTGATTCTGTGATCATTAATGTACCCAAGCAGCTTCAGTGTTAGTGCTGTGCTAGCAAACCAGTCTGGGCTCAGTAGAACTGTTCATGGTATTACTGCATTGCAGGAGGGCTAATTAATCCAAAAGCACCATGACTCTGTGCTCACATTGTGCTGTACTTAATAAAATCACGCTGCATCCAAGCAAGGTGTGGCTAACAGATTCATGAAAGGGAGCTGAAAATATTGCTTCTGTAGACGGGACTGTTTCATAATTTTTTTAAGTCTGAAACATTCTTTCTTTTTGATTCAGTATTCAGTGAGTCAGGAACAAATTGACCAGCATGACATAACTTCCATCTTTTCTGTCAGGCTGTTGTCAAATCCAAGATGGTGGAACAAATGAATTGTTTGCTTATTCTAAACAGCATTTCCTGTCTTTCTCTTAGATGACTTACCAAATGCACTTGTCATCCACTTAGGCAGCATTACATGGAATGTCCAAATTGGAATACCTGAAGTAATACTTTAGGGCACAGAAAATAAAAAATATAGTGTTTGCCAGAGAAAAACCTTAACTCCTCAAGCTAAATTTCTTTTCCAGCATTCCTCGCCAAAACCCTTGTAACTAGAAATTTGGAATGAATTTGCAGTAGAAGAACATTGAAAAAACTCCACATAAACAAAAAAAAACCTGCTTACAGGCAAGTAACATTCTGTGACATCCTGAAGTTATTATGGATTTTTTTTTTGTTTCACTTTTGTTCTTTTAAGTAGAAGCTTCTGTCCACAAGTATACAAAAAATAAAACAAGCCCCTTTAAACAAATGAAGTGTGTCCTTATTTTCAGTTTTCTTTCTGGGCCTTCAGAAATAGATTTCCTGTAAACCAGATACAGGTCTTGAAGATGTGCAACCGACTTTGTAAAGTCTTGAACTTGTCTCTCTCATCAAAGCCACCTTTTCTTTCTTTATATGCCAAGTTTTTTGCATTCACTGCTGGGTATGTTTTCTCTTTGTGCATGTTGCATCACCCCCATGTGCCCTCTCTGCCTTTTGTTCTAGCTTACAAATGTTTATCGAAACTAAGGGAAATCAAAGGTACAGCTCTTGAGATACCGAAAGCAAAATTTGTATCCTTTTAAAGACAGATGACAACCATACCTCTGTATCTAATTATATTCTGCAGCTAACCGTTCCTTCTCCGAAGCACACTGGTAATATTTGCCAAGTATAAAATTGAGTATGGTAATGAGAACTGTTAAGTCTCTTTTTCCAGAGTACCTTCTTAAATATCTTCACCTATATATTTAAGCTACTTTAGACATGAAATATATATTTAAATCCTAAAATACTAGAAATTATATATCATTGGAATGTTGCATATTATTAGCATTCTTGCAATAGTTGAATGTTCTGTGGAACTGTAGCTTTTATAGTTTGCCCCACCACATCCCAAATCTGTAACTTTACTTAACAGCATGCAGAGGTTCCTATATAAGGTCATGCGTTAAAAATTACATTTAAGCACCATATGGAGTAAATATGTGTCCTCCCTTTACTAACCTTAAATGATAAGCCTTAGGAAACTGTTATTTGTCAGTGCTATAAAGCAGATTGCTGCACAGTGGTTTCAATTATCTTCAAAGAGTTCTTCACAGGCAGTAATAGTTATATCAAAACCTGAAATTTATTATTCAGGTTCTATGCTGAAGTCTTCACAGTGATTATGTTCCTTTCAACAGAATGCTTTTTATGCTGACTTTTCACATTCTTTTTCATCTTTTTTATTATTTTCCCCAGAATGACCAAGTTAATACAGCTTGCTAATGATAAAAAAAAGTCTGAGCAGGTTGGTGGCGGCCCCAAGTGGCTGGGTCAGGCCTGGAGCTGGAAGAAAGGATTGAGCATTGGCAAGAAATAGTTCATGAGCTTGAGAAACAAAACGAGAGCCTCCCCAGCAAACTCCTTTCAGCTGACCAGCAGCTCCAGGTTCCAAACCATATACCTTGTCCATACAGCTGTGTTCAATCTTTTATTAGCAGTGGTCTCAAAAAAGTGAGTGTGGCTGCTGGTATGCCAGAGCATACAAGGAAAGGTGTAATTCACATTTATTAAAAACAGTTGTTTATATCAGTATTTCTAATAATGCTTCACTGTAGCAAGTCCATACTCTTTTGTTCATCAGTGGGCAATAATAGTACCTGTAGGCAGAAAGATTGTTCTTTCCCCTTGTTCTTGTATGTATTTATAGCAGTCATGATAGCTTGTTTGCCTTTGAAGCCCTTATTATGAGAATCCACAGTAGTCAGGGTTAAACGAAAGTACAGATTTGAAAAGACAGTAGCTATCAGGCAAGTTTTCTAATAGTTAAAATCATTGGACTTCCTTAGTCTAACTTCTCTACATCTTAAAGGGTTATAAAAGCAGTGTATGAAGAAGTTTAGTGTTATCATGTTATAACAAAGTTTCACATCTGTAGTTTTGTTTGCACCTTTTTTAATTTCAAGGTTTGTTCTAGTCTCTTGGTACATGTGTGCACAGCACTGCAGCTTTGAAAAATCTATCTCACGTGTGGACTTTGAGAAGCAAATACTACAATGCAGCCATCTATAACGGTGCTTTATACTGTCAAGACTTACTGCTTAAGGCAGTCTCTCAGTCTTTTACTTATTGTACTTACATTTGGAAATCACACTTTAAAACTTCCATATTTTCATAGGAACATTTGTAGAAGTAGTTGTGCTCAGTTAACTTATACACTGAACTGATAATGTGTTTTAAAAAACCCCAACAAACAGTTAGAGCTCTGATTCAAACCTGAGTCAGCAGAATTGTCTCCTTAGCATCCAGAAGCTATGGATCAGGCTGCTGGCCAGTTACACCCTCACACCAGTCTTCATTTTCATTACATTGATTCAGGTATATGAGAACAGAAACAATTCTCATGTTTTTAGACAGATAAAGAATGTGTTTGTTCCTACCAATTTGCCTCTTTAATTTATATGTAGGGCAAGTTTTGACAATTTTAATACACCTGTGTTTTTACACTTCATATCATTAATTGGGCAGTTTTATTCCCAAAATCAGTGTGTTTGGTTTTTATCTTAACAATGCAAAAAGAGGGTAGAAATATAATAAATTTATTCAGGCCCAGTGCTACCAGATAGAAGAGGGTAACTTGGTTCCAGGAATACACATCAGATGTTGATATGACAGAGTGGGAGGACTTATCTTGTCATAAAAACAGATCCAGGTCTAAGATGTCCTGTGCAGAACTAGGATTGGAACCATATTGATTAAGGCAGAGATTCTTAAACTGACGAAAGCATGAGTAATTAAAAAAAAAAAAAAAAAGGAAAAGTTGTCCACAGAGCATCCCACTCAGATAACAATGTTCAGGAATTTTGCAGAAGTTCTAGTGTGCCTGTCTGCTTTTTGAGGTCTTGTCCAAACCAGAAGGGATTCTGGTAATTTAAATTCTCTGATTATGCAATTTCTTGAGCACATTTTCCTAAGGTGAAGACTTATTAGAAATCTAGTAACCAATACTCAGACCTTGAGCACAGTAGTATTGTCACCCATAAGGTCAGAGAATACTTTCTATAAAATTCATTAGCACAGACTATTTCATGGTTTTGTCTTGCATATATTCTCATCCTGCTCTTTTGATCAATGATGATAAACCCAACAGACTGGTGTTGAGTATGTACCCTCTTTTTTTAAAGAACTGAGCTCTTAGATTGCTCAGTCAAACCTTGAATCTGAATCTCAAATATGTTTTAATGCGGATCAGAAAACATGCAGGACATTTATCCAAAAATAAAATGCCTGGAAAAATTCAGGAGAGCTTAGCTGTCTCTAAGGTATGAAGAGACAAAAAAAAATCCACAAAGAATAAATACACCTTGCTGTAGCTGCTTTGTGTTTGGCTGCTTTAAAAATACCATAGCAAATTGATCCAAAAGATCTTCAATATAATTCTTAAAAAATTTTAGGTGTAAGTTCATATCAAGCAATTTAATGTTAATTAATACCCATGAATAATTTGGAGTCTAGAAATAGTAGAAAACTATTTGCCTTCTATAAGGGTAGATTAGCAAATTAGGTGTAGCTGTGCAGTGCAGCAAAGTCAGGCAAACGTCCTTGCAGAATGTGTTCATAATAAAACCTCTATTAGATTAATCTTTTTTCTTTATTTCTCTTCTTTTACTTTTGAAAAAATACATGCAAAATTCTACAGCCTTGCCTGTATTTTCCCCTTTTTGACTGTTTCAGTCTCAGACTGTTACCTTTAATTGTATTAAGGATCTACTATGGCATGATCCTGCATTCCTTACTCGTTTGATTTCAATGAAAGTTCTCCTTGGATGAGAAATATGTCATCAGTTCTTCAACTGCCTTTCAAGGGAGGGACCCCGTTATTATGTGTGAGCATTCTTTTGTGCATCAGTGGTGCTACATAAATAATACATCATAATGTTTGCTATTAAATTATTCACAGAGTCATAAGTCTCCCCTATTCAGAATTTTCTTTATATCGTTTAAATAGGTTAAAGAAGTTGTTATCATAAATAATTTCTCAGTCTCTGCCTTCACTGAATTCAGAAAATATTTAAAATATTTTTTTCATTATTTGAAAATAATTTGTTGCAAAAAACTTCTGTGCTTCATTTTTATATAAACACTCTTCTTCAAGTACAGCAGATAGAAACTGAAGATAACATTTAAATTCTATGTCAACTACCATATTTATGTGAAAACTTTTAAGGAGTTAGAAAGTGAAGATGCACATCAAATTCAGCTAAAACAATCCTTAAATAAAGTCAGGCTTTAAAAAATAGTACAGATCTTTATTTATGTTTATCAAATTACTTGCATCCAAACCATGATACTTGACTTAAGTTACTATCTGTGAGTTCATGTTTGAAGTTCTGGACATATTTCCTTTATAGTCTATTTCTAGTTTGAAACCTGATAGAAGATACATTAGTATTTGAGAGTTGCTGTGTTTGACTGAAGATAGTAGGAAATAAATTGAAAAATGTCCACCAGTACATATGTAGTGTGTGTTCTATAATTTTGCCACCAGAATACTTTATGGAAGACTCTTAATCCCCATGTTTTCCAAGTCATGTATTTTTGATGCTGAATGAACCAGAGCCAGAACTTAAAGGGATACATACATGATCTATTTAGGAGACTTTCATTAGCTTGCTTTCTTGAGAGTCTTGTACCTGCTGTCTAGAACAGTCTGTAAGAGTTTTTTATTGCATAAAAAAATAAATAGATTTAGAGGTTCTGTGTAATTCTTATTTTTAATGTTTATATCAGCAGAGAAGAAACTGTCAGTACTGGAATACTGGAAAAAAACCTGGACATTTGGGTGACCAATAAGGTCATCTTAGTTTGTCTTTGTAGCTTGTCTTTGAATTTTGATATTATTAGCAGCTTTTCTTGTATTTTGTAAGAAAACGCGTGGCTGTCATCCTGCCACGTAACCACGTGAAGACAGTGCTGAAATTCTTTAGGAACTGAGTGATGCCAAAAGGACTGGACTTCCACCAGTCTCTTTGCTGTAGCACCATTTGATGTCAGCCTGCTGTTAGGTTACTGTCAACCCTTAGGAAAACATTCTTTATTCTACTACATGTTTAAGAAGTTCTTGTGAGTGAAATAACTGTAGTTTCCAAATAGTGAAGCAGCCACAGTTAATCATTAGTCCATCATCAATAAGGAAGGGAGGTACTGGTTATCCTGAGTCCTATATCCACAAAAAATCCAGTAATATTTTAAAGCTGCCTTTGCAGCTTCACTGCAGTTTCTGTCTAACATAAGAGCTACATAAGAGAACTGGGTTCATATGCAGCACTCCTTGAGATGATTATTGTAATGTGGCTGCAGTCAATGTTTTTTTCCATATTTAATTGGAGTTTGTTTGGGAATTCTTTCAGGAATGTATAAATCTGCCTTAAGGGACAAACTTTGCCTATGGATTATTAGACTAAACACATTTGAAGTACAAAATTTATCTACAATTAGCTTGACTGTTTGTAATTAAAAGATGGCCAAAACCACAGCCTTGTGGTTTGATGTCTATGGTACACAGTGTGCAAGGTAAAACATTAATTCTAAATAAAATCATTTTGCAAGCAGGTATCTTCAGATAACTTAATAACTCATAGTACTTTCCAAAAACATCTTTAAAGCCATCCCAGACTGCATTTGTGAAACAGGTATTTGTGTGTTTGTGCATTTTTTTTGTGTTCTATTTACTTGATCTTTTAAGGAAGAAAGCTTATTTGCCCATCAGTTTTTAATTCCTTTGGCATTTTCTGCTGCATCGTGACTCTGGATTTAAATCTATTAGCTGTATTATTTAAATCTATTAGATGTATTAGATAATAATGCACATTCATGTTTTTTCTTCTCTGCTTGGGAGTCTGTGGGTCTGTCTTGGCTATTGGTGTATTTGTGGTTGAGAACAGTTAGCTGAAAAGCCTTTTACCTAGTTTGCCAGACCGAGGGCAAGTGACCCTGAGAAGTTTGGTGGTGATATGTATTTTACTTGCTTGGTTTTCCAGTTTTGAATATGAATGGGTAAAATTTTTGAGCCACTAATCCAGTTAATACAATAGTCAGGACTCCTTAAGAGTAGTCTCAGTATGTATCCATGTATCCATGTCCTGCTCATATGGAAGCAAAGACAAGATGCAAGGGATGTGGTTTAATTAGACCTCAATTTTATTAGCTTAGCCATCTGGGATTTACTGGCATAAATTTGTACAGTGGAGGTCAAGATCCTTTCTTTAATCATTTCCTTCTGGTGTAAGTTGCTGTCAGTGCCCCATTCCCACACAGCTGGTCTCCAGCCTGTTATTGGGACTCCACTCTATATGCTTTTAATCCAAATGATAAGAGGTCTGGAAAAGAGATTGTCTCTTTAGTGTACTTCAGACATTAACCCTAAAGATAATTCTTAGCTTTTTTAAGAGTCACTTTCTCCTAACTTCATTTTCCATTTCAGACTTTTAAAGCCAGCATGAAGATGAGGTTTAACGGAAGGATATAGTTCACGTTCCTTATTTCTGCAGTTGTGGTAGAAGGCATAGAGCTAGATCAGTTTGCCCATTAATTCATGTTATTGCCTCCAAAGGGATATTAGTTCCTTTTCTTTTTCTGACTTCTCTTCCAGCCCTACTTCAATGTGTCCAGGTTCTGTGGCAATTTTTTTTTTTACTTTCTGGGCACTAAAGAAAATATTGATTCAGCTATCTCAGTACAAGTTTAGTCTTACTCATTACTTTGAGGGAAATACTTGTTTAAGTGAAAAATACTAGTTAATTTCTATTAAATCTGTATATAACGCCTATTTTTAAGTAATATCAGAATACCTGGGCAGATATACCTGTTCTGGGAGCAGAATATGCCTACCTGGGAGGGAGAAGCCTGTGTAGATCATCATTTTCTATTCTACTGGTTTGTGACTTCATTTCTAGAAAAATGATCCTTCCCAACAGAGTCTTCCTCAATTAACTGTGCCTTGCCCATAAAATCTGAAAAGAGCTCGTTGTCCAACAGCAAGCTCTTTTTCATGTACCTGGATGTAATGGACATTTCTTAGGCATATTTCGTTTAAATAAATAAATAAATTGTGATCAATGTAGTGCACTAGTAAGTAATTAATTGCACATGCTTTCTCTAGTCCTTACAATCGCAAGAATTGAAACGATCCAAATAAAAAGTAATTTTTCACTTCTGAATTTGAATAATTTGCTCTATAATATTAGTATCTAAAACCTGTTTAAATCAAGTGCTGTTTCATTCTCTGTTGAAAAAATAGTTAATGTTGACTGTCAGAAGCTATGGACTTTACATCTGTACATCATAAATTTCACTATCATCTGCTCCTTTTTCTACTTAAAAAGAAAAAAAAAAAGCCCCCTGCTTAAAAAAAGAAGGGGGAAAAAAAGCCTTTGAAGGCATCAAACCCTTTTGTTTGATGTGTGGAACAAGATTAATAAAAACGTGCCACTACATTAGCTTTTAAATAGCTAGCATGAGACAGTGCTGCTGTCTATACTCACCACAACTTTAATTTATGTAGATAACATGTTTTAGACACATGATAGTTTTAGCATTGAATTAGGCCTGTTTCTTGGGGAAGATCTCAGATTTGTGACTGTGTTTATCTTCTGTGTAAGGACAATTAACTGGGCAATGCCAAAACATGATAGCATTTGAAATTTTGAAGAATAAAAGGACAGTATTTCACATACTCAGCTGGCTTACAGATGTGTAAGCTTAGTAGTCCATTCTCTTGCTGCAGCATAGCATTGTGACAGTAAGTCCAATATGTCTAAAATAGATAAATATTGGAAGTTACCTTTTCAAATGTTAAAGATTTATTTGGATTTTATAATAACTTATATTAATACAAATCATCCTCAAATCTTGTAATTGTAATCTTAGAATTGTAAGAACAGCTACATAGATATTAAGTAATTTTCGTGTAGTGAAAACACACCTGCAGCATGTTTGAATACAAGCGTTCAGGTGTTAGAAGTTGCTGAGTCACTTCTTTTTAGCAGTATTTGATATGTTTAAACTATAAGAGGAATTTCCATTAAATGGTATTCTACTGGCACCAAATACTTCAGATGGTGGAAAAGTGAATGGAAAACGAGTAATCACTTTAAGTATAGGATGGAGGGGTTTTTATTCTGTCAATAATCGAAGATGCTGATGTACTATTCGAAGCTGCTGTATCATCATGTTTATTTACCTACATTGTGTAATATGAAATATAGAAGAAGAAATTAATTTGGGTATTACACACTAAATCTTCTCCCAAATGTATTGTAGGAAGCTGATTTGCAAAAGAGTTCAACTTTTCAAAACAAAACGAATATGATAATTCATTTTGTATTTTTCCGCTCATTATGTATTTCTTTTTAAATTTGAAGACTAGACATTCGGGACAATGTGGAAATTATTGAGGTCTGTAAACAGCTGATTGAGAAGAGCAGTGTTCTTTCAGCAATGGAAGGAAAATTTCTCCAGTTTCAAGAGATATTTGGAATTTGGTCAGTACATTTGTATATCTTCATCATATAAGCCTTTGTAAATGAAAAAATATACACAGTTCTTGATGTTGGGTCAATACTGAGTATATGAAAATGAACCACATATTGCATTTCTCTCAAGCTGCTCCAAACAGAGTAAGGATTTTAAGTCTTAAGTTTGGGGTTTTTTCAGAAGGGTCTAGGAGGTCTTAGTGATTTCATCTGCAAAGTCATCCCAGGCAGATTGTAAGAATGAACCGAGTTGTCTGGTTACTGAAAGAGACTCCTGATGATATAAAGAGAGAGTTTTAACTTAAGTGTACTGATTTACCAAAAAAGGGGTACCAGACCCCCCTCACTTTATCAGTCTTTGATAAAGCTGGGGAGGTTTGGCTGTTTTGGAGTATATATTTGATCCCATTGGTAAATTTATTTGCTTCAATTGTAGACTGAGTGTGTCATAAGTTATAAGATTAAATATGCTAATGTGTGGAACTACAGGTTAAAATACTAGAGAGAGTCAGTTCCCTTAAATGATTGGTACAACTTCACAACTGCAGTGTAGAGAAGTTGGTGTTCATTTGTGCAGTATTTATATAACCATTTTCTTTAAATGAGTTATTTCTAACTGACAGCAATTTTCTAACTCAGAAATGAGATATGAAAGGTTGAAGATCAAGTTGGTGTTTGGTATGCAATGGGGTTTTATTTGTTTCTTGTATATTCAGATGGAAGTGAACCTAAACAATTTCTACAAGATTCAGCTTCAGCTTCTCTATTCAGCTACTTTGTAGGAAATAGTATATTGAAAAAGCTGAAGCTAACTTTATTCTGCATTACCTATATTCACATATGTATGTAGCATAAATTCTCATACAATCATTTTATTAAACAGAAGATTGGCTTGTGGGCTCTGTTGTTTCAAGTCATACTTTGAATGTGATTTCCATTGAAATTCTTAATGAATGAGGCTTTATGAAAGCATTTGTGGAATGTAGCCACTATAGTATTAACTAATATTCTGAAAATAGAGGTTCTATCAACATCCTTCATTTAATATTAGAATTGGTTAAATGTGCCTTAATATAATCCATTGAAATAAATGAAAATGTGAAAGAAATCAGAAGTCCTTCTTTAAAGTATTACTAGTAGGAAAATAGAACTGAGTGTATTAGGATTATGAAACAATTATATATCTCCAATTAAGGGTTAACAGAGCTGTGGCAAGCTCTGTGATTGCCATAACTGTGGTCAACATTCATTTTTGCTTGCTGCTGCAGTGTTTTTTGGTCAGCATGTCTAACCACTATAACCACAGCAAAATCTTTTAATTGCTTAACAGATGTATTTCTTGGTCATTTTCATCATGACTGAACTGAGGGTTTAATGTTCATGAGAGCACCAAGAGTGCCACGTTCCCCCGCCCATGCATTCAGTTACTTGGATCGAGAGTGTCTCCTGTTGACCACATTGAGAATATATACACGAAATTCTGCCAGAGGAGACCACTGTTGGAATATGCAGTGTTGTAACCTTCTACTAGGTGTGACTTATTTTATTTTTTTCTGGATATTCCGTCCTTTCCATAGAGCCTAAAGAACTTGAAGACCAACCATGATGCTTCATTAGCAAAAGGTGATGAACTGAACGAACAGCTTAAAGAGGAGCAGTTAAAGTGGTTCCATCTTCAAAAAAAAATGCAATCCGCAACTATTTCAAACAGAGGGACAGAAGAGGTGAGGTTGTGGTCAAGAGCTAGAATTTTTTACTTTAGGTAGTACATACAGATAAGGGAAAAAGAAATGTTGGGATACCTTTTAATGAAGGAGATTTGAATAGACCTTTCAAACATATGTAGAAGACTGACCTGGTACTATATATATTTTTATCCTATTCAGAAGAAAAACTTCTGACCAAAATGCTGTTTGCATTTCATAGAATTGTGAGCCACACCTGGTCCCGGTGCCACATTGTCCAAACACCAGCGTTTGGACAGTATTTGAGGTTAAAGCATAAGATAACATGTCAATTGTGGTACTAAGCAAGTGGTTTATTACTAGAAAAGAAATTATAATACTTGGTTTATTGATCATGTATTGCTAGTTTTTAGTATTCATTGAACCTGATTTAATTAGAGTACAGTGTTACATCTTACTCAGCAGTTCAAATCAGTCACTTCTGTTTCTTTGTCTAGTGACTCCCAGAGACTTCTGTCATCACTAACAAGTTGTCCAGATACAGGGCTAAAAATCAAATGGTTTCTTCCCCATTTTCTTCAATGTATGAGGAATAAGAGTGTGCAAACTTACTTGGTTTTTCTTGCATTTTTTACAACTTATATTTAGTTTTACCACCTGCTTTACCTATTTTAAATGTATTTTACATGAACCAAGTTTACCAAGGTTACCTCATAGATACTTCCTCCAAACCTTTAAGGTGTTGTAATGCATAAAGTAGATATTCTCAGTTTAAGTATCTCATGTCTTTGAAACCATATCCTGCTTTAGTGAATGTTTTGGAAGCAAGGGTGTGTTGTTTCTATAATGTCAGTAAAAATATTTTCTATGCAAAAGCCATACACTAGCTGATACTAATATTCACTTACTAAAAGGAAATTTTAAAATGTAATGCTCCAGGTTTTTATATTGTTTTGCATAAGACAGAATGTGAATAGATACTGTTGAACAACTGCAACATGCTGTTGTCAGCTTCATATAAACAGCATGAAAAAGACTTTGGGCCAAATGTAAATCCATGTGGATTTATCTTCTTATGAAACTTCTAAGACAGTTGTATTAAAAGAAAAATAATAGCCTGACATTGCCTAAAAACTATTAGCTATTTCTGTTCACACATTCATTGTAATTTCCTTTTGTGCTGTGCATTACTTGAAACTTCCCTCTTCATTTTAGTTACAGGAAAGAATAAACAATCCAGAAAAAGAGAACGAACTCTTGAAGAAAAACTATGATAAGCTGCATAAGGTAAGTTAGGGTTTCTGGATCCAGAAAATTTGATTCCGGTCCTTTTTTAATAGATCTTTATATACTATGTGCTGTAATGTGTGTACACATATTTTGGGGTTTTGCACGTGTAAATATGTTCATGCTGCAGTTCATATGACTGTGTATATGGAATAATAAGTGTATATGGAATAAGCTTCCATACTTGTTCTAATTCTCTTGAAGTAGTAGGTTAATTAAAAGTAAGTAGGAGTCACTTTATTTTGAACATAAATTCAGAAAGCTCTTTGAATTTCTAGTAGATTTTTTAGGATTACTGGTGGAAGAATGCGTTTTGGTAGACATATATTCCTTTGGTTTGTCTTGGGCTTGGGTTTTTGTTTTTTGGTTTTTGGGAAAAAGCAGTGTTTGAACTTTATGTGTAAGTTTTTCTAGCACATCTCAGTGAACTTACATAAAGTCGTTGTTTTCGTAATAGCTACCACTTCACTTCTCCTGATTCTGCTTGCAATTTTCGTGTAGGTTCGTATGAGATTTTACAAAGGTTCCTATACATAATAAGATGTATAAGTTTTATCAGCAATGCTTAAAAAGAAAATGAAGATACATTGTTAAGATATGATTCAGAAATTCTCTGGTACAGAAAAGAAGCAATTATAGTCAGTTGCCATAAGCACATTAAAGGAAAAAATGACCTTCAAATGAACTTTTCCTTTATTGTGAACCTGTGTTGTCTTTTACACTGAAGAGGGTTAAAAAATAAGATACATGTCCTAGAGCTAATAATTGCAGAAAGTAGATCTTGAAGTATTTTCTCGTATCCAAGTTATTTCTTCTCTTAAAATTTGGCTTGTCAATGTGATGTCTGTCAAAAAAATACCGATGACTAAGTGATACCAAATTTTGCTCATATTCTGCGTACAATATTTGTCATACTTTTTATACAGTCTACAGTGAACTTAAAAATTATAGTAATAAAAAACTGTGAGAACAAACAGCTTAATTTTTTTTGTTACTTAGGAGACGCAACAGTTGTATAATCACAATATTTAGAGTTTCGTATGGAGAAGTTGGTGACTTGTCTGTCACTTAAGTTAATTGCTACAGATTTCTCCAAAATTTGATCATTTCATAAATATTTCTGACTGTATTTTGTATTCTCTATCATTCAGAGAAATAATTCTTACTAAGAAATCATCTTACAATCTTGGCTTGAAATTTTCTGTTCTACTTAAAAACATAATGGGATATCTTAAAAAAATATTTAACTAGAGAAATTGAAATAAGCTTCCATTATAGCACATAGTAGTCTATACTATGGTGTTTCTTTTATTAAAATGATCTGTCTTTTCATGTACTCTCATTTAAACACTGATTCATGTTTCATCATTCCATGTTACTGTATAGGTAACAATAAATTGGAAAGAGAAGGATTATATAACTACCACTTAATGGCCAGCTTTTTCAGTTGCTTATTTGAACAATGCAGCTTTACTGCAGCTTATTTGTGCTAGCAGTGGATAGGCCAGAATCCACAGGTGCCAGTTAATTAATGATTTTTTTTTCATTTTTTTAATGGAAATAAACCCCTTCTTTGCTAAAGTTATTTTTTGGGAAATTTATTTGACATTGATGGGAATTTTGCCGAAGTCAAGACTGCAGAACTGGATCTGAAAAGTTTGCAAAGAACAAGTATGAATTTGTCAGTTGATTCTTATTTAGTCAGTATCCAGGAAAACAATTCGTTTGTATAAAAGCTTTGGAGGAATTGTTTTCATATGACCTTGTAATGCAAATCTAGCAATGCTTAAACTCCCTCCAAAGGAAATGGTGCCAGATGTGGTTGACCATTATAGTTGCACAGATGGCTCCAACTCCAGTGAAATACAGTAAATATGAAAGAAATTCCACATGAATTCAAGTAAAAGTAACCTTAAAATTCAAAAGAAGAAAGCGACACACGTGGACTCAATTCAAACTGACATAAACGTTAGCATTATATGGGCTCGGATAAAACCTGTCTTCTAAAATGTTCTTCATTTAAACATCTAAATTCTTAACGTCTGTAGTAATGCTTAATGATTTTTCTCCCAGCATAGTGTTCTGAAAAATTGAAATAATCCCTGGCTACATCCTTATGTGAAGTAATTGTACCTAAAGCTGATGAATTCACATATGACTGGGTGTTGTGGTCATTCAAACTTGAAAATGTTTTCAGAAGTGTGAAAATTGACAGTATTCCTTTTTTTTTGAAGAGATTTATGCTTTCCTTATGGAAGCCAATCAAACTTTAAGCCACAGAGAACACACTGTCTCTTCTGTACCGTTGCAGTACTGTGGAATGGTAGTGGGTTCAGTGCATTATATTGCCTGCATATTATCTTCAAAATTATAGGAGAGTGGTGCATGTATTCTGCAGGACTTAGAAGCTTTGCTTAAGTTCATGCATGCTATAAAAACAGTCACACTATAAGATGATCTATGACTAGAGAACTGTGTGTATAGGTTAGATATAGTATGAGAAAAAGACAAAATACAGGGCAATACAACTTCTTAATGAAAAAATACATATCTATAATATAAATCCTATATACTTTAGAGTTTACAATTCATGCTATAATATTTTATTTCTTTAATCTTAAAGTCATTCTTCAAATATATGCAATATAAATGCACTTACAGATACTCAGAATTCTCAGTCAGCATGTAGAGTCTGTGAATCTGCGTGGGCTGTCCCTTCTGCAGCATTTCTTTCTCCTCTCTTTTTGTGGTCAAGGCTTGTTACATAGATCTGTTGAAGAGATAGGTGGATAAATAGATAGATATCAGAAGATTTTTTTATACATTTATGTACGTAAAAGATAAAGTTTGTTAACTGATGAGCTTCACCAAAGTAAAGAGTTGAGGAACTGACTTTTTTCGTTTACAAAACCCTACAATTACTGATTTTTCACAGAGTACCAAAGTGAATAAACTGGTTTGTGCTTGGTTAAGATCGACATTTTTCCAGTAAATAAGAATGCAAGTATTGAAAAACAGTAGTATGAAGACTATACCACTCACTATCTAATTTATATGAAAACTCATTGCATTGCTTTGTCTTTTTGCCTGCTGAGAATTACACTGTCAATTATATAGTGTGCTTAATTTAGTTTTAATCTGAGTAACACTTTTTGTTGTGGTTTCAGCAGTTCTATTTCTGTGTTCATGCAATCCTTATTGCACATAGATTGGTAGTTGACAAGTAAATAATGTGTTACAGGCAAAATAGTTATTCTAATTTCTTGGCCCACCTCTGGTTTTTATTTCTTAAAGTCGGAGAAAGATTACTTTAAATGTGCTTCTTAATCAGTATCAGAATTGTTGTTTTACAGTATGAGAAAACTGTTGTCACTTTGTGGTCAACATTTTTCTTTGAACAGGCAACTGACTTTATGCTCTGCATGTTTCACAGATTTAAAAGAAATCAGGTGGATGATCCCAGTTCTCTACATTAAGAGGTTTTGTATGCGGAAAGAATGGTTTTGTTAGTTGTCAGTTGCTGAGATTTGGAGTTGTGGATTACTCTGGGATATGCATCTGAATTCCTTTTCTAGTCCCACAAATGTTGCATGCTGCCAACTTTTTGACTTTGGAGCTCTAAATTAAGGCCAGTTCCTTTGCTCATCCCACAAACTCTTTCATGTTTTTTAACCGCAGCCTGAGAAAGGCGCCTTGGTTTCAACAGCAGCAGACCAGCATGTGTTTACTTAATTCCTAAGACATGATGACAGTGGTCTCTGTGCCACTAAAAGCTTTTTTCTTTATTATTTTCTGTTGAAGCTGATTTCTAAAAGTTTTTCACATGCCATATGTTTTATTACAGTGTCTTCTGTATGACCCATGAACAGCAATGGAAATCAAAGGAACAGTAAATGAAACTGCAAATTGCTAAACTAGAGATGGCTATCAAACCTGATTTAGCAGACAAAAATGCAATCCTTGACAAGATCAAAGTAGAAAGAGGTATTTTTCTGAAAAAATCTAATATTTTCTCAAGATGTGAGGTCATACCTATGTTGAAGTTCAGGAATATTGCCCAGAAAAGTTTAGTTTCTATTGCTGGTGATTTCAAAGCTGCCTTTTAAGTGAACATTTGTACAATATGCTAAGGTTATGACTAGCTATTAAGTACAAAAATTGACCAAATATGGATTATATGCTGAATGAGGCTCATATTTTTTCAGCTGCATTTATTCTTCTTCTGTTGAGTTAATACTTACTCTTTATTCAGTATTTCTTCTCTCCTCTACATTGAAAGCTCTAATGGAAAAGACGTCCCTCTGACAGTCTCTCTCAAATTATATGCCACTATTCTATTTACTGTACAAAGTTACATGAAGCCTATACAGGCCCTTGGCCATGTTTAATTGTCTTTCAAGTTCAGTAATTCAGAAATTTTTTATATTTTCAGTGTACACTGATTTTTATTTACAGCTGTGTACATTTACAATAATACATTTTTCTTCTAATCTACTGAAGAGATTACTTCGTATGTGGTTTTCCCATGCTGCAGGGCAACTTCTCAGTGAATATTTAGGATTTTGCAATCTCTTTTTGTATCTCAACACTGTGATGTATACTATGGCAATATATAAAGTATACAAAAGAAGAGCACAGGCAGGAAGTAACCTAAATATTTTTAGACTTGATTCTTCAAATGTGTATTTTTAAAAAGGTGTATTTCTGTGAACAATCTAATGGAATGAAGTGGACCAACTTGTTGTAATTCTTCTTATTAGTATGGCTTCAGTTCATCATGTGCTTACCATTAAGATTATGAGTAGCTTTATTGACATCTAATACTAAATTGAATATTTAAACATTTTCTTTGACCACAGCAGGTGTTTGCAAAATTTGCCTTAAGTGAAACTAAAATAAATAAAAATACCTTAAGCTACATTAATATGAAGTTATAACATATTGACAGTTGTTACTGACAGCTTGATTATGTACTATTATTTGGTTAAGGTGAATGTGGAAAATTAGGCAACGCTTTCCATCTTCTGTCCTCCCTGTGGGCATAATGTTTAAGTGCAGTCTTTGGTTTCCCCAGGTTGGCACTTAATAGCTTCTTGTCCTCTTAACTCTATCACCGGGCTACTACACTTCCAATTGCTAGTGAGTTAAGTTGCTGCACCTTGAGTAAATGTTCTAATACCCTTCAAGGTCTGTGTATATAGGATTTGATTGCAGCTTCTTATCATTGCTACTGCAGAAGTATTCACAGAATCACAGAATGGTTCAGGTTAGAAGGGATCACGGTGGGATCATCTCACAGACTCGCAGAATCATAGAACATACTGGGTTGGAAGGGACCCACAGGGATCGTGAAAGCCCAGCTTCCGGCCCTGCACATTTTGCTCTTGTTTGGAGGGAGTTTGTTTTGCCTTCCCACTAAAAATTACCAATATATAGCTGGGGGAAGTAATGAACAAATGGAATAACTTTGGAATATAGCTCAGTAGGTATTGTGAACAAGTGGTTTGGCCACTTAAAGAAACACTATCAAAGGTTTTGGCAAAAGCAGGGTTTAATATGAATTTGTGAAAACATGAATTTACAGTCTGTTGGCAAGGCTCACTTACTACACAGATTAAAGCATACAAAGGAAGATCAAATTAGAAGCAATTTGGAATGATTTATACTGAAGTCAGGACTGTGAAGAGGGGTAAGTGTGCCAAAATATGGATGCAAAGATAAGGGTGCAAAAGAGTTTTGCGGCACTTAATCACTGAGTATTTTTGCATTTACCAAGCGATTCCATAGGGTTCACTACAATTATAACGATGACTTAGCTATAGATATGTGATAGCAACGTTCGTACCATAATCAATTCACATAGACAGGTAAAGTGATGTGTGCACCTATTTCTAGGTGTGTACAGGTACCTATCAACCTAAAAGGTACCTACCATGGGTTCAGTGAATAAATCACATCAAATCCCTTGGTGTTTCCCAACAAGCAGGGTTTAGACCTTGAGGACCCTGGAAATGTGTGGGTGGGGATCAGCCCAGGCCTCGCTGTCAGCGATGGCCCTTCAAGTGTGGCAGATTTGAGGGTCTGTGAGCCCTGGGAGGTGTCCCATGCAGGCAGGTGCCCAGGTGCAGGTGCTGGCACTGCTGCCGTGCTCCAGCAGAGCGCCGCGGGGCCTCGCTTCTCTAGGGTTTAAGATCATTGACTTCGGTCATCACTAAGTTTCCATCCTGGACGTAACCCTGCAATGTTGTATCCATTGATGACGTGTTACTGTATGTAATTGATCTCAAAGGGAACCAAGGGAGTAAGATTAACTCGGAGTAAGTTATGCTCTAAAGACATTTTACCTTAGAGAACGTTTGTGCTGTGTAACAAGGCTGATTCTTTTTTATATGATACTAGTTTGCTTTTGAAACAGAAAATACTGTATAATTTAGTTGTAAAATTGCTAACTGAATAAGATGGTAGTGGGGTGGGTTTTTTTGTTTTCTTTTGTTTTTTTAGCTGAGTCTTGTAGAACTGAAAGAGCTGAAATATAAATGAATCTGGAAATCTAAGAGGCTGTATGTATGTTGACAGATACCAAATGATTATAATAGTTATGTTTTCACAAATATACATCGTTAGAGAATTTCTTTTTACTGTATCAATTATTTGTTACTGCAGTTGACAACTTCTCATTGTTTCCTGTGCTGCATAAGCAATATCATCATTTAAAGGCTTTGTATAATGAATATGGGCCATAACTCTTCAAGTTTTGAACTTTAGTATGTTTTACTATTCAAGGGGTGTTAAAAAGACTGTAAGTTTATCTTTTTATGTAGCATGTGGGACAGGAGGTTAAACAAGAAAGGCTAGCAGATGATGAGGTGGAGATGGATGAAGAAATTTAACAGGAGACAGAAAAGCTCTCACATCTGTCAGAGGAGCAATTAGCTGACCAAACATCAATTACTTCTGGAAATGAGAGAGAAATAACTGAAGAATTGGAACCAGAAGGTAGAATTCATTTTTATGAATAAGTAACTGTATTTTGTTAATAAATCTATGTCTCTTTCTATTTTCTTAAGCATTTCTTACTAGCAGTGGGAGCTGCCTCATTATGAGAAGCTCCATGACAGAAATTATATTCTGGTGTACTTCATAGTTGAATCTGGGTACTGGATGTGGTGGTGTTATTTTCTTCCCAAATGGAAACTGGATTGTAATTGAATGCAAAAATCTGGTATCTGACCTAGATTCATAAAATATTAAAGGAAAGCTGGCTTCTATTTTAAATGTCTTTATATTCTCCCTTAGAACTATGCTGTTCTAAAGACTATTTTAATGAATATGCTCCTTTCGTCTGCAGATAACAGCCAATGCTGCTATTGGAAATCCTTTCTTACAGAGAGAGGGGCAGTATGTCTTATCATATTCGTGACATAAAGTTGTTAGAGTCAGATTTATTTAAAGATTATAAAAGGCAGGTCATCCTGTTCCACCTCTGAGCTTAGACTGTTTAGCATTGAAATAAACCAAGTCCATGATACCAAGTTTACAGTAAAAGCACAAGCAGAATGCTAAAATTTCATGTTCATTTGTTTGCAGCTTCTGCATAAGAATACGTTAAAAAAATTGGAAAAGCATCATGTTGAATGTCTGTTGTGTTTATAAGTAATTTGCTTCAGAGAAAAAAAACCCAGAATGCTCTAAAAATAATCCACCTGCATACAGAACTGTTCTTTTATTTTAAAAGAAAGATACATTATTCTTTATGTGTGCATAATGTAAAGAATAAACATAGAGGAAATCCACAAATTCAGGCCATGTTCCTGTGTAAAGCTAACAGTTGTTCACATCTCAGTTCATCACGGGACTTACATCATTCCAGTCCTCAATTTTCATCTGGGAAACACTATTATTTTTTTAACAGACCACAAAAAAATACAGTTTAGATGACTCTAAAGGTCATTGATTTGCAGTTTTAATCTTCTGCAAGGAAGAGAAGATCTGCCTGGCACTTACTCTTCATTTGTTAGAAAAGCACATATATTGCTTTCAGGTTCCTCAGCAAGTCTCAGATGGACAGTACAGGCAGTTTAACCACATTGATCCTTTTAGTGTTTTTCAGATCAAGGTGATAGACAAGATGATGATGCTGTTGAATCAATAAAAACTGACAACAGTGACTGTATTATTTCAAGTCCATTATCCACCAATATTAAACAGCTGAGTCAGAATGTTTATGGCAATGATTTGGTCAGACTAAAAAAAAATATTTTAAGCCTAATGCCCTCTAAGAGTCGCTTTTCTGCATCTAACATCAGTTTTCAGAAAAGTTAAGTATGTACAGTATCAAATCACTTCAGTGTACTTCTTTTTCTATTATCGTTTGTGGGCAAGAACACTAATGATGTTCTCTTGACTTATTCTTAAAACCAGCAGGTAATTAGCATGAAGACATATATACAAAATAACCAGCATTAATACAAATTTGGAAAATTTACTTTGAACAGTATTTCAATAGGATAGTTCTGTAAAAAAAAAAAGATTATTTCATACTTTTTGATCTAACCTTGACTGAACAATCTTAAAAAATATAAAACTAGTACTTAAAATTGGTGACAGTACTTCTAACAGTTAATACTTTTCCAATCTGTCTTAGCCTTCCTTTAAAGGACCAGGGCTGTACTGTTAGATCCTATCAGAATTCACGGTTTTTAATGTTCTGCAATGTGATATCCTAGAGGTAGCTTGATTTTTTTTTAAATGCTCTTTTCAAGGCTGTGAAACATCCTACAAAGCAATTAGTAACCAGAAGCAATTCTTTGTATGAGAAATATTGCTCTCTTTTTTTTAAGCTGTAGAAGGGGTTGAGAAATGTTATCACTCATATGTTCTTCAGAAAGATACAGAAGGTACTTTTGAAGATAGAATTGCGTTGTTTATATGTATAATGTTAAAAAATTGTCACCTGTGATTTTGAGAACTAAAATGACTGCTACTCATCTCTAGTAAGTCAAAATATAATACACTTGTTCTGTAATTTTCTAGTCATCATGTAATTTTTTTAATCACAATTATTTAAGAGCACTTCTGAGAGAACTTTGTGTGTAGATTCATTTCAGGTTCATCAATTTCTACCCTTCTCCGTTGATCTGTTCCTCTGGTAACAAAAATGCGTGTTCATGAAGGGTAGATAAAACAATAAAACCTCTGAACTGTTAAGACAAGAATATATTTCATACAGATTGCATTTTAAAAACATGCATTGGTTTATATGAATTCTTGGGTTAATTATAGAATACAGCATGTCAAAATTGTTACTGAATTTGTATTTTTTTAAGATTAAAAATCACTGCATTTTATCTTTTGAGATAAATATCCTGCTGGTAATCAAACACTGTAAATAAAACTTGTGATTTTTAGAGATCGTTATGCTAATTATCCTCTAAATCTGAATTGTATGCCAAACTGTTTAAGCCATTTAAGATCATACTGGGGTTTTTTTGCATGTTGCAAATTAGACAGTTCATGGTTATTTCTTAGATATGTTGATCACAAAGGGTATCTAACAGATTTTCCAGTACTTAACTGTACCACTTGCTTCTTTCTCTTTTCTTCTTGTCTATGATGTATGATTAATCATAGATTACTTCATTTTGTTTCATTTCATTTACAACATTTATGAGCTTCACTTTGTCAGTATGAAATGCTTGTCCCCTTCTTTCCTTTCCAAAGTGGCATAATTAGTGTTAGCATCTTTTTTAACAGGCTACATAAAGTTTAGTGGCTGGATTAAATCAAGTCATTAACATAATGTGCTATACAATTTGCCCCTATCTCTTTTCGTTTCCAGTACATCAAAGTGCCACAGAGTGCCAGTGTAATTGGGCCTTGCTAGCTTGTCAGGTTCAGTCAGGCTGATGGCTGCTGCTTTTACTAAAAAGCTTCCAGGCATGATAATTAATAGAGGAAAGAAGTCTGAGAAATGTAAAAGTTTGGAC
The DNA here is from genome assembly GCA_013397115.1 of Edolisoma coerulescens. Taxonomy (NCBI): domain Eukaryota; kingdom Metazoa; phylum Chordata; class Aves; order Passeriformes; family Campephagidae; genus Edolisoma; species Edolisoma coerulescens. The sequence goes on along the minus strand of VWZW01000978.1, from coordinate 3,496,013 downwards.
AGTTCTCTATGAATATTTCATACATTTGAATAATCAGAAGTTAACATTATCAATTTGATGTATAATACATTGATTAAAAGCCTTGTTTCAGATCCTCAAAATAGACATCAAAACTGGGAATTTGCATTTTCTTTGGCATGGTCTTTATATTTAAAAAAAAAAAAAAATTAAAAAATCTTTTCTCTTCCATCCCCTCCTCCTTTGCACTCCTACATCTACACCATATCCTTAGAGGAAATTATATAGCATTCAATTTTCACAATAAAATTTACTGCTGTCCAATTCCAAGTTGTCTTAAAATGTGCCATAGGACAATTACTGGCAAACTCAATTTGTTTGGTAGTGCTCTGGGTTTTTTTGTAGATCTCTCTTGTTTTCTTGCAGATACCATGAGTGCATTCTCTTGCTCCAATAGCAAGTTATTGATGGCAGTCATTACCTGTACCTGTAAGTTAAGACCTCAAGTTCTAACTAATTTTGACATGGAAGTCTTTCTTAAACAGCAGCAAAGCAATACCAATTGCTCATGGTTCTGGTGAAGGACACATATTTTTGTTAAGGTGAGAAGTTGTAAAGCTTCAAGCTTATGTATAGCAAGGCAATAGATACTATTCCTTTTATTCTGGGGTTTTTTTGTACAATTACTTGAATAGTGTATTTCCATCTATGTGGTAGCCGTATTCATTGCAAAAAGGAAATTACTTGGATATTGTATTGCAGTTTTAAATTTTGGCTGAAATTATTTCTCTTTAGACTTATTTTTGCAGGACTTGAATGTCTTTGGTGTCCTTCAGGGAGTTTTTTGAGTGTTCAGTATTTTTCCTCGACCTGGTTTGTTTTGTGAATATCTAATCTGAATTTAGAGAATTAAATTTTAAGGTTTCAGTATTACCCTGTGTTACTGAGTTGGCTTAATTCTACTGTGCCAGAAATACTAATCCTTTGTGTTCTCCTAGTCCTGTCTAGAACTAATCTCTGTTGCTTTGTGCTTTTCTTCTGCAAGAAAACGGGGAAGTAAAAGTGCTGCACCAGCATATTTAATAAAACAAGAAATAAAATCTATGAAACAGAACCATCTTATCAGAGTAAGATGAAAGTAACTTATTAAATTTTGTAGTCAGTACTTTCAAAGACTACTGATTGGTCTAAGATTAAAAAGAACCATTTGCCGTTCTCCGTCTTTAAGGTGGTTGTTTGCTGTGGTGGTCACTCTGATCTAGAAACTAAAGTAAAAGAAAGTTTAAAGAATGCAGGAAATACCTAAGCTGTGTTTTGCCACTGATAAAGTGTGAGATGACAGAAGTTTGAGTGGACACTATGCTGAAATGATGGATTTACAACTTCTCTCTACCCCTTGTCAGATATACTTTGAAGTTGTAATTGAAAGCATGTACTGCAAATCATTCTTTGTGATAGAAGAAATGATAGAAGAGGGAGAAATAATACCAAAAAACACCAAACACCAACACCTACAGAATCTTAAGTCATTACCCATTATTTTTTAGGTGACAAATAAAACTAATTAGTCAGAATATGAAATTATGTAGAAGGCCAGATTTAAGGCTGAATGTGTAAGCCCACAGGAAAAGCATCAGCAGAAGTCATTCTCAACCTAGCTGGTAATTTTTTTTTGAGGTTATGAATACAAATACTCCTCAGTTGCTTACTGGAGAGAGTATTTATCAGAGCTTATGGACATGGAGGTAAGTTATGGTGACTTTGCAAGTTAGAATGTATTTTTCTAACTGGAGGTCTAAAAAGCAAAGGATGGGATTTGAAACTGAGTTTTAGTTTGATTAGTTGTGATAAATATCACCAAGCATCTTTTTTTAACAATATGCATACTATAAGAATCAAGATCTATTCATTTTTGAAGGTCTGTATTGTTCTCACACAATATTGTAATGACAAGGGGAGGACACAGTATCAAATACTAAGTATTAAAACTCTAAATAAAAAGCCCAACTACATTAAAAATGTGCAATTTGATGCAGTTTTTCACTACAGATGCACTCCTAACAAATGAAGATGCTATACTGATATTTCTGCTTTCTTCCCATTCTAAGAGGTACTTTTTTTCCTAAATGGATTAACTTTCAAATACAGATTTTTGAAATTTAATTTATTTTTTAAATCAAGACAGAAGTCTGTTATCTACATATAGAAAAATACATGCACAGCTGTATGTAGAAAGGTAGAAATCCCATTATATTTGTCTTGGACTAGATTCTTACATAATACTGCTACTTATTTATCTTGTATGTGTAACTTAAATGTTGGTGTGTGTTAATGTACCAAAAATTTACAGATATCTTTTTTCTCAAGGAATTTTCTGCTTTTCATAATTTTTTAACTGAAGGATGGTGCTTCCCTTTGAAATGAAAGGTAGTTGTAAGTTTACACTTACAACTTAAATTAAATTACTTGATTGTGTGACTAGTTGGTACCTGTGTAGCTAACTGGCTTTGAGATTTGATAAAATTGGTATTTGGGTTTTGTTTTTTCTGATGGACCAATCAAAGGTGAGGGATTAAACATTAAAAAAAGTGAAATTTTCTCTTTGAGACAGTCTACAGGAGTAGGTGTACCTTAGTTCAGGACAGTAACAATATTGCGTATGTAGCTTTCTGAGCTTCTTAGGGAGAAAATAAAATTCAGAATTATGGAAGTTTGTATCTTACCAATCAAACAGGTCCAGATGTATCTATATTTCTGTATTTATTCATCCCTAGAAACAGTTTATCTTTAAAATCTGTTAGTTGAGGCAGTGCCACAGGCAAGGTGCAAAACCAAATCTTTAAAACCAATTCCACTTGAGGAGAAATACTGAACAATTTTGGTTTTTTCTTTAGAAAGGATGTGAGGCAAGCTGAAGAGAAAGCAAGCACTATTCAAGTGATCAAAAGTTCTATTATGAGCAAAGTGCAGATGTGACTTCATATTCAGATGTATAGTTGTCATGGTTGTGGGAAAGCTACACTTCCCTCAAGAACTTTGTATTTTCTAAAATATTTGATGCTCTATACTGAATTCGAAATTGTCATTTTGAAAGAAGAAGAGTACATTGCTGTACATTACAGATTTACATAGAGAGCCAGTACCTAATCACTGAATTGGCTCAAGCTGTGACAAGTAATTCATGCATTTGAAGATAGTAAAGATGTATTTATTCTGGTCTGAAAAATGATGAATTTGGACTCTGCACTAAATAAAATGGCAGCAACCAGAGTTGTCTTCGTTGTCACAAATAGATTTTTTTGTTCAGTGTGTTCTTAATTCTAGTCAGAGCTGAAGGGATTGCATCGAACCTTGTTACGGTGCTAATCTTGGGCCATTTCATTCTTCTCCTGGCACATGGCAAAACCGTGATGCTGGGGGAAGATTATATGCACCTTTCACTCCTTCAGCAGGGATTCACCTCCAAAAAAGCTGTTCAACAAGGAGAGATCCCTTTGCCCCAAGTCTTAGGGAGAGTCTAAGGTGTATGTACTTTAGTAAGACCCATCTGTGTGGAGAAGGAACAGGTAGCATTTCTGTATCCCTCTTTCTGTTCACACATCTACACCAGTGTAGGGAAAAGGTAAAAATAGAAGATGTTGTTCCTCACATGAAAAGTCACTGCATACAGGACTAGAATAATTTTTTTGCAATATGTATTTTTATGTGTATATGATTCTGTGTTGCCCTATTAATCATAGTTACTTAAAGAGTAATGTTTGTGTCTCTGTACACTTGAATTACATTGACGTTCCTGTAATAGCATTCTTTGTAGCTCTGTTCTGACATTGTTAATAAGATGATCACAGGAATTCAGCACTTGATAGAGAAAGAGGATTATTTCTCATTCAATAATGTATTTGTTAATCAATTTTCATAGTGATTGAAATATTGATAGCAAATGGATGATTATTTGTGATTACTGGACAATAGCTTATAGTTTATCTTATGTGCTCTTTGCTTGAAATAGAAGTGAATAAGTGGACTCTGGAAATAAATATATAAAATGCTAAGGAGTAAAGCATGCTTTTTTGTGAGCATTGGTAGATAAAGGATTCAAGTTGATCTAACAGTTAAGAAGTTCCCTTTATTTTGAGTTTTTCAAGGCAATGTATTAGTTAAAACTCTGGATGTAAAAAATAGGAACGTTGGTCCTATAAGCAAGGTATTTTCAACTCGGCTGTTCTGTGCAGAAAGCACAAACTTATTTTTTAAAGCACTTATTTCTGTGGCATACTGTTGTTGACCACTGGAGACAGTTGGAATTTTATTTTTCACATCAAAGTGTTAGCCTTTTATTGTGACCAAAAAAGAAATCAAAATATGGAATATACAGCTGCTTCAAGATGGCAGTCAAGACTAATTACAGAATTAAACCAAGGTTTTTTTAGTCTTAGAAATCAGAAAGGAGAGAAAAGTTAAGATTTCAAATTCAGATGTAATGTCCACTGCATTTAGTATTTACCCTAATCCTAAAGCTTTTTGAAGTGATTCTTCCAAATCTCTGGGTAGCATTAATTACAAAGAGTCATTGTTAAATGGTAGAGAAAGCATTTTACCCATGTTTTGTTTTCCTCACCTGAAATGAAAGCACTGAACCAGTTTCTCTGAGACATTTTTGAAAATGTTTAATATTCTTTATTTTAATATCTGCCCATTCTCTGTGTTAGGTGAAATTTTGTATTTATTTTGTTTTAAATGCTTAAATGTAAAGACTAATTTTAGTCCCATTAAATAGAATTATTTGTGGGCAGTAGTTGACAAACTATCCATTGTTCACTTGAACAGTACCTAATAAATGAGACCAAGGCTTAAAAAAAAACAGCTTAGGAAAAGATTTAAATAACATACTTGACTCTGCATCATAGAAATATAAATGGTTGTTTAAAAATGAATTCCTAGCATATATTGAATGCTACATGTATTTTCAGCCTGGCTACATAATGTGAGTGGTTTTCTATTAGTGATGAAATATGACATGATAGCTAATGCTATTCTTAAGCAGTTCTGTATTTTTTATTTGTAAGTATCTTTTTAAATCAGCTTGTGTTCTCCTTTGTATATGCTGTATTCACATTTAGTATCAATAAAACTGGGACTCAAAATAGTCTTGACTGTTAAGCTCCAAGATAATTTGTTATTTTTTCTTATAATTTTCTAATAGTATGACTCAGTTATTTGCTTTGGTTTAAGTTAGAAAGCGGAATACCTGGATTTACCCCACTAGCCTTGAAAAAGTGTAATATTCTTTGCCTACTGTATGCAATTACAAGTGTTAAATATGTCAAACAAATTTTAAGATACGTAAAAGGAATACTTTATAATACAGGATATTGTATTTGGACTTGATTCATAAGCTACTGTCTGTGTACAAACTAGTCTGACATCGCTGCTAAATACTTTGGGGCGAACAAAACCACTCAGCATATCCCTTTAAATACAGATGCTAATACATCTGTTCAGTGCAAGAAGAAAAGAGTTGTTTCTGAAGTAAAATTAGACAATAGAGCCAATTTCATTTTTTATGCATGTGAATGTAGAGTGCTTGAGGTTATTAGTTGAAACTGAGTAACCTTTCCAGGCTTTCATCTCTTTCTTTTCAAATTTGAATATGAAAAGCATATTCAAGTCAGAGACCATCACTTTAATGACATTTGGCAGTCATTTGATTTATTAGATTTTAGAAAAAAAAAATTCCTTTAAATATTTCATCATTCTATGCTAATCCCAGTAATATTGCCAGCTGAAGCCGTGTACCTGTATTAGTGGAGACAGAATGGTGTGGAATTTTTTCTGTCATCCTAGTAAAATTTCCATGAATCTACTGAATAATAAAACAACCTTATTGAAATATTCAGATTTGGGTTTTTAGTTAAAGTGTCTTAGGATACATAATAAAAGGAAATGTCTTTTGAAAAGAGGGGGTAAAATTACTTCATCAAATATTGAAAGGACTTGACAGCAATGGAAATTGTTCTATATGATGGATATTTTTACAATAGGATACACCTGCTTTTCAGTTTGATTAATCATATAATTTGCTTGGGGAAATGTAAGTATCTCCATAATAAATTAGAATATTGACTTGCAGTTCGAACACTGAATCTAGAAAGCTAATCTTCTGAATATGGTTAATACTTCAAGTGACTTAAGTTTAAAATCAAAAATTGTCAAAATATTTCCACGTAGGGGAAATATTTTTAATAAAGATACGAACTTGAAAGAAATGAAAGAAGAAACAAGAATTTTTTTTGACATTTCTGTACTCCAACGTGTTGTGTTTGCTCTTTGAAGAATGTTGTCTTTGAATGCTCACCTACATACTCCGCTTTGGAAACCAGAGTGGCTTTTTCTTTCTTCAAATTACAGTTACCTAGGGAAGTATTTGTGACTTTCTGTTGAGTGTGACGTTCACACTTAAATACATAGACCTTATTGTAATTTGTCTGTACACAATGCTATAGACCTTGCTGAATAGTGTGAGACAATTTTACAAGGAAGAATGTGATTTCGCTTAAAGAGGGTAAGAAAAGGTCTGATGAAGAACAATTGTGTTTACTTTTATGATGTTGTTAACTTTAACTTTTAAAGGTATGTTTGATTTAACTAGTCAAGTTTAGTATATGAAGTTGAATTCCAATTAAATGCAGTTGTACTTTACATGCCTAACTACTTCGTGATTTGGTGGATTTTTATTGAATGTGGTATAGTCTGCAGTAGGCACTAGCAATTCTCTTCCATTTGGAAAACTTTGATACCTAATATTATTGAAACTTTTTCAAGCAGTTATGGGCTCACTTTGCTGTGTAGCTAAAAATAATGGCAACTGAAATTAGCGGTTCAGATAGCATTAGTACATAAAGATAATCTTAACCTAATCTCCAGTAGACTACGACTATTGCAAAAATATTTTAAACATCAAATGTCAATCACTGTCTGTTGCAACAATATTTTTAACTGCAAACCATGAGGTTTAGATTCTTGTTGTGTCTATGTCAAAATCAATCAATCTGTGTTAATTGGACAAACTACCCGATGATTCACATGTATGTTTGGTTTGCATTAACACTTCAAGAAACACAAAATAATTATTTTGCTTTGTGTTTTGTTTTTAAATAGGAAGTTGAAAAATCTGAATTACAATTACATCACTTGATTTTACTAAGTCACGAATTACATCAGATGAAACAATATAGCAGCTGTGTGTAGAATGCAGATGAAACAATTTCCCTGCAGAGGACACTCCACTGTCACTTCCAAACCCAACAGGTGGTCAGAGGAGTGACTATAACTATAGCACTGGTGAGTGCGACCTATCCCTGAGCAGGCATGTTCTTTCCCTTAAATTCTGTCTTAGGAAAAGGCCTGCAATAAAGCCTGCTTCCCGTACATTATGTTTGCATTTATCTGTGTACTGGTTGTATTTGTCATTTTTCCAAATATTTTGGGAAAGACTAATGATTTTTAAGAACTGCGATAAGGATGCGATTATTAAGTATAAGATGAAAAACAAAAGTAGGCTTGTGTAAGAAATTGAAACTGCAATATATTTAAATATGATGGTAGTGCATACATTTTAAAATTAGGCTTTACATAACTAATTTTTTTTTAAGAGCATAAACTAATTTTTCTATTGATACATGATACAGCAAGAGAAAAACATTCTATCCAACCATGTACAACTAAAATACAGTTAGAGAAAATATGTAATTGGACTTGATCATCACTTGTGAATACTCAGTGTACTTTTAATAAGAAATTTTTTAAATGGGAAATGACTCAACCGTGTTTAATACTAATACATTGCTATTTACTTCATAATACTTAATCCTGCATGTTGCATATGCCAGACTCTAATAAATGAACATTTGAAAGTAAATGATGTCAATACACAATACAATTGTTAACTTTTGTGACTCCAAGAAGGACATTGATCTTTATAAGGCCTTAGGAAAGAAAAAGAAACCCACAAAAAAACCAGTAGTGCTGCAAAGTCCTGCATTCACTGAGGCTTCCTTCCATTCAAACAAATGGGATTTCTGGCATCATTTGCTAAAAAAGACATTACATAAATAAGAACTCTTTTTATGAGCTGGACAATATTCATCTTGTTTGCTTCTGTAGACACTTCTCCAAATGTTCTAGATAGGCAGACATAAATGAAATATGTTTTTCAAAACCTTGTTGAAATAATACCATAAGCCAATAAAAGCTTCTTAAGGCTTATGATTTCTCTTGCTTTTTGAATTCTTATTGCTTTGAATATAACAAGCATTCAGAAGGTATAAAAGTCTTACACAATATTCTGATTCCTGGGTATACTAAGTATGGTTTAAGCATGGTAGTATTTTACATGTTTGTTCTGCAAACTTTACCTGAAAATGCAGGAAAGTTATGATGAATACAGAATAAAATTTCAGAATTTTAAGGTAATTATGAAACTTCAATACATTTCAAGCTGTAATATTTGAAAATAGCATCATGATTTGGAGAGACTGTAGTTCATATGGCTTTCCAATCTAGTAGTGCTGTACTGTATTATTTCTGTTAATCATAACCTGGCTGTGCAATTTTGATTTTTCTATTTGCTGCTTGGGTATCAATTATAAAACTCTTTGAACTTCAAAATATCCCAACAAATCAATATAAAAAGGTGGGTTTCAGTCTTAATTGCTTCAGGACTGTACTCTGCAGCATAATACTAATGTGGTTGTTATTTGCAGAGGTTTGCTTAGATAATTGGGTGTCTAATTTCTACTCAAGATTAGTTTTGCATATAGGGGGAAAAACCTAATGAGTCTGCTTTTTGATAATGCCAGTTGAGAAGCCAGTAAGATAATAGTAATGAAATCTGCATGTGTGTTTACTATAGCTTTGCTGCATCTCTTATTCATGTCTAATTAGATTTGAGTATGCTGAATATTTGAGGTTAATTGAATATTTTCTTTAATAAAAACGAGATTTGCATGGGTAGAAAGAAATTTACTTTGAGCTTAGAAGGAAACTAATAGTCTTTTAGACTTTTGCATGGAGAAAATTGGGGTAAGTCCATAAGTGATCTAAAAAAATCACTAATTCTTATAATAAATAAAGCATTTTATATTATCTGTAACTGGAACAGATTGACTGTTTTAAAAACATCTTAACTGCTACAGAAGGCTTCATGAGATTCATTGCTTAAAAAACATTTGAAGTTTTTCCCATACCCTTTGCATATTCTTCACTGTCATTGTTTGGCATGTGAGATATAGAAGATTAACAGAACCTTGTTGAAAAACAGTGTAGTAGAGTTTCAGTGATCTGGACATACAAGATCCCATGAATTTCCATTTTCACAGGTGGTTCAAGCATGTAACTTGGCATTAATTGGGTTTTTTCAACTCTTGACTTTTTCACTGAGAATGGTTAGAAGATTGTTTTCTTTCTTCCAGAGTCTTGGAATAGAAACTTGAATAGGGAAGTTTATATAGTGCAGGATTATGCTGCAAACCTCGATTGCCTGTGATATTAAGTGTTGTACCTCCTGATGATCATAGTGACTGAGAGGAGCTGTTGTGTTTGTTACCACTGGAAAGAGTTATTAGAATGTCCAAGAGTGCTTCCAAACACTACAGTACCATAAATTCAAAGAACAGTGGAACTTGCCAAATTATACGGTGGCTCTAGAGAGCAGACAGCAGAAATAGAAGGAAGATTGATGAAACCTTGCATAGGTTTTATATTCAATTTAATTGGGAAGATTTCTTCTCTCAAAAACTTCTCTCTTAGGTGAACATGTGACTGTTTGAACACCTTGAAGTACAAGTGGAAGTAGACTAAAAGAACAGGAGTCATGGGAAAGATGATGGGATGTACTTTTTTATTAAAAATAAACTTCGGAAATTCCCCATTCTAAAAGGTGGATTCCTCAAATGTTAAGGCTTTTCATCAGGAAACATTGTTATAATTCTGTGTTTATTCCTTTTCTACATTAGCGCTCAAGACTGTGGAGCATTATTTTTTTCATTGTGATGAAAATCTGCTTCATCGTGTAATCATTTAGTTTTGATAGAATGTGAACAATGAAAAAAGTAGGCTGTAACAGGGCAGCAATGTTTTGAATTGCAAAGATTTCTAACAAGGTTCCAGGGTCATTGTAATCTTCAGCTTTTAGTACTTCTTTAGGACTAACTTTAAAATTATAATCTTAGACACAAACTGTCACAAGTTAATTTTGAAATTTTTTTGCAATTAATTGGATAGAAATATGAGATGTTCCATGCCTTGCAGCAATGTTAATGCTTCTAAGTTCAGGCAGTACTAAGGGGTGCTGTGAAAGCATGTTATTCATCAGGATCTAAAAATACATTTTCACTCTGGTTAATCATTTTCCCCAGACTTGAATGGAGTTCTTGTGCCGAATGTTTTACTTACTAATCTGAATTTTTCCATTGAGTGCAATGATTTTGAACTCTTGAGGTTTGTTAACAATTTGCATTTAAAATTGTTTTAGATGCATTATTAGTAAACTTAGGAAATTCCATTTGGGATGCTTATGGGAAAGGGAAGACTCTGTTGATGTGGCATTTCCTTTGAAGTTCTTTGGCTGTCCATCTGTCTCCCTGCTGCCTCCCCATCACTTCCTGTGGTGGCCTCAGGAGCACGTGGCCATGAGAGTAGCACATGTCCAAAAGAACAGCAGATGACAATAACAGCTTCTTCTAACCTAAGAAAGTAAGAAATTGTGAGTGGAAACTAAGGATTCAAAGACAGGACGGCAGTGCTTTGCTTTCTGATAGTAGAGAAAAAGGTGGCAAATTGCAGATTCCTTTGATTGAATGACTCGACAGCTAAGTAACTGCACTGCCTGTTTTGTGATAGTAACCCATTCCTAACAGCAGTTCTGCTGGCCATCTAGGAGCTGGGGAGCAGCTTTGGAGAAATCTGAAAAATCAATAGCTCTGGAAAATGGGTTTCCTAGGACTGATGGAGATATGTCCTTCAATAAATCCCTCTACAAGGAAGTTAGGCCTTCGTAGCTCCTCATACTTCTGTGTTCCAATACTGCCAGCTCCTTAGTAGAGTTGATGCTTTCTGTTTATACAAATAAGTTTTTTTTAGGTAGCTGAAGGCAATATGAGATACGTTAAAGATTTCTGTCTGCACATGGGAAAAGGAAACCTTAATGTGATGTGGTGAGTGAAAAAGAGTTGTTGTGAGTATAGTGGCAGAGTAACTAGAAGAGAGTGAATATTAAAAATGTTGGAGTTTAATGACAGACAAATTTATAGCTCCACCCTCTCCCCTCAAAACCAGATGAAAACTCTTCTAAAGAGCTATGTTTGATTCTTAGGGGGCTCTATTCATTCTAGTTCTGTCCTAGCAAAACCTTTTTCATTTCATTTCTTATTTAATTTTTTTTAAATTCCTTTAACACTTTTTCAATTTTTATTATCTTTCACAGTAGTTTGCTGATATTTGGAGACTGATACCATTTGCAAGCAAGCAGCTACTTTCTCTAATATAGGATGCCCAAAAACTTTTTAAAGAATTTTTTAAAACCCTGCTTCTCATTCTTCTAGTATGTTTTCCAAACCAAGGCTAACTTTCACTCTAGTTCATATTAATAGTACAAAAATTAAAAGCTGATCCTTGTGTTTGTATTTTAAATTAAAACAATGAAAAGCTTTCAGAACACTCACTCACACTCCCCAGGCTGTGGATTTTCTCCAGTCCATTGGTCTAGAGGTTTCTCTTATTGAAATATTGTGGCAGGAAAGGAGGATTAAATTACTGAGGCTGTCAAAAAGGACAAGCACTCTGCCATACATTATCATTATCACTGGCTTCCTCAGTGAAAGAAAATGCAGTAAATCACTTCAAATACAAAGCAATAAAGACCACTGGCTTTTAAAATCATGAGTGCTATTGCCATTAACAGAAAGTGACAGCTATGTGGCATGCTTAGATGCTGCTTGTATCTTTTTTGACAGTGTGCACATAAACCTGCCAGTGACACACCATTAGATCACATGACCTTTCAAATTTGATTCTAACATTGTTGCTTTTCTTGGAAAAAAAAGAAAGAAAGAAATGTTTATTTTTCTTTGTTCTTTTCCTCATGCTCTTCTAAAAGGTGAAAAAACATTTGATACTAATAGTAATTCTGATTTGCTTTGCAGTGATAAATGTTGATAAGGCAGATAATTGTGCAGGAAAGAGAGTATCTCAAGTCTGTTCTAAAGCCAGATCCGCTCACTGACAAGTACATGTTAGTGCTGGAAAACTCTATTATGGGTCTTAGTAAATAATGCTTGTGGTTCGCCTTGTTCATCTCTTTTGAGGAGGTTAGACTGAGGAGTTAATACCTAACTAACTAACTAGAAAAAAAATTGTTTCATCTAGGAATGATGGGACAATTGATCTTATTTCTTCCCTGTGTAGGTTCATGTGACATGGAGTATTGCAACCTCACCCAACGATGATTTAGTGCTGTGGCTTGGGGTTTGGTTTGGGAGTTTGTTTTGTTTTCAGCAAATTTGTTCTGCAAAAGAGAGAATCTATCAGCAGTATTCTATCACTAATGAATCTGAAAAGCACGTATCTATGCAGTGTAGTGTAGTACATTTGTTACTTTCTGAATTCAGAAATTAACTGAATAAACTACAAAGAGTCTAAGAGCTGCAGAAAGTGTTCCTTGGCCCTAGAATTTCCAGAAATAGATAGATTGATCAATCGATCGATCTAGCAGGCAGCTATTATGTGAATACATATGAGAAAGAATATAGTCCTGTCCAATTTCAAAATAATAAAAAATTTTTTTCTTATTCAGATTTTTTTGAGTAAGATAATATGTGCATTACTTATACAGAATGAATGACATCCTTTGATTCCATTTTCTCTTGAAGGTCAATCTTCATTAAAATGGAATAATTACTAAATTAAATATTCATTTTATTTGTGGAAGAATAGGATACCTGCTGATTGTATTTGAAGTGTTGGAGCTACTTGTAAATCTTTTAAACATGTATTTATTCACAGATCACTGATTCACTCCACAGTAAGAAGGAGTGATCTCTCTTCATTTCATTTCTAGATCTGAATTTCATGTCTTGGCTAGAAAACAGGTTTTACTGGAATGGAGCAGGGAACACCATGAAATGATTACTTGTTGGGATGGAAATAATCATACCAAAACAATTCTTAGGTTTGGAGATTTTAAAGAAAAAAAGAAAAATACTTCACTTAATAAGTAAGCAGATGACTTATTCTACCATATAGAATAGGAAAGCAGTTAATGTTCTACTAAAATTTGACAGTATCGAGGATAACTACTGCTTTTTTTTTTTTTTCCAATTTTTTTTTAAGGGATAATTCAGCAAAGGAAAATAGCTAGTCTGTGTGCTGCAGTTTCTCCTAGAAATACTTAGATATTTATAATAATTATTTTACAAACCTAAGGGGAAAGTAAGGTAAGATTACAGCAGTGAGCTTTTTCTCTGAACAGAAGCATTCATCTTCTGCCTGTTGCTATCGTGGTACTGTCCTCTGTGTTCATAAGTGTGTTTTTTTCTGCAGTCATTGATGTGTCTGGCGTGGCCTGTGTTGAAATTTCAGTTCTGCATTGACTAAATAGGAAGACTGGAAGTTCATCAGTAGTCCAGTTCCCCACTTGATTCTAGCAAGAGGACCACCAAGAAACAAAATTTATGGAAAGATTGTGCCCATACACTTTAAGTTTCCAACTCTATGCATTTTAAACCTGGCCTAGTTATATCTTCAACACATGTTTTCTATCACAGGCCTTACAAACTGGTATCAGAGCTTTTTCAGCTGAAACAGGAACTGAACTAAACTAATGCTTTAAAGCTCAGGAAACCAAATTATCAAGGATATAAATATCATTGAAAATTGCCTGCAGATGGTTTAGCCTGACACTTTATTGGTGTTTGTGCTAGGCCAAATTATAGCAGCATAGGCAGCGTAGTATGTGTATTAAGTAGTGTATTAATTTATTTTTTTCCTGTCACAATGAATGTTGCTGGAAATGATACTTGTAATGATTAGATCCATATTAAAACATAAATAAATGGATAATCACATGCTATTTTTGTCTTCTAAAAGAAGAATCATTTTAATGAATAGCTCTTGAAAAAGATATACTATTATAATACATAAAATTATTGCTAAGCCGAAGTTGCAACTATAGGCTAGTTCTGTAGGTGAAACTGAACCAATTTGACCATGAAAATACTGCCTTTCACAGCTTTATACTCTTTTAGTTTATGCTTACAAATAAATAAATGTTAATTGGCGTGGAATTTATATGGAAAATAGATATTTTTTAGAGTCCTAGAATCATTCAGGTTGGAAAAGAACTTTCAAGATATGCAATAATTTTGTTTATTAGAAATGTTGATTTTGGTTCCACATTTGAATAAATGGCTTTAGTTGCAGAAAATGCAAAAATAATCAGTATCCAAAAAAATCAAGAAAAATATGCTGTTAAATAGAATGATATAAAACTTAAAATACATGAGCATGAGGTAGTAGGAGACTAGGAAGACTGTCTGAAATCTTTTTTAGGTTAGTAATTGTTGCAAACCGCGAAGACGGTTCTCTTCTTTTGACAAGAATATTTTCTTTATATTTTCAGACAGTCATCGTTTCTGTCATTAATATGGAGATTTTGTCAGAATACTTGCTTTTCTTATATCTGTATTGTGTAACATGGGTAGCCTTTTTGTTTTGTTTCTTTTTCTGCATAATAGGGATTCAAATTCCTTATTAAATTGAGGAAGATATACTTGCTAATATTTGTAAAACTTTGGAATAAAAACAGGATACAGAATTATTGCAGCATCTGAACACCCCCATTATTTACTTACATGTTCAAGTCTCTAAATCAGTTAACAGGACACATTTCTGGCGGTCCATTTAACTTTTTGTAACTGTGTCATAGTTATTTTTTATTCTTCCAGTGTTGTCTTTCAGCATTTTAAGAGTGTAGAAATTTCAGTCGTGTAGTGAAACTTCCCTGATTCCTCATGCCAGACTGTACTTGAAGTGTTGAGACCTGGAGGTAGAGTCTGTGCTCTCCTGACAAGTGTCAGGAGAGACATATGTGAAGAATGGAGGAATCCATTCCTCTAACAGTCACCCTGCTGTGATAACAAGAGTGAACAGCTTTATGCAAGAGGTTTCCAGGCTGATCCTGACAGGTGCATCATTTCTTGGTAGGAAATGATTGTTATTCCTAGGAACAGACTATATGAAGTCATTGTTCTCCAAAGTAACAAAATCTATGTTATAGGATAGAGCATGCGTACAGTGTTAACTTCACATTAATATACTGAATTAATGCACAAAGTTTTCTACTTGCTGCTTAAAAATTCTGGTCTCTGGAATCAAAAAAATAGAATCAAATTTGCCTACATTAGAGCTTCTGTCCAGTCACTCTAAATTACCTGCTGGTGTTAATGCCTACAAGTGTTGTTCAAAAACAAAAATAAATAATCATTCAGGCTTTCATTGTAAAACACATTTCAAGCTTAAAGCACTTACTGTTCTTTCACTTTTCTTTTGACAAACAAGTTTCATTTAGGTCTCTGTTCTTTCCTGCAGTGCCCAGTAAATACCTTCTCACATGGTGCTTTTTAACAGGATGATAAAATTTCTTCCTATTCAGTAAGTTTGGGATTCCTGCAAGGGAGTGTGTACTGATACCTGGTGTTACAGAAAAGAAATGTGAAAATCAGCTAGAGAGAAAGTCTGAGGTCCCAGAGAGAAATAAAGGACGGTAACGCTATCCATGGCTTTATTCATGTGTTCAAATTTTGTCTAAGATACCCTTTCCTGTAGACTTGGATATAAAGTAACTTGATGTTACCCATTTGAAATTATGCTTATTGTAACATTTTTAGGTTGTAAAGCTCAGAAACATTCACAGTTTGAACAATGTTGCCAAGACATACCAAATGTTAGCTCTAAATTCCTGTCATTTTGTCAGTCTCGGTGTTTTTGGCCCCAACACAAGCCACTAACTCAAGCCAGCTCCATCACAATACTGAAATTATGTGTTTGAAAGAAAAGCCATACTTGGAGGCAATGGGTGTAATTTAAGTTCACAGAAGAAAAGCATATATTTTGTATAGTTGTTTTTATAGCCATATGAACAAGAATTGTACCATAGGGTCGTGAGAGGGGGAACAAAAATGAAACATTTCTGTAATCCTGTGGATCTATGGTTACAACCTCTGTGTCCTTCTAGTACAGCTAAATAATACTAAAGAAGAGGGGAAGATTTAAAAGAGAGAGTTTTAGACTATTCTTGTCATGGAAAATGTTGAATTTAGTTGATAAAGAGTTCTTGGTTTCGTTTATTCAGTGGAAGAATAAAAAATAGAATGCAGTTTTGCCTTTTTTCTGTTTTGTAAGTTGATTTTTAACCCTTTTTGAATGTAATTTTTTTTGTGTGTTTACCCTAAAATTTACAGTGCTCAATGATACTTCAGAAGATGAACAGGATCTTGAATGTGAAGATAATGATTTTGCTTTGGTCCATTTGAAAGAGATATTCCAGAAGCCAAGAAATATCATTGAACAAGACATTGATGGTAAGTTTTAGAGATCATTTTCTTGTAAACTTTTATAGCTTAAAAACAATTTGTTGAATTTCTACTTTTCTCTGCAAGATTTACTGTGAAAGTAATTGTTTGACATTGTGTCAAGAAGAAATCCTTTAATATTAACTAAAGGCTTCCACATTTGTTTGCAAAAGTCTGCAGAAACTATTACTGTCATTCCTTAAAATATGTTTAGAAAACCAAAACCAAACAGCATCCCCAGCTCATAGTAATTAGTTTATGAAACCTAAGAACTTAAAAGATGTCTTTGACGGCTTCCTCTAATTCTCTATTTTGTACAACATACTTCATTGTAGTAAGACTATAAGTATATTTTTTTTAATTAAAATTTATGTCAGTAATTCTGTATTGCTGATGTCTTTATCTTATTTAAAGTTACCATATAACCCCCAGAGTACGTCCAGCTTTTGTGTCCTCCATACAAAACTGTATCCGACACAGTGTGAAATGCTGGAGGTGCTGGTTAGGGGTCAGTTTAGTCTCTGAAAAAGACTGTGACCAGCCCTTCACTGTGACTCACCAGAGCAAGGTGAGGTGAGTAGGAGCTGTGGAATCTTCCCTTTCCTGGGCCATTGGAGAGTGTTTTTATAATGCTCGTAAGAAGACTTGAGAAGGTTACTCAGTCCTTTCACAGACAGTGAAGGAAAATATTCTCCTTGCTTAGAGTTTCCTGTTGCCTGTGGTAGCAGGGTCGTGGTTACCAATGCTGCATTTTTCTCCTCTCTCTTCGTCTCAATCCTCTTTCCCGTTGTGGTGAAGCTCAGGGAAGAAGCTGAGAGCATCTTCGTGATAAAGCAGTCCCTCTGTGGGTACACGAACCAGCTCCAAGACTGGACACAATGCACACAAGGTGCCCTTTGAAGAGCAGGAATTCCAGTTAGCCCTACTGGAATGCCAGGCCAGTGTGACTTTGCTGCTTCTGCTGTTGGGGGTAATTACCATATCTTGAGTGATGGGGAGCTGAGTATTGAGGGAAAGAAAAAAGGCTTTCTTACCATTTCCATTATGCATGATTTGCATCCATGCAGCAGCTAAAATACTCAAAGTATGCATCAAAGTTCCAGGAACACGATAAGGAAAGTGCTAGGAATCAAATCTCCATACCCTGGAAAAATAATACAGAGATTTGATGCACTTCTTAATGTGGCTTAAGCTTTTCTCCACAAATAATTTTTCTCCAAGTAGTTGTACAAAAGCACATCTCCTCCAAAAAGGTATTTTGTTGTTTCTCACTGGAAGATTGTTTTTCTTCTGTATTTTAAGGCCATAATTCCCACTGTCATAATTCCTATTTGGTAAGACTGATTAGTCACATAAATACAATTTTTTACTCTTGAAAGTCACCTTTCACAAAACTCTTAAAAATCCTAATCATCATCTGAGAGAATTATTAAGACAGGAATTACTAGTTTTTGTTACTAGTTATTGTTCTGTCGAAAGCTAATCATTATTCTGTAATGACAGCTACTTTAATATTGAGGAGCATTTCTTCCCCTAATCATAAGACATTTGAACTAATTTTTACTTTATGTGCATTATATCTATTAAAATGATAGTAATAGCTAAAAATACTTTCATTCTTTTTCCTGTCCACACTTCTGCCCTTCCCTACAGATGCCATACAATTATTTTTTTTTTCTATTGCATCCGTAACATATAACATTGCATATTTTCTGAAAATTTAGAAATTTCAGAGAATTGAAATTATTTTTATGTTAATATATGTCAGGTCATGGGAGAAGAACATGTTAGTGTATTTTCTTGGACAAATTTATTGGAAAAGGTTCTGTTCTTAAGATCTGGACATGGACTTCTATTAAATGCAATGGCACAATAGATAGAATTCCTGAGTAATAGGTTCACATTCTCTGAGATGGATATTGGTTTGAAGGAAAAAGAATAAACCTAGACACAGAAAAATTCATAGGACACTACAACATGAAGATGTAGTCATTCTCAGATACCATAAGCTTCCTTCATTCTATTTGAGGACTGCAAGCATGTATCTTTTTCATATCTTGTTCCTTTCATTGCTGGTTGTGTGAAAGTGGCCTCCATGAAATTTGAAGCAATTAAGTGAATGGCTAAGCAAGAAGATGGATGAAAAAGAGACTGTACAGTCAAGACATCTAACAATGTGTCTCAGAGATAATATGACAATATGAAAACTGAGAAAATAGAGTTAATGTTCTGATATCATTAATTACAGTTATCCTGCTGTTCTTACGGTAAAAACAATACTGTCCCCTGAAGTCTGCTCTGAAGTTGACAGTTCACTGAGTGATTTGTTAAAGGATACACAAAATGGTTTGGATCTCTAAGAATAGCATCCAGTCTGTCCTATAGTAGGTCTTTCAACAGAGTAAGTGATGGAAGGTTTATCCCATGTTTTCCCGTCTCGAAACCTCTTCCAAGCTGTCCCGGCAGCCTAGAAGTTGCAACATGAAGCATCATTGCATGTCCCAGAGTACTTATCCTAATTTATAGAGTAAATACATAACCTTGCCATTTGTCAGCTGTATAATTTGCTTTGAAAAGAAATGCTGTCAAGATTATTTGTTTTTATTCAAATTCCTTCTTGTGTCATGTTAGGCAGCCTCATTGCTTTTTGTGCAAGACTGGGAAAGAGCCTCATTTTTGACTTAGCAGCATGTATTAATCACAGCAGCAGAGATTCTGGCCCTCTGGGCTTACTTAGATATTGTAAAAGAGTGCAATTTTAAATCATGTCAGCTAATTTCTGTAAAATAGAAATTTTAAATACTGTTTTAAAACCCACATACACAAAGATGAAGGTAGTTAGTTTAGTCTAGGGGAATTATCATCTTTGTTCATACTTCACTATTTTACAACACATAAAAGCTTGGAATTTGAATCATTTTGCATTGCACAAACTGGAAAGAAGAACTTACTATTTCAATACTAATAATTGTCCAGGCTGATTTGGACCCATCATACACACAGTGTAGAAAATGCATTAATTGGTATTTTTTTTACTTGAAATTGTTTCTAAATATGCATATATGTTTTCAGTAGAGTTTGGAACACCTTTATTTACACACTATGAAAAAATACTAATTTATATAGGCAATTATATAATTTTCTTTATTTCAGAGTTAATTCCAGCACTAATACTTTCATTGATGTATATTCTAGTTCTTAGATTGCTCAGTTTCCAGTAGGCTCAGTACCTGAAATGGAAGATTTCTTTATTATTTATTTACCTCTCCTCTTTTTTTTTTTAACCATATACTAGGAGCCTTTTAATCTGTCCAAGTGCTAAGGAGGATTATCAGAACAAAAGTGAAACCTTAAATGAAATTGCTAATGCTGTTTTGTAATGTTTCCTTTCTAGTTTTTGATTCACAAGATGATAGTGCAGTAATTGGAAAGCTCAAAGGAGCAGTGGAAGCCCTCCATGCGCTGCCCTCAGTCGAGAGGGGAATGCAAAGATGACTACGAGGCATGAAAGGAAGCTTGCCTACAGAAGATCCATCTCCCAGTGTAAATACATGCTTGATAGTGCATCAAAGATGAGATCTTTGTAATTCTTACAGTATATTTAATGTATAATTTATATGAAAAGGACGCTTGATTTGTAGTTGTAAAGTTTTGTATACTTTTCAGTCTGTTTGTTTTTATATTTCCCCCCTAAGGCTAAGAATATCTCCACAATGGACAGCGTCTTGTAAATAATTAATACCTACATGATTGAACGATGTGCTTTATTTGCATTTTTAAGATTTTTTCCTACATAAAACAGTAATAAAAATGCAAGTCAAAATTTTAATTTTTAATAAAAAAACCATAAGCCTTAGAAAACTGATTAAAAATACTTTTATGTTATCCCTAATCACCCCGCTAAATGGAATGCCTGTGATTAGCCTCATTAAGAATTTTATACTGTGAAGATTTTATTAAAAGCAATATATGAAAATTACTTGGATTAATGTGTTAATCTGCCTCTTTAAAATGCTAATATCCATTTTATGCACATTAAATCTCAGTATGTGTTTTCTTTGATGCATGCAGTTCCTATCAATTAAATATAAAAAATTAGGCTAGTTGCAGGACTTATTAAATTACTGCAACCTTTTTTAAAATAACTTTTACCCTTCTACTAACATTATAATCAGCTGTTTATGGTTACCATAATTTGAAGTAGGGGGAGGGCAGGCGCAATCATTTTCTGTACAGTTGATGATTTACTTGCAGCCAACATCTGTCAAAGCACAAAAAGAAGCCATAGGGTGTCAGATTTTGCTTCACCTACTTTGGGCTTTAGGGACGGGCAACTGTGTTTTCATTTGGGTTTTGTCACTTTTAGAACTTACATCAAACATATACAATAAATTATTGTATCTGAATAACTAGTGTCTAATGTGGAAAGTTAATTTTACAGCTTTTAACCAATCTCAGTGAAGGATTTAATTGATATTTTTAATGGAGCTGTGAATCAATGCTGCAAAAGGATTGTCTCTTGAGAACTAGGATATAATACATTTCATTTTTTAATTTACTTTTTTATTTGTCATTTTCTTCAAAGGATTTTATAGACTGTGGATTTCCACTGTTTGCAAACAGGCTATGTTTCTTCATAAGCATATGTAAAGTATTCAGAGAGATAAGTAATTTATTAAAATCTACCTAATTTGCCGTGATATATTAAATCTCTGCTTCAGTGATCACAGACCATTTCATTTAGAGAATTAGGCATTCCCTCTTTGTGTGATTAAAGCTCTGGAAAATGAGTTCTTTGCTCCTATTTGTGAACATTCAAAGCCTGCTAATGGCAAGAAGATGGAATAGATTATGAGACAATTCATTACAGTTCAACAGAAAAAAACCCCTGCTATAATGCAGAAATGCAAGTATGAATATCTGCATATAGTTTGAACCATCTGTGCTCTAATGGCTTCAGTAATGGCTCTTCGTCTTCAGTAGGCTTTGAAATGACATCCATACAATATTAATTTGTTGATGTACATTATGAGGCCAATGGAATGAATATATTCTGACCACAGAAATCTCGGAATTCCAACATGATCTGCTGGTTGACTCCATTTTAGGACCTACCATCTTCAGCAGTACTTCTCATCCAGACTATGCCAATCCTCACAGTGTTTCATTCCTCTGGAACTTTAGGAGACCACAGACAGCTGCATTCCTAAGCCCCTCCATTTTTCAGTTAATGGCCATATGTTTGTTGTCATTTGGGCTGGCGCTTAGTTCATCATTTTGGCCACTATTTCTAGCTTTTTTTGGCTCTGTGCATCTATATTGTCAGTAAGACTGTTATTATACATTACAATAATTTGAAACAGCCAGATTCAACACTGAGATTAACTGAGTGGCTTTTTAGAAATTTAGTTGTGGTATTCTGTCAGGAGGTTCTTGTTATTCTTCTAATACTTTGCAAACCAAACTAAATATCCTGCACATAAACAAAGAAGCAAATTGTATTGAGTTTTTGTGTGTGACTGTTTACTGACTTGCAGGAGAACTATGTTAACTGGTGCTTGTTTTCTTCTGAAATAAACCATGTGGTAAAATTAGAAAATCAGTGATGTTCATCTCACTTAAACATTTACAGTAACACCCTTAACACTTAATCTTCACCATCTGAAGTTGGAAACTTAGAAACCAAGCGTTCATATATTCATTAAACACAGACCTCTTCAGTAAGTTACTGCAAAATATTCCAGTTGACGTTTGGTTACATTGTGTTAACTGTTCTCAGTGACTCCAACATTAACTTGTATAATTTGCCTCAGGTTCGTAGACATATTTCTTCGTAAGGCTCACTGTTACTCAGTTTTGGATTTTAAAGAAATAATCCTGATTTCTATTCATGTTTACTGCTAAAACAGATATAATATTCAGCTAGGATTTTTCCCAACAGATGGATTGTATTATCTTATGCAACATAAACATGCGATCATACCAGGAAGTTTTGTTCTTGCATTAAGTAGTCTATTGCCAACATGCTCTTAAATCTTAGTTCTAAATGCTACCTTGTGCAGGGAAAGTGGAAAATGTAACCTAGTACTATTTTGTCTAGATTTTAGCAATGAATAGCTTGAAGAAAACTTGCATCTATGTAATCTCTAGGCTAAGGTACAAAGGAGCCATATTAAAGCTGGGTACTACCATGCTTTAAAATGTTACTCAATTAACATTCATTTTTGTGGGATAGATAAATTTTTACTATGGTGTAACTTGGTCACCACGGGCCCTGTGTAAGATGAAATGACAGTGTCAAATGATCGGTTTTGTTGTTTTATGTCTTTTCCCATTTATTGTTACATCTTATAGCTTTATTATGATGTCTTCTGGTGTGGTATAACTGCTGTTCTCCAGGTTACCAAGAATGTTGATCAAGATAGAAACTTTTAGCTCAAAAAAACCTTTATCTATTTTAAATGTTGCTTTTAACCTTTTATAACCTTAACCTAGGAATGGAAGTTGTAAGAGTAAATACATCATGAACCAGGTAACAGCTCTATGAAGTCGATCAGTCTTGCTGTAGAGTACATCAAAGCTTATCTCATTGTATAAGGGTAGATATAACATGATAAAATTTATAATGACTGGTTTCATAGATCAATATTAATAGTAATATTGTTTTAAAATGCTTTTTATTATTTTAAGGCACATTAAGACATTATTATAGTTCAAGAAGTCTCCAAACATATCAAGACTAAATATTAGCTGTTAAATTAATTTTGCTATTTTGTGTTGGAACTGAGAAATAAAATGCAAGTTTAAAATTGTGCTACAAACCTTATTTAATATTTCAGAGCCAGAGAAATATTATATGTTTTAATTACAGACAGGTCTTTTTGCAGGTGATAACAGTGACTTATCGATCAGTTTTTCAAGATATTCCAAAAGGTAATATTTTTATAAGACTTCACCTACATTATTGTTTATGTTATAGCTCTTAGTAATTGGACTAGATTCCAATCCTGCAACTGATACTGAATTGGAAGAAATGTATGAAATTAATTGCAGAATATAAGTTCAGGTTAGTACCTTAGTATGCACGTGATAAAAATTTGCTTTTGGCACAGTAAGCCCCATGTTTACTGCTTTTTGCTTTTTGTTAGTTCCTTTTTGGTATTTAAGATAAATTTTAATTTTTTTTCCATCTTTTTAAATGGGACGAGGCAACTTCTGAGGAACTTGAATCATGCATCTGTGGGTTTTAGAGGTATTTTAAAAGGTTGGGGTTTTTTTTAAGGTCCTTGCTGAATCATACTTCAAGCTCTCAGCCTTTGGTAGCATCAAAGTCTAACTCAGTCCTAGCAAAATTTCATCTCAAACAAGAGCTGCTTGTAAATGATCAGGTACCAGCTGCGGATATTTTGTCTGTGGAAATAAGCAATTACAAACCTGCAAACAGAAATGCTTGTAGATCTTAATAGTAGTAGTTCTGTCACAATACTATGTCAGGATAGGATCATTCATGTTAGAAGGGACTTCAGGTGGCCTCTAGTCCAGCCTCCTGCAGGATTAGAGGTACCTGGTCTGGGCTCAGGGAAGAGTTTCTGTCTGTGTACCCTTTCATGAGCTGGTTTCCAGGCCAGACTGGATGCAGCCCTGAGCAAAGGGGTCTAACATCAACAGCTAACCTTTCTTGGTATCAAAATGATCTAGCATGATCTAGCAATGATTTGTTTAATATTTTTGTGGATTTGGAAAATAATCTATTTCCTAGTTAGACAAAATGTCATTCTTGTTGGATGCAAAATTATTTCCTACGTATTCAAGCAGCAAGAACTGAAGTGTCCTTGAAAAAACATTGGAAAAAATCAGGTTTTTTTATTACTAAAACAACAACCAAAAAACCAAGAAAGTGAAGTTTCTTTTTCTTGAAGAACTGTTATCATCCAGTGATTATTTTGATTACCTACTCATAAGTATAAATAGCTACAGTAGCTGATAGTCTTCAATGATAATGAAAACCAGAAGATGTTCTACCATATATAGGGCAATTTTCCCAGAGAAATGAAAGGAGGAGGCACCAATCAGCATCTGATTCCAAACACAAAGTACATGAACAATAACGAAAACACAGCAAGCTTAAGAAAACATCAGAAAATCTTTACAGAAAGTCTTTCTACATTTTGAAAACCTTCCTTAACATTCTTTCCTCTGTAATAAGCAGTTATTTTAGTATACCGAAATCAGACCCATTTGGAAACTTTCCAATAGGTTGGTATTGTCAGTGGTATAATTTACATCCTACAAGAAATGCACAAAAATGGATCTATGCACAAAAATGTATCTTTTTATAAAACAGAACCAGTTGTGTGTTAGCATGCAGTAGATATAACCTGAGCACCAATATGTATTGGCAGGGCTATCTATAGTTAAGGCAAACAAGTCAGTGTAACTTGTCATTTATTTTAGAATGGAATTTACAGTTATTGACTCAAAGTCTGTAGTAACAGAGCTTTTTGCAGGCATTTGGGAAGTTATGTGGGGTTATATTTCCACCCACAACCTCAGACAGATATGATTTGGGCCTGTAACAGAGGCCCTGTACAGCTTTTGATGGATCCTACAACAGCAGGTGTTGGGGGAGCACTGAGTGCTGGAGCTTTGGTGAATCTCTCCTCAGTATCTTCTTTTTGAGCTGGCCTGTTTAGGAAGAATTTTTAATCTGGCTGTTTTCTGTTAAGAATTTAGAATCTGGCTGTTGGGAAGCCTGTAAGTGTGAGATAGGCTGTTTCTCCGTTTTCACCCTTCTCTGGAGGACAGTCTCCCTACAGCAGGGAGGTGGGAGGAAGATTTTCTACTAATGGTGAGTTTTGTTTTAAAATCAACATACAGAAGGACTTTGGGGAAAGTTGACAAGAACTTTTAAGATGCTACAAATCAAAATACTTTTTTTGTTTCACTTCCACTGCAGTAAACAGCAAGTCCAAATTCTATCAGGCCCATAACCTTGATTCTTGCACTTGGTTCATTGTAAATTTTGGGGAACTTTGGCAAGTTGCATGGGTGACAGAAAAAAACAGAGCACAGAAGGATGTAGAGCAAAGAGATTAAGCTCTAAGAATTATTTCATAGTGAAGAGGGCAACAGATTGGGTTGACAATCCAACAGATTTGTTGTTTCCTCCCAACAGAAGCAATCCTTGAAAAGGTCCCAAATAAAAGCATCTGTGATGTTGGTGAGAGAAAGAATTTTATGCAAATAAGAGTTGAAATTATTTAGGCATTTAGTGGAAGCTTCCCTCTATCTTTATGCTTGCCATGTGAGGAAATGAGGCTTTAGAATTAATGAAGGAAAAAGCATAACTACTCATGACTGTTCTGCTGTATTTAAGCTAATGCCTCCACATTGGTGCCCATCATCTGGGAGGAAGCAGAAAGGACTGGAAATGTTTTCATAACTTTTCCCACTTCTGCTGAGGCACATTGAGGAAAATCCCTGTAACCACAAACCACCAGGGTGCAGCCTGGCTGCTACAGGAACACGTGGTAAAGGAGAAAGCAGAGGTAGGACCTGAGAGATTTAAGAACTATGTCTACCCTGGAGTAACTTCAGTGGCTGAAAAGGATTTGGTGATTTTTGAGTGCCTGCAAGGAATACAGGCTCATTGTTGGGGCTGCTGTATGTCAGTAGGGAAAGGGAGCAAAAATACGGGTCTGGGGGTGAGGAATTTGTGTGGGAGTTATCCTGGGGGACAAGGAATGAGAGAAAATAAGATAAGGACATGAAAATGGGGAGAGAAGTTAACATTGTAAAGAAGTGGGTGTCCCATACAAAGTGAGCTCTCCCACTGAGCTTCTCCTCAGCATCTGTAACAGGCCTGGGTTTGGATGCAAACAGGAGGGATGGCCCTGCTGGGGATCCTGGAGGGGTTCAGGGGAATGGTGTGAGTATGGTTTTGTCTTTGCTCATTTGCCTGTTTCAGTATTGAGCCTCATTTCTTGAAGCTTTTACATTAGAGAAAAAGGAGGTTTCCATCAATGTCTGCAGCATTTCTGCCTTGGACACTTGCCAGAACTTCACTAGCTACAAGTCCATCACATAGAGGTTATGTTGTACAAAGGGAAGATGCAGGACACAACTGAACTTCACCATCTGTTTGATTGTCCCTCCAGGATGACCCTCCTCAGCCACGTCATCTACTGTCCATTTGAAATCAAACTCTGGATACCAGTGCGTAGGCAAATGACCTGGAAGTTGAGTCCTGGCACACAGCTCATGAAAGGTCACACAGACAGAAAAACAACAGGGGGAGACAAAGAGGGTGGTGAGAAGCAGCTGTTTGATTTCACCTGGAATTCAGTCCTGTCAAAACACAGTAACAAAACAGCATGATGCTTCTCAGACTTAGGTTAAAATATGGAAAAACCCCAACAAAATAACAAAATAAAACAAACAAAAGACAAAATCAAAAACAAAACCACAAGCAAGCAAAAAGAAAAAAGAAAAAAAAAAACAACAAAACCCACCAAAACACCCAAAAAACCCCACCCAGTAATTTGTAAAATATCAGAAATTATGGGATCATGAGGTAATCTCAAGTAATCTCTTGTGGTAAAATGTCTGGTCTGCTTTTTTTTACTATGCTTTTTATGATTAATTTTTCTTGTAAAGAAGTACTGTTGATACCAGTTACACACATGCTCTCTGAGTATTAACACGAAAATGTAAGTTCATTTTGGGAACTGCTGGAGGGTGGATGTTATTCACATCTTGTAATCCTTGTTTACGTTATGCTCTGTCTATTAAGTAAAGTAGTTTAAGTGCACTAAGTGAAACGAGAGATTTATATTTTAAGGTGGGGTTATGTTTAGAGAAATAATTGTTAGCTGCATCACTGAGTAAAGCAAATATACAGTTCATTTTCTTTGGGTTTAAAGCCAGACAAGACATTTGTTGTAAGTTATTCTGACTCCTTAACAAAGGCTCTTGAATTTAGTTCCCTGCCTGAATTACTGAAGGATCTCAGGCCACTTTAGGAGAAAGGTCTGCAGTCACTTTCTCACTTTGTTACTGCAGTTTGACATCCAGTGTATTTTACTTTCAAGCTTGAAACTTAAATGGAGCGTGACCGTTTGTCTGATTTGGTTCCCATTATTTGACATCCTTCACTTGAAATCATGGTTCTACCCAAATTTGCTAAAAACTCACCCGAGGCCTCACCACTTCATTGTGTGAACCTCATAGCAAGACTAGCCCTAGTTTTGTGGGTTTATTACAAGTGTTATTGTTCTACTTGACTAGGTTTGCTATAAAAATACTTCCAGTGCTACTCTACTTCTTTACTTTTAGCAATCTGATCATTTAAAAAATTAAATTTGAAAGGGAAACCAATTCGTTGCATATTAAATGATAAAAATTATATAATATTTTAGTTAAAAGTTATAGTTGTATAATATAGTGAGGCACATTTGGAAAATACTCTTTTATGTCTGACGTTTTTTTCCTTTGCTAGCATGCCTTGTTTTAGCATTTGCTATCAGAGGAAATGCCTGGCAAAACTTTCATTTTTCGTCTGATTATAACGATGCACAATATAGAACACCAATCTATTCTTAAATATGAATTCATTGTTTAACACAATCTCATTATGAATGCTAAAATCACTAAAAATATTTTGCTATTTATGTCACTTCTATATTAATCCACGTTCTGATTTTTAGGGTGTTAAATTATTGCTTTTAAAAATTGCTTATTCAGGGAAGAATTAATTATCAAAATGTAAGTGTGGAAAATTAATCTTTTTGAGACTGGTCTCTCAAAAATCCTTTGACAGCAAACTAGAGGAATATAATTGTCCTTCTCTTTCATTTCTTAACAGCTTTGAGACTGTTGTTTGTTATTTTATCTTTCAGCATTTTTCTAGTATATACATATTCTAGTATATCCAAATTTTGATGTTTTCTCAGCACGCTGCCTGGAGAAGAAAATGGGAATTTAAAAATGAAACCTTCCATTTTACAGAATTGATATAGACCACCCCGTGAACTTAGGTAAGTGCTGAAAGTACCCACTTCATGTCATGCTATTATAGATCAGAATGAACAAAGTACCACTTGTGGATGGAAGTTGCCCCCTACTGTCTGATGTGACATTTGCAAACAGAATTGAAATTGACAACTTTTGAGGTTAATTTGTCTACTGTTTCTTTAAACGACATGTTTTAATTCTAAATTTTAGAATTTCATATGGACATATGGTGCGTAGAAGATCAGATGTTGCAGGAAGAAAATGAACTGAAAGACTACAATAGTAAAAGCCTGGTTCTACCATTTGCCAACAAAAAAGTTACTGAGATAATGATTGCAGTTTCATTCATAATTTTGAGGGACTCTCTGTCCATGCTAGTATTATGAACCTTTAAAGCATATTTGTGTAAAATATTGATTTTCAGGGTGTATTTAGTTGCTGCAGACTACCCCTTTGTGAGTTCTTATTCCAATTATACAGTGTTTGCAGAGTATCGTTCCATAATGTAGCAACCACACATGGTTAATTTGAGAAATTTTTTTTTTTCAAGTAGTTGTAGACATTAGGAAACAAATAAACAAGATTTTAAGTTTTTAAAAATCTTTTCTGAATACTGTGAATTCCCTTTTTGTTTATCCCTTAAATAGTAGTAGTTAGTACAGCTTAATTACCTATAGATGCTTTCTGAGAGTTTGTCAGCAGTGCAAATTAGCAGGTCAAAATCCTTACATGCATAAATAATTTAAGGGTTGAGAAGAAATTAATCACAAATGCCAAACCTCTGGCAAGCTTGTAAAGCATTGTCCCAGTCACAATGTAAGTATGTGTCCCTACATACACTGCACAATGGTACTTGAAAACAGCTACAGTGGTAACAAAACAATTGCCAACGTTTATGCTTTCAAATTATGTCTGTCAGAACAATTTGCATGTACAGATCTTAAATGATTCAGTAACAAATGCCAAGCATAACTTTGCAGCAGATGACAACTGGTATCACATTGATATTATTAACATTTTTTACATTGTTATTATTAAGCTTTAGATACAATTTTTGTTGGATACTTTCATGAAATACAGGTTTTTTCAAATACAATCTTTGGATTGCAATTTCCAACAAGGAATCCTTAAAGCATTTTACAAAGTGTGTAGCACATAGAAATTACTTTGAAAGGAGAGACAGAAAAAAAACCTTCCTTGAGGCAGTTGGTGAAAGCTGAGGATCTGTCAATGGCAAAGTGGCGACACAACCGTACAAGGACTGAGATTGCAGAGCTAATGGTCTATTTTTGAAGGCACATACTCTTTCCTCTCAGTGCCAGTACCTGTTGCTCCTGTTGGTACTACTTAACTTCTGTAGAAAACCCGTTTCTCTTTTTGAGGGTTTATTGGTGCTGTCAGGGAGATGTCAACCAGGAGGCAGCTTCTCCTTGGATGTTGCACTAAATGTTAAGCTTTGTATGCCTACAGGGGACAACAGGAGAAGCTTAAGGAACAGAAATCCGTGGAGGCTTACTAAATGCTTAGAAGTGTTAGAAGGCACTTGTGGCTCAGAAATGCCCCGAGCTGAAAAAGGGTAGAGGGTGAGAGAATGTTAGGGAGGATGTGTTAAATATTCTTTCCCTGCTGTTGTTATTTAGGCACTCTTACTGACTTAACAACATCAGAACATGAAATTAAGTCTTGTCCTGGTTGTTAGGCTTCATTGCTCAAAAGAACTTTTCAGCAGTACATACTGCATTCTGCATAGTCCTGCTTGGGACAGCAGTACAGCAGAGACTTTTAAACTGGAAAAAGAGCAAAAAGATATGGGGGACTGATGTTAGGAAAGCTGAAGCACAATACAGGTCATGTATTCTAAAAGCTCTGGTTCTTTGTTCTTGAATTCCTTGCACTCCATAGGTCGTGAACTGTACACAGTTTTCTGTTTGGGGTCACAGTGGGACTTAACTGTTCTGCAACCCAGTAATCAAATTATCACTCTGTGGCTTGCTGACTTGCCACTCTCACTGTTCTTTAGCCACTATTATAATTTCAAGAATTT
Organism: Edolisoma coerulescens; assembly: GCA_013397115.1. Lineage (NCBI taxonomy): Eukaryota > Metazoa > Chordata > Aves > Passeriformes > Campephagidae > Edolisoma > Edolisoma coerulescens. The sequence goes on along the minus strand of VWZW01000978.1, from coordinate 3,465,374 downwards.
CGTGTTTACTGCATATGCTTTGAAGTTTTTAGTATATGTGAAAATATATACTTGAACAAGTAACCACTGTGTTGCGCAAGTTTGAACTTCCTCTCATCCAAACTGATGTGGTCCCAAAATGTTCAGTTTAGCAAGGTTTCACTGTATCCCAAACACACACCATAGATCTATCTGTGTTAAATTTTAAAACAAAAAGAAAAACAACAATCATATTTTTAAGGATCCACAAACAGGGTCAGACCAAGTAACAGATCTGATTCAGTATTTCTGAAATACTGTAGATGGATCAACCTAAAAAACAAGCATCCTGCAGTACTGCAGATGTCTTTCTCAGAGAAAGGAGGATAAAAAGAAGAAAGTATTTTAATCCTAGAGACTTAAGGGAAGGTTGACCAGATATTTGAAAAGAATTTTTTTCCAAATTCCAGGGTGTTGTTTTTTAATACTTCCTATTGCAGTTTAGATTTTTTCATATGTGCAAATGTTGAGTCACTCTTTAACTTCACTTTTATGTTGTCACCTTTACATCAAATGTTACTGAGTTCATTGCTCTCCTTGTGACACCAGCATCATTACCAGCATGTTTTATCCTGACTTTATCTACCATGTTCCTGTTGATCGAAGTGACCAGAAATGAAACTCTCCCATTCGTTTTGTACATCACACGCTGTACTTGACATGGTAAGTTGTATAAATCTAGAGGCATGTACTAATATGCAGTATAAATGCAAATGTGATATAGAATATTGACTTCTGTATTTTCACCCTGTAGACTTTCAACCTTAACATATGCCTTAGCTGCTGTAGCACAGAAGCTGACTAAACTCTTCTATGGATTGTGCCTTGGATCAGCATAAAAGCAACAACAACAGAGATATTACACTGGGCAATCTGAAGTATCTCAGAGAAAAGGCTGGTTTTTCTTTTCTTTTCAAATGTATGGAAAGGCAAAAATCCATCTGTCAGAGTAATAACAAGGTCCTGTTTAAAGAAACAAATTTCTAGTAGTGTCAATACATTTACTGTAGTTTCCCATTAAACCTTGTTGCAATTTATTTTCTTCTTCACTAGATGTAACATATTTAACTGAAAAGTAGTTGCAATAATGTGAAGTTTTCTGGAAAGTCATGAATACCTTATGTGTGTGGAAATGTGTTCAGTTGCCTGTTGCTCCACAGCCATTAATCTGATGAATAAAGAGTTTGCACATGGGTTCACTCAGAGAGTTAACATCTGATTTTATGTGGAAATATTTGAAAGAAAAAGTACAGCATAGCCTGAAGCCTGTTAGATTTTTAGAGATTTATTTAATGCAGTTTCTTGCTTTGGTTCCTATTGTCTACTTAGAAAAGAATGTTGTTTTGAAATTTAAAATAAAATAAGGGGAAACAATTCAAACAGCATTTCTACTGGACAAAAAAAATCCTTTACTTCAAACACATACAAAACCTGTCAGTTTTCATTACTCATCTGTTGTTCTACTATTTCATTATCATCTACATTAAATCAGATGATTCCCCACCTTTACACTGGTGCTTTGGAGATAAAATAAAAGGGCAGGAGCTATCTTCATTTATCGACCTGAAATAATATCAGCACTTGTACTGAGATAATATTTCTGTCAATAATTCATTTTTAGAACAAAGAACGAATAGAATTAGTAGTTATTGTTTCTCTCTGTGGAGATAAATGCTTGATGTAGGAACTACTAGTCTTAAGTTATAGGACAATACTGAATCTCATCTTGATCTAAAAGGGATTCTAGTTTCCTGGTGAATTCAGGAAATCTTCAAACATAACATGTGTCCCTGTTTGCTGCTTCTATTGTTTTTCAATTTATTGACTCTGGGATGTTGTTACTTAGAGTTGGAAAGAATGCAAAATGGGTGAGGCATCTGCATTAATTATCTGAATATGTTGAATGACCTGTTATTAGTAAGACTGTAAACACTTGGCCTCTGACAGCTTCCTCACTGTTTACCTGTTACAGCGCACTGGGTGGGGATAATTAGAATAATCCTTGATTGGAATTTCCCCTGCTTCTTCCTATAAAGTTTTCTAGTTACATTGAAGAGACTTAGGACTTAAAGTAACTCTCATACAGTCAGGAATTGCATTGCTTTGGCAAAGAATATGTCATGTTGTGTTCATATTGTATACTTCACCTTAAAAGCAAGACCAGGTGCGCCACTTGAAAATACTTCTGTTTTCTCCAAATTGCTTGTTTAAGATTGGTGAGGGAAAGGCTTTACCTCTGAGCTGCAGCCACATCTTATAGTGCAATCTTTTATAAGATAACATCTCCAAAAGCAAGTTATTCCAAATGGGCCATCATTGAATTCAGATGAGATTATTCCTATTACTACTGTATTTCTTCACCTGGTGTCTGAGAGATATAACTATAGGTCCATGTGCTCGGGATATATTTTTTAAATGGAATATTGACACCTATCAGCTGCTTGAGAAAGGTTCTGCTCCCTTGATTGATAGGAAAATATGCTGTTCGCAGATCATATCCTGTTCTATTATGAAATTAAATGTATTTAAACGTGGCTTTCCAGAAGAAGTCAAATGCTCTTGAATGGAGAAAACTAGTGTATTTAAGGAGCACTTTGATGAAGTAAATTCTTTAACATATTAATTTATATTGTCCAGAACAACTGAGGCATATATGCCCTGGAGTTAAGGCATGGATGTGTGTGGCATATGCAAGGCCTGCATATGGATGTTAAAATCCACATCAAGGCTTGTATCAACTCAGCATGATACAGCAATTGCGAATGGCTGTTTGTAGAGCTCTGGTCAGCATTAGCAAAAAAAGAAGGAAAAAAAAAAAAAGCAGGGTTTGCATTCCACAGTGGTGTTGTAAGCCAGCCTCTGTAAACCTTCCTTCATGTGGGTGCACATCATTCTTCAGGCACATCCTTGGTTTAGACTAACTCTGACTCACATCAGTAATGTGTTAATCTGACAGCTAATCTTGCTAAAAAAATGGATTAACTACTATGTTCATGACAGAAAGTATCTATCAAAAGGCATGATTTTGCTTTTCAAATGCTCTGTTCCAGTGGGCTCCTCCTTTGTTCAAGGAGACAATCCGCTCATCCAAAATGGTTTCTACTTCTTGAAGAAAGGTGTCTCCTTATTGCCCTTTAACCTCAGAAAACTTTTTGAGGGTTTTTTCCTTGATAATTTGTCTTGACATCTTCATACAATCAAAGTTAACTATCTTGCCCACAAAACTGTTGAGGATGCAAAACGATCTGTGAACCATGCCCTGCAGTTAAACACTTCCCAAAGTAAGATTAGGGGCTTCTGTTTTGTTTTGTTGTTTACTTTTCCCCCAATAAAGAGAAATGCTTGTGTCCTTAAAGAGAGGATGGATTTCTGATTAACTGAAAATTATTAGCTTTGTCTGTAATTAAATATGAAAATAATTTAGTCTTACTTTCAGAAGACAATAACTTCTGCAGTACATTCCTCCTAATAGGGTCTGAAGTAAAGTGTCAAGAGTCTCACAAAACACATTGTAAAATAGGAACAGGGTAAAGGTCATTCCACCTGCTGTAGTGATACTAAAACTAGCCTTGTGGACCTAGTTGAAATATATAAAAAAGGAGTTTAGGACAGAAGTTGAAAACAATACTGAGGTAGAGTATTCACCTTTTATTTTTGGAGGCATCAGTATGGATAACTGCAAACAGTCACCCAAAAGAATGAATAGAATTAAAAAGATTTAATTGACACCCAAAGATTTGTCTTCATGACTAACATTCAAAACTGCTGTCTTCTAGAGCTATTAAAAAAAAAGAAAAAGTTCTCAAGGTGTTTCATATGGATAATTATAAAACTCAGAATCCATTATACATAACATTGGAGGTAGCTATTGCAGTACTTTTATTTTATTGCAATTTCTTCTGCTGCAGTAGTTTCTGAAGTGAAAATAAATCCCAATTACTTATTTTTTATCTTTACCAGTAAATACTGCAGTGTATTGGTTTGCATTTTGACTATCAGAAGCTTTCTCTCACAAGGCTGTGCACACCCATGTGTTTGGAAATTTGCTTAAGTATTCACTGCCAAGCAGGGTTTTGTTTCTTCAAGAGTGATCAGATATTAGTTTGACTGTGTGTGGAAATGTGCAGTAAATCAGTGATGGATTTTTCCATATGTCTTGCATAAAATCCAAAAGTGGTTATCTAATGTAAGCCAGAACACCAGAAAACAAATTATACTGTCATATATTAAAAAAGGCCTTAGCAGAGTAATGAAATAAATAAATAACATGTTGATTTTAGTAAAAACGAATTGATACAACTTTTAGTTAGAGGATTCTTTTACTTGGCTAATGAATTTCTTGAAATAGGAGATTATCTTGTTACACCTAATTATGTACTGTATTTGCTGCGGGGTTTAAAAGCTGCAGATAAATGTTTCAGTCTGGGGGTCAACAGGTACCCAAAGATGCTGCAGGTAAATCCAGTTTCCTTACTTTCCGTATGTGATCCATGTTATGAAGTGGAAGCTCAAATAACTGCTCAGAAACACTGGAGCTCTAAGGGGAGTTCTCTGAACTATGTTGTACTGGTTTAAATATATTGATTCTGTCACCATAGGACAGATCTAACCTATTTTCTTCACTTTCTCTCTGCTCATTTCTGTATTTATCTTTATAAAGAGTGAGAGTTAAATAGATCTCTTGATGTTAAACAGTATGTATTTCTATTAGACAGTATTGTATAAGTGATTACAGATTAAAACGACAAATAGCTCACACAGGAATTTACTGGGCATCTTTTGGACAAGTTAGCTTTTAAAAACAACTTAATTTTTTTTTAATCAAGTCGAACCTTAAAAATTGTACTTAAATAGAGCACACAGACATCTTTGATATTTCATACAATATAGCTTGGAGCAGAGTTCAGCATCTGGATAGACTAAATTTAATATCATTTGTCTGTACAGGCTGCTTTTCCTAGAGTTAAAAAAAAAAATTATATGTAAAAATTACAAGATACCTCTGTCTTATGATTGAATAAAGGAATTAAAGAAGCTGAGCAAGGTTATTATCAGTCATTTTGGCAAATTTTCTGAGTGATGAGAAAATAACTTCTAGCTCCTTCCTTCAGAAACAAAAAAAAAACCATCTCCCTATAGACGATTTTGTCTTTTATAAATGACTACAAAATACTTGGTTCCAAACGAAAGCAAATTAACAAAATTAAGCTGCAAATCTGTATAGTACATTTAAATACTTAAGTACATTTTTAGTCCAAGTCCAACTGAAAGAAACAATTTATAATTAATCAGATATATCGTATTTATTGTCTGAGAATCCATTAGTATGCAATAAACCTAGATATTCCCAAGAGCTTTTAATATTAACATAACATGTTAATTGAATCAGCAAATAATTTTCAGTCTGAAAATCATCTTCATGGCAATTACTGATATTAAATATACAATTTATATGAAATGCATAGCAAGTGTAATTGACCCAACTAAACACTAGTTTGAATTCTAGTTTATATTCAACTTTTGTGTCTATATTCAGTGTATGTGTATTGAACCTGAAAGTACTGCCTGGTTCAAATTGAGATACCAGTCCCATCTTTACGTAATGTAACATGACCTGATAATTGTACAACTTCACTGCACAATTAGAAATTCACTTTCATGAACACATACTAAAAAAATTTTGTTTTGAAAATTCTGCATGTAAAATTGTGAGTTTCACACATGCTTACCAGAAGTTAACCTCATTCTCAAAATAAACTCATGTACCTATTCATTTCACATAACTTAAGGGATATAAAATATTTGCAGTCGATAGTTGTCTTTTGAATCACCTGTGGTTCACATGGGTTTGAGTGTTGGTCCAGCAGCCACGCCATGTGAATATGGAAGGCAATGCATGGGCTTGTAATGACCTTAAACTGTGAACTTGGAGAGGCAGTGAAGCGACCCAGTCCCACCCCACAGTGCAGCACAGGGTCCCCAGATATACTTTCTACCTGTGGCTGTGCTGGTCCTTCCTTTTTTCTCTCTCAGACTCTTGAGAGTGACCTTTGGCCATGTGAACTGTTTGATGTGCAGCTTTTAGAACCAGTGAGATTTGCCAGCCATGATACAAAATAAAGGTTTTCACTAGCTTTTAAAAATCAAATAATAATAAAGAAGCAGTAGTATTCTACAACTGTTTGTGGTTGTTACAGCTCTCAATTTGCAGTCCTAGATGCCAAATACCAATCCAATACCAACAGTCCTTGCGTATATATTTAACTTCCAGAACATTTGTGATACCAATTGTTCCTTAAAGCTTGAAACAGACAAAGTATCTTGAGAACTATGAAAGAATGTATTGTTTTGATATTTCTGCTTATTTGTTTTGTTGAAGTTTTTGTTTGTTTTGCTGCAAAGAATCCAGAAATACTTTGGTTTTTGAACAAGCAAGTTATAGGAAGGAAAGGATTAATTATACTGGTGAACCCTGTATTCTTAGCCACAGTAATAACTGTAGACATATTTTATTCCTATAAATAGCTCCTCTTTTATCTAACATCTTTCAGTCAGATGGTGCTGAGACCCCTCCTTCTTCACCAAGAAACTTACAGTCATATTTCAGCAGTATGTTTTATATGTAATACAATAAAATCCACAAAATATGCTGTTGCCTTGCCTTTTAGTACAGTAGCATAAAATTATGAAAGGAATAATGGGTGCAGGGGATGAATAAGACTAGTCAGATTTGGATTTCATTTTCTAAATGAATTCAGCTGGTCTGACAACCCTAGAGGTGCCCTTAAGCAGAGAAATTGTTAGAGAAGGTTAGATTAGGTGATAATTGCAGGACAGAATAAAAGTTGAACAACTGCTTTTCTTTCTTTCTGGATTTTTGAGGAGAGCTGAATCAGTTTGGCATATTGAGAAACCAGAAAAACAGTGGGCCTCTCACATTGTTTGTTCTGAAAATTAAAATCTCAATAAGTAAAAATGCTGAAAAGCCTCAATATATTCGATGGAATTCCAAACTTGTATTGCTGAGAGGGTATTTACTTATGTTAGGGCTCCATCTACAGTCATGAGGAAGCAAATCTTACCATGGATGGCAGCTATCTCAGCTTCTGGGGCACTGATTCACCATGTTTATCATAATAAACTCTCCTTTTATTTGGGTCAGCATACTTCAGACTGATTTGCAGCCACAGTTAAAGTCTCTGATCTCTAATTATTTCCCGTAAAGCAGCAGGCAAGGTTACATTGACTATATATGCCAGTATTCTGGTAGGGTTAGCTTAAATTTCAAGTAGTTTTATTATCAAAAGGTTAACAGGCACAGAGAATGTTATCATATAATCCCACTCACACATTCCATTTTTAAAATAGTTAGGATTTTTGCCTTCTCACTATTTCAGTTTGAGAGGCTCTTCAAGAACATCATTCCTCACATGATGAGCACCATTCCAGTACTGACAGTCTAAGTGTATTTAAGGGGCTTCTTGTATCCTTTTGATTTTAAGCCACTATTGACCTTGAGTTAAAATAGATTGGATGTAATCCTCAGCCTCGATTTCCAATAACATTTAGAAACAGTTATGGCACTATAACTAAATAGCTGAAATAGTTCTCTCACATTTGGTACTTCTTGCCGTCAACACATGAATTGGAATTTGACTTAGGTCTTCCATTTCTTTGGAACAGTCAAGAAGAATTGAAGACAGCCACTTGTGAGGAAGGTGGAAGCTGAGCAATATGTAAGTGCAAGTGTGTTTATTTTGTTACTATGTCTCTATGTTAATCTATTGAATAATTAATCTTATGTAAGTGAAAACAAGCACAAAAATACCCAAATCATGTTCTTCACTTATAAAACAAATAGAAGGAGGTATTTTATTAGGGAAAACATTTAAATATCAAAAATAGCAATAGAAAGGGCTAAATATGGGACAGTACAATAGTTGACATAGTTTACTGGAAGTCTCATGCTAAAGCAAATAGACACATGAAGTGGGTGGGACAAAATTTCGAGGTACAAAGATCACTCTTGCATTTTTTATATAAAATTAATCTGTACTAATGACAGTTTAGCTACCACTTCATAATAGCAGCTAAGAAAGGCATTTGCTTGAGCATGACAAGCATGTTCAAAAATCTGAAAGGAGTGTTGTTAAAAAATGGGAAGCTGTGTGGTAATGAAGGTTAATACTGAACTTTCGAATTAGGAAAGGAAGATTAAGTAATTGAAATAATGGATAAACAAAAGATTACATAGGGGTTTTTTAATAGTTAATAACTTTTTTAAAAGTAGCACATAAAAAAATACAGTTCTCAGTTTTCTTCTAAAATAAAGCTCACAAAACGTGAATTCTTTCTCGACATCCCTCTGCAGCAGTTCTCCAAGCAGTTGCAAAGGTCTCAGCAATAGCTGTCTGCTGAGGGCAAATTTCAGTTCTTACTGCCAGTACCTCAAAGGCACGACCTTCCTATTTGCTGGAGGGTTGTGCACAGCAAGAGAATGCTCAGTGATCATGTGGAGCAGGTGATGGCACCCTCTGGTAACCTCTGTGTCAGAACTACTATTTGCTAATTTTCTTGGGGAAATGAGACCAGAATGGTTGTGTGTCTGTTTCCTGACTGCTTGTGAGAAGTATGAAATATAAAGGAAAGAAACAAGAACTGCAAAATGATAACAAGCAGCTCTAGCAGATGCTGCAATAGGGAAGTATTGCAAAGAAAAGAGTGATGGATTTTTGGTGCAAAAATATTTCTCTAGACTAGTTTCATTGCAGTGCTCCCCCCTTAAGTGAGGAACAGAAAACTTATTAAAGAAACTATTCTGTTAAAAATCAGGACTAGTGCTCCAAATCAACAAGACCAAGCTAATGGCAGCTTGAAAATATGGGAGAAACAGTTGTTTCTCAGTTATCTCAGCAGTCACCAGTAGGGGAAGGGAAATATCTTTGCAACTCAGAGAGGCATAAAAAACACCACAGTTCAACTGAAGAAAACTCTTGCAGTACTGTATGTTTGGTGAACTACAGGAAGTTCAGTAAAATAATTTTGAAGGGGTTTTTTGTTGTGTTTTGGGGTTTTTTTTAAACTCATGAGCAGATAATACCCTTAACACTGTGGCAGGTTTCTCCTGCTCCTCTGGAGTGGATTTATAAAAAAAGATGACAGCAAATAGAAGAAAAGGTGGAACACAAGAAAGAGCCTGCTTGCAGAGAAGGACAAAATCTCTGGTCATTTAAAGTGATGGCTTTTTGTTATTCTGTTGTTGTTATTGTGTCACCACATTTTACAGGCTTATAGAACAATTGTTGTCCTCTTTTTTTTGCCAGGCTACATAAAATGTATTTTGAAACATGGAAAATTTTGATAAGGAGAAAGCAATACATTTCTAAACACAGTGACCTTACAGTATGAATTTACAATTCAATCTGAAGAAATGTGAATAGATTGTAAAACAGGTAAATTGTTGAAGAGAACAACAAGTAAACAAGTAAATCAATGAAGAGAAATTTTCACAATGAAAAGAAAGCTGAGGCTGTCCAAAACTTGCCAACTCTTTGGATGCTCACATATGTTCAGAGTTTTTAGGCCTCCTATTACAAAAAGTTCATTTGTAGGTTGGCCAGAACAGCAAAACCACTACATAAGTTGGGTACAGAAAGGAAACCATTTCAGTGATCAGCAGTGTGTGATTTAGCATTTTGAGAGTCAAAGAGGCTCTTGTGATTGCTCCTGTTTTAGGCTGTGTGTTTCAAACCCCCTTTCATATTGTGCACAGCTGCTAACACTTACAGTTTGGGGGTAGTGTTGACACAGGAACACAAAGGGGTTGAGATATTGCTAACTTATTACCAGGGTGGGAGGTCAGGGGGAGGACACATGGGGGCAGGAGTTTTCCAAAGCAAAACCATTGCAAAACTAACTCATGACTATGGCTAAGGAATATTTTCTTAATTGTAAATTTATGATCAGGGTAGACCATGCCTCTCATTCAATGGTTCTGTAGATTCAGGTATCCTCAGGGAAACTTGCCAAGCAGTTGCAAATCTTCCACACTTTGCCACAAACTGGAGCACGATCATGGCAATGCTACTTTCGCATTCATGTAGAATTTGGATTGCTAGTTGCAAGTATTTCCATAGACAAGAATGAGTGAACTTGGTATTAAAAAAAAAAAAAACCAAAGCCTTTTCAATTCTAGACCCATGAGTTCCTGAAACCGGGAGTAGAATGTTGAACTTTGTTCTGCCTATGAAGAAGCAGTTAAACTGTTTGCTTGGGAAAGTATCTTTTTGAGCTATAACAATAAAAGTTCAATGTGAAATAGGAAGTATTCTATAGGAGATGAAAACCACTTGATGATGACCAGGATAGGGCACTGTTGTGCAGATGAACAGGGTTGGAATGCCAGGTCACAGGACATACAGAAACATGAACAGGATGTGGCCCCTCTGAGTGTGGGCTCATTTTAATTATGCTGATTAGGCCTCTCCAGTGATGGGTACCACTGTACTTAATTTGGGGGAGATAAAGAGATAATATGATTTTTAAGGTGCTGGGCTGCAGGAACTTTGGCATTTTGCACATTATGCTTGGACCTGGGAGAGGTTCTCACAGCCTTGCAACTCTGAGCATTTTCACCAAATAGCCCATAAGAAAGCAAGGTGAGGCTGGTTACACTTGGGCTGAGGTTAAAGACTTTTATTGTTTCAGTAAGTTTTTCAGGCTCTCCAGTCTGTAGAGAAAGGTTGTTTGCAAAGTGAGTCAGATCAGGAATTTAACCAAACCCTGAAGGACCACCTTTTCAGTGGAATCATTTGCTAGAGAGAGGAAATCTAGAGAGCTTAGACAGAAAGTTTGCAAATATCCTCAAGGGATTTCATGCAGTGTTTAGTAGTGACCTGAAAAATTACTGTTCTCATGGATGAAGTTCCTAAGAAGGAAAGAAAATAATTTGGTTTATGTATAAAACTTGCAGATAAAAATCATGTTTATTTCTGCAAGAATTAAAGCACTCCAGCAGGTAAGGACTCTTTGCTGTACTCTTTACAATGCTTCCAAGCATGACTTGACAATCCTAGGAGAAAGAATAGCAGAACTCCTTTGAGGAGTCCAATAAAATGCTGATACATACAAATAAGAAGTAATGGATGGGATACATTGGGTCCCAAGACTTTATTTGGAGTTGTTCATAAGGAATAGATGATGTGATAACAAGGATTTCAGTAAAATTGCCTCAATATAATGATTGTATGATGTGCTGACTAACAAAGACTTTGAAGCAAGAAGCAAAGAAACAGTTTCCATCTGTTCAAAACTGTTGAACATTCTTTATTAATACAGGATTTAAGGAAAAAACCACCTGATTTCAGCATCTGTTTCTTTTCAAATAGAAACAAATGGAAGTTAGTAAACTTTTGGTTGTTGGAGCGGTTTTGGTGGGTTTTTTTTGCTTGTGTGTTTTTTCAGAACAGGTAAAAAAAATGGGGCAATAGTATGTCCAATGGTAACAACTTGGAATTGTGTTCATAGAGAAAGAATTTGAATTCCTATCCAAAATATGTGTTAGAAAGTCAGAAGATGTGAAAAGAACCTCAAAATTTTGAAGCTAAAGAAATTTTGTACAAAAGGAAGAAGTTGGTGTTCTTCAACTGGCAAAGTGAGTTGCCTGTAAACTCCAGGTTGTTCTTACACTGTGTGACAGTCACTGCATTGAGCTGCAGTTTCACCTGATCACCGTGATACAGGTGAGACCTTCACAAATCCTTTCTCCTCCAACTTTATTTCTATGAAAATTCTATATGCCATAAACTGTTGTTAATATTTAGCTTGTGGTAACTGTGATGCTAATGATAAGCTATGCCACTAAATTAGTTAATTTTACTGCTCACTGAAAATTGAGAGGTTGGAGTTGAAAAAGTAGGAAAACTTTTTTTACTTGATGTATCTTGCTGATTTCAATCACCATCAGAATTCCCACTTGAACCAGCAAGATTCAAAACAGTCTACATTGTCACTATCAGAGTGAAAACCATTCATTTGAAGATGCTGAAGGCCTTGACATGTAAAGTGTTTGACTGGACTTTCTCTCCATTCTGCAAAGCATCCAGGGAAATGCTGCTGTATAAATGGATTCATAAAAGTCTTGTGAGCAAGGTCAGTCCTTGACTTTGTCTCTTCTTTCATTTCTTCTCATGCCTTCTCTGTTGTCTTGAAGTGCTAACCTGTCAAGCTCAATTCAAGTTGTTTGTAGCTTAGATGTTTACTAGATAAGCTGTATTTGCCCTTATTGACTTTTGTCCTCTGCAAGGAAATAAAACACTCAGAAACAGAGAGAGATGGGGAAACACACACAGCTTTAAAACATTTCAGGGCAAAAGCTTTGCGATGTGGAGAATTCAACCAGAATTAAAGTAGTTGCATATTTGAGCTTGATATTGTTACTTTGAATTTATATTGATGCCATAGTGGAAGCATAATTTTAGCATTCATATGTACTTCTCACTCATTTCCAGACAAGTGCATTACAGACAGAAGTTTGATTGTAATTGATCTTTTCTGGTTAAATGTATATACAGAAAATAAAGGAGACAAACGTTTATTAATGGCTGAAACCACAAGCCATTTGTATCTGTGGCAGATAGACATACCATGTAAAACACGTACACTTTCAACCATGCTTATCAGCAAACAGAAGTTCTGATTTTAATAATACATATTCTATCTGTTTTGTTTTGTGGTTGGTTTTTAGTTGGCTTGAGTCTATTAGCCAGCATAACCTGCCTAAATGATAGTTGTATGTGGTAGAGTGGAAAGGAGCTAATGTATGAATTGAGTAAACATCAAAGATGATATTTATTTATATTGCTCTGAAGGGATGAGTGTGGCAGAAAGAAGATCCCACTACTGAAAGACAAGAAACTTGGTAATGGTGAGATGGGTAAAGTTGTAGGTTAACTTCACACACGGCGTTAAGGAGTCCCCACTGCTTCAGGGTTTTTAAAACTATCCCAAATATGATGCATGTTCTCAAGCATAATCTGGGAGAGACAAGGCTGAACCATGACTGATGAAAGCTTCTACCCTATCTCAGTGCTTAATATCCACAGTATGATCTGTAATAATCAGTGATATTAACAATTTCGAGCAACTGTGACAACTTCTTAAATATCTCTGTTGTGATTCAAAAGATAAGACTTTGTTGCTTTTTACACGTGACAAATCAATGGGAGTAGTCACAATATTCCCTTAACCTTCTAGGGATTCATTTGTTTATTCCAAAAAAAAGTCAGTATGGAGTTTTAGGGCATGAACACAGGAAGAGATGCTGCTCTACACTAAGAAGGTGTGTGAATGGTCTTAATTCTTGGCAAATGGAGGTAATTAGACTACAGTGCCCCACTGGGGCCTAACTGAGATGTGGTAACTGCTCTTATATAAGTTCACACCCAAGTTTACTAAGTGGTGATTTTCTTGTGCAAGGATCTAGTTTTCATTGTTGTAGTCCATCCAAGCAGATGATGAGTTGTGTTAAATAGTTATTTTTGACAACTGTTATTTTTTAACTTGTAATAACTTGATTTTTAAAAGTACAAATGTTTTGCTTAGTAGTAAAATTTTACATTTGTATTTCAGTACAAGGCATAGGGTTTTTTTTAAATTATACTCTGTGCTATCAAGCACTTGTATTGCCACTGAGTAGAATGATATCTTTAAAAGTATTTGACTTTTTCTGTACTTTTACAGTTGCATACTTAATGAGGTTTGACATTATCTATCCAACAATTTTGCATCTTCATTCTGATAATCATTTTACAATTAATAAGGTCCCATGATAAGCCCAGTAAGTTGCACTGAAGCTGTACTAAGCTGCAACTGCCATTTTTCATGAGAAAGCTTAGCTATAAAATATAATATGACTTGCCTGAAGCCACACAGCAGCAAATCTTTAAGAAAGCCAGAGCGGGTTTGGATTTATTCTTTCTATCTTTTGTTTTAAATATAAGAAATATTTCTTCTTCCAAATAAGGTAAGACATGTAGGGAGAAATTATCATGGTTGTATACCCTAGAAAGAAATAGATTATGCAGTAGTGTACATTAGCATATATGTTTGCACTTGCAAGTTAAGATCAGTCATCAAAAATTTCATCTTAAATGAAAATTTTAATAAGTATGTGCATTTGAACAACTATACAGCTTTATTATCCGAACTGAGGCTCTCTCAAAATGCATAAATATGCATCTACTTGAAGGATTTCTAATATTGCTATATTAAAATTCTTATTATCAATAAAAAAAATCTGTGGAGCAACAAATGATTTTTCCATATGCAAAACTCCTTAGAAATGTGTGGTCTAAAAATGAGACATTTCCAAATAAAATTGAGCTATGCGGAAGAAATTGAGGAAAAAGTCCTTAAGGTGACTTTTAAATGAAAATGAAATGTCTTTTAGTAAGTTTCAGAGGTACAATATTACAGACTAGTAGAATTGTATCTCATTAATTTCAAACACAGATTTTATGTGAGGCTATTTGATTATAATTTGATTATCTGACCCTGTAATTAAAGTTTATTGCCAATTTCAAAGCTTATGTGTAAAATGAACTGGTTTTCTTCAAAGCAATATACAATCCATTGGACTCATTGACTTCTAGTTTTGCATTTAAATCGAAAAGTCTGTTATAACATGACAAACAGGTTCAGTTTTTGATCATTAATCCTGCTAAGCAATATTCATAAATTCAATTTTGAATCAGTTGGAATACTTTTCTTTTATTAGTTTCTGTGTTATTAAATGAGATTGTTTCTGACTAATATATTTCTGGACTCAAACTGTAGCTCCAAGCTGTTATTCAAATCAAATAACATGCCCCTTACTTGTGCCTAGCACTAATAAATGCCAACTTGTGATACATTTGCTGGAGACTGTCACGAATATTAAAGGAGGCAATAATGCCACTAATGTCTCATAAGTAAGCTTATTTTTCTAAAGGGCTGAAATCAGTCATCCTGCTGAGGGGGGCAAAGGGGGAAGAACCTTTAAGACTTAAAGCCTAAAGCATTATTTTACTCAGCTAAACATTATTATTGATGAGGTAAATGACCAAGAAATTACCACTGCAGAGGATGAAAAATACAACATGTAACTTCTGGTGCCACCTTGAGCAACAGAAGTGCATCCACTGGCTAAGCATATGCTGGGCTTAGTAGGCTTGTGTGTTCATTGGTTTGGAGGCATGTTTTCCTCCATCTGAGGGTTTGAATTAAAGGAAGAAAAAAAAAATCCAACACCCTTTTACTGTTATTGTCAACCACCTACTTCAGTTCTTTTGAGAGATTAGTGGTAATAGTTAGGGGGTTTTGGTACAGAACACGAGTTTAATATGTTGACGTGGAATTATCTAAACAGGATTTACTTGTCTAAGTTGTCATCCCACAATCTGGACAACTCGTGAAGGAGTTTATTGGGTGGAGCAGGGAGTATGACTGTGGCTGAGAGACACAGCATGGATCCTGCCTGTGTCCCAATGGATACAAGGGCAATGCTGAGATTCAGACACAATCACTTTACCTGTTTAGATTTCTCCTATCTCAGAATATTCCTTTTTTTTTTTTTTTTCCTGGAGGTAGAGTACTGGTAATGAGTGTCCATTCTAGGACTCTATGTAGTTTTTAATGAAACTTTGAGCCACATATTTATCCCTTTGTTTCTCTATCTTTTTCCCAAATATTTACAATTTAATTTTAAAAAGTAGTTGTGGTTTTTATTTTGTGCAGTTGAGTTCTTAGCTTTCTTACTTTATCAAAAGGTCTGTGTAATAACCTTGTATTTTCTTTTCAAAAATAATGATATAGAAAAACCTCATGCCTATTGAAGTTCAATAGTGTCAGCATCACAGAACGTACCAAAATAAATGATAGGTTCTAGGAGAGCCACTAATGTATTTGGTTATGGTTTAGAGGTTTTTCTTTAAATGATGATTCTTACATTAAAGGTATTTTAATTGAGAAGGATGAAAGCATTGAGAGAAAACCTGATGGTTTGTTTTATGATTGCCTTTAGTTGTTTGAACTGTTCTGTGTTATGCAGGGTGTATTCCAATTGGATTTGGTTTACAAATGGTCTGTGACCTCTGTGTTGGCTGTTTGTGCTCTTCCTTATGGCCATCAGTGGGATTTTGCAGCCCAGCTGGCATGGCCGTGCTGCTCTCAGGTTGGTTCTGCCTGCAGCCATTCCGCCTTTCCTCGGGCAGAGATCCTGTCAGAGCTCATAAGCTCCCAGCTCACACGGGATGAGGGAAGAATGGGATACTCAGAAGGCGACATCACTTTACCCCCCGAGCTAACGGGGAAACCCTGACCCAGCACTTCCCATTTTTTTCCAGTTTTTCATGGGAAACAGAAACTAATTATGACTTATCATCATTAGAGATATTACTGAACTCTCTGGAGCTGAGGCGGGGCTACAGTTCACAGAACAGATGAACAATACTTGCCTAAAGTGTAGTTTTACTGGGTTTTGTTTAGTGTTTTTATTTTAATCCTAAATTGTTGCCTACTGTAACAAATACTGTGATCCTCCCCACAGAGGGATTCGTGTCAGTGCCTCCTCTATCTAATATCTCATTATTTCTGAAGTGCAGTGGAAGATTCCATTTGAATGCTTCTGTGTTATTTTTTCAATGGCCATTTTTTTGTTATTATAGACATAATTCTTAGTTCTCACAATGAATATAGCAAGGTGACAGACTGTCATAATAATGCAGATTATGACTGATAGCATCTGATCCTAAGATTGGATAGTATGATGCATAAATGACCTGAAATGTATTTATATTTCCATCTTCTTGTGATCAAGGTTAGTCCACAAACTGTGAGTGAGAACAGTCTCAGCCTGCATGGTAAGAAAGGCCATTCAAAAATGACTTTGGTATCTAATTATCTTATCTACATAACAGTAGCCAAGTTCTCCCATCTACTGTCAGAACTCTGTCATATGCTGCTTTGATATTACCAGAGAAACTAAATCCAGGTCAGGATTTAGTGGCCAGGTCCAGCTCAACATGTAGCTTTCTCTAACAATTCAGAGCTTCTTTTCTCACTACACTTTCCTTCCGATTTTTTTATTAAAATTAAGCTATTTTGGATGCAACCTAGCACAGTCAATTTTTTTAACTGCAATAGCAAAGGCCAATAACAATGCACTGATTTCTTGGGATTCTAAATAAGCTTTGTAAGAACTCCAGAACAATGAAAGTTTTTGCCTAAATAAAATATTAAGGATCTGGGGCCAGATACATTGGCAAGTTGTGGTTGGCTTTTGCTGTACATTTATTGAGATGTGCAGGGATCTGCACTTTTTATCTCTAGAGCCGTGAATTAGATGTATAGCCAATAACATTTTGGTTTAGCCTTCAATTGCTCGTATCCTCCAGGTTTTCTGGAAGAGTAGGCATTTGAAATTACACTTAGCACATGCCTACTCTTCAATATGTACATAAATACTTCCATAACTAATTGTGGGAATAGTAAGTGTGAAAATTAACACTAATGTTAGTGTTTTCTTAAGTCTCTAGCTATAATTACTTCTTAGGCAAATGAGTTTAATTTTTCAAAAAAAAAAAATGGACCCTCTGAAGATGTGTTGGACATTTAATAAAAAGTTAATTAGGCTTAGCATGACTATTTAAACATTGCATAGGTTGCAATTCTGGTTTGAAGTACTATTTTAGGGAAACATTATGATAGTGGTTATTATGACATCTGGTTATCTCCCTCAAAGGACCCCTGAAAATAATTAAGAGGCAATATTTTTAGAAAATAAATGTAAAATGTTTTTCATGTTTATATTTTAGCTTTGTAAAGATTTCTTTTCCAGTCCTGGAAAATTTTTGTCCCTGATACATTTTGTGCTAAAATAGTAAGATAGATAAGATTTTAATGATACAAAGAAAGTGAAGTCAGTGAAGGCTACTGGCTGCACACTTCAAGGACTTGAGTCTCTCAGATTATGGTCTAAATTTTGTCTTCTGTTTGGTCGATTGAATTTTTTTCTTTTCTTTCCTTCCAGGAGGGTCAGCCTAACAACACTTTAGAATCAATTCTGGCTCCACAAAAAGCAATGAAGACTGTATCCCCAAAGGACTGCCTTGCATTTTCACACCACTAAAAGCAGGCTTGCAAAGTGAGTCAACTTTTTAAACAGCCCAGGAATCATGAGGTTAATGTTTGGTTTTGCTTAATTTACACACCTGCCTTTCCATACTCATTTTGCATAGAATATTCAGACGTATGTTTTTTTGAAATAAAATTGAATTGTTTCCTCACAGTGAACAGATTTGTGTTGCCTTCTGCAAAATGTTCAGCTTTCCACTATAATCACAGACATTCTCCATTTTTTTTTAGGGGATCATAATATTTTTACAAAGAAGTAAGACTTATATAGAATTCATTCATCCTCTTGGTCCTATTTTTCTGATTGTAAAAACTTTGGGAACTTTTCCTTTCTAAATTTTCAGAAAAATGAAGGTGTTGTGTGTGCATTACTTAAATTTTCAACTGAAGATGTGCACACCCAGCATTTCACTGACATTTCAATGCTAGAGATGCCTGAAGGTTAAGGAGGGACATGTGCAGATCCAGCCATACACTAAAAGTGGAAGGTGCTTCACCATGCTGAACAAATGGGGTTCTATTTGAAGTGTGATAGAAGTAACAAAATATAAATAGAAAAGCCTTCAATTTACACTAATTTGGTTTTTTGCAATGATTGGCAAAACCTTGAAACTGTTTAGTACTCCAGCTTAATATCTTTCCACATTGGGGTGGCAACAGGAGAACATATTAGTATGATGTTTTAATAAATTTCCATGCTTTAATATTCTATAATAACTTTAAATAATTTTTGGCTTGCAATTAGCAGCATCTCAGTAAAATGAACAAAAATTAACACTGCTCTCAAATCCACTCTCTGTAGTCTCAGCAAACATCACTGTGTCAGTTAACTTTGAATACATAATTACTATTTTTGTTTCTAATGGCTTTAGGTTCTAAATTGTCTTTTAAAAGATCTCTTTCTCTAAAAAGAAATTGTGCATTTTAGAACATAACATGCACTATTTTGGAAGTGACAGCAGTGATATGACTATAATTTACACCAGAAGGCTCAGAAGTACTTTAGGATAACTCCTGAAATTGTTTTACGTAGTTAATATTTAGTTTAAATATCAAATAATTTACTTCATATTTAAAACTTAAACCCTAAAAATTCATTTCATTGCAAAATCTCAGACTTTATTCTATAATAAAAGTTTAGTTTTAGGATGAAATGGTTTAGACTTATTTAATGGTTCAATTGACTTACTTAGATACTAGTCTAACTGCTTTGTGGTAAAAAATGCTACAAATCAAGGATTAGGTTTTGAAGGGGATCAAAATGTGGTAGCCAGAGTATTTACTTTCATATTTAAAGACCAGAGTGCATCAAACTGGATACTAGCTTGAAGAATATCAGGCACTCTGAAATTGTCTGGGTTGGAATATTTCTTAAATATATTTATCAAAAAGAAAAAAAAAAAGTTAAAAATTATATTCAAAGTATTAAAAAAGGCCAAAACCCAGAAATGTTAAAAAATAGGAAAGTCTTATTTTGACAGTTTTTTCCTGGTGTGTAGATAGTATTGTCTATCCTTTTTTACATTTTACTTCAAACCAGTGAAAATCCCTCAACTGTATGAAATTTGATTCTGATTTTCATATGAACAAAAATTACTAATTAATTTCCTATAACTGGACTAGGTTGGTAGAGTAACTTGTTTTACTGAATGCTTTAGTTCCTTTTTGTAGAAATAAGGTCATCTGGTGCTTTTAAACAATAAATTATACCACTTGTGTAAGTAATTTTTTTATTTTAACAAATGGATTATACAACAAATTATAACAAATACTACAGCAAATGGATTTGGTACTTGATATTTTATTCTAGTTTGGCTTTTTTTTTTTTTTTTTGCTCAGTTCATACCCCTTGGATGGCTCACATCCTGGAAAATGTAAGTAAGTTATAGAGACTTTAAGTATTTCTTATCAAGCTTCAATTATTCTGAGCACGTCAGTTCTTGAATGCTGAAGTTTACTTGCACAGTTAAAGCACAGCACAAGAATCAGCTCAGGCTATGCAGAACCTTGCAAAGCTGGTCTCTTTGAAATATGTCCAAATAGATATTCAAATCAGTATTACAACATAAATCAAAAATGCTTTCCACATTTTACAGTGTACTTCATGTGACAAGAACATTTCCTCTCAGTTATGATTCTTTTTCAAAGAGTGGAAATCTTCAGCTTGATGGTATTTGATGGCAAAAGAATGTTCACTGCAGTGTGGCATAACGCTGTGGCTTGTTACTTTCACATTTAAAGTAATAAAAAATATGAAGGAGTGGAGGAAATAAAACTATTTATCACATGGTTTAGCCACTAAAATAATTTCAACTTGTAAGCCCAAATTTATTCATGATGTTAGTGCCATTGCAGCACAGGAGATTTTATCCCCACTGCTTTTCTTCCATGGGTGTTGCTGTCAAAGCTTCCCAGTCACCTTGGTTAAATCATTCCCTGTGCCCAAAGTAATTATCCAAAGTTCCATGCTGCCTGCAATGATGTGAAACTTTGGACTGTGTCAGCTATGATGTCATAAGGCAGTCATTAATGTGAGAGTGCCTTACCTGGAGGCCTGAAGGCCCACGCCAATGAATCACGTTCCCATATGAAAGGTATTGATTTAATCACTCTGATGGCAGGCCCGTCAGAAATGTAATTGTCCACTGGAAGTACAAATGTGTAAATGGACATCCCAGCAAAAGGCAGCAATCTTTCTAAGTAACATTTTACATTTATTCAGATAATTCCACTTGTTTTCCTTCTCCTTGTGCCCCCAGCCCAAGACTGTTATTGATATAAAGGTTGAAGCTCAGGCAGCTTAACTGTTATGTGGAATGACCTTTACCTTTAATATTAATATATTATTGTAAAGTCTATGAGACTCATAAATGCAATTTTAGAATTCATATGAAATGCCATGTGCTGAACCTATTGCAACTTTTCCTCTAGTCCTGTGGCAGGTTGCAAACTATGCGAATTAATATGCATCATATTCTTTCCCCTTTATTTACTTAGAGAGGTTTGCAGAGCAACTTTATCAAGAGTAACATTATCAAGAGCTTTCCTGCAAGCTTCTTTATCATATTCACATCCGTGTCTACTCGACACTTGTCACTGTCAATCAAATCGCAATAATACGCAGATGATTTGCTCATTTGGTTTAATAAAATCTCTCTGCTTATTTGCACTGCAGTCATTATGCCACATAATTGCTCCGCCGCCGAGGTGAAAGGCAGCCAGTTGCCTGGGGGATAAGAAGAGACTATTGCTATATGAAGGATTTGTTTCTTTGCCTCTGTCTCTCCCTAGTCACTCATATCCCTAAAATTAATATTGTATTTGAATCCAGTCCTGCTATTCTTATGCAGGCTAACATTGTTATTACTTATTATTTGGATGTGAAGTCATTTATTTTTAGTTTTGATGTCCAGGCTGTCAAGCTAAATTTCATTGTGTACTGCCACATACGATTTTTAACTGCCATTTAAACTTGATTCAAAATCCAAATTATGAAGAGAACACGTTCAAAGGAATGGGCTGACAGGAAGTATAGCTACAATTTTTATTTCCCAGGAAATCAAAGTATAGATCTTGTTATTGTTCTGTGGTGGAGATATGTGCGGTTTTCATACCTCATAATCTTTTTTGTATTGGCTGGACACTGTGATTCAGAAATAGAAAAAGGGGGGCTATTTATGCATATGAGCAGCCCTTAGGGTGCAAAACAAAGGCATTCACTTCCAGAAATGATATAGCACAGAACTAGCTCAACTGACTGTTGTAAATTCCTGAATGATTTGTACTCCATTTTCCAGTAGATTCTACTATGACGGATGGTGGAAGTAAAAATGAGGAATCTATCCCTGTAACACAAACCGTGGCTCCTTCACTGCACAGTTAATAAATCAGTCACTGCCATGTGATAATAATTACCATCCCATACTTTCGGGGTGATTCCACCTCAGTGGCATACTCGTTAGGAGCCTAAAATACTTCATATTTAAATGCATTCCAAGTAGCAAGTGCTTCATGTTTCTTTTACAGAAAATTAAAAACTCGGCTAAAATTCCATATGAGAGACTATGTCTATGTTCAGCTTTCCTATTTTTGTTCAAAGTCCTGCACTGAGCTTAACTGGGACTCTGTTGGGAGGCCAGAGGAGGTGCTAATGCTTTAAAGCTGTTGAACTTGAGCATACATTTTTATTTGTATAAACTCAATCTAATAGTCTTTCAGATATAGAAAGAGAGAGTGATTAGCTGTAATATTAACATAGGGACAGTTAATGGGGAGCCCATTAATTCACAGAAGTCCCAAAAAGGAGTAGTAAGTCACCTCCAGCCTTTCTGGTAGGCCATTACAGTTCATCCAGTCAATGTGATACTGAACCCAGTAGCAAGATTAAAAAAAAATTATACTGTGAGATATTCAAACTCACTTTGTAGAAATCAAGACATATAACTCCATTCAGTAGCTAAAGTGGTTAATCACTCGCACTATTAAAATATTTACTGAATGTCTTATTTGAAATTGGTTCTTGTTATGGCTTTCCACACTAGATTAAAGATATCTATCTCCCAGAATTTTTGCTCTTTTTTTATTGTCTTGTAATTGAGTTCTTTCTCAGTAGTTTTTAGCAAAATTAACAGATCTCTTAACATATCCCTGGTCTCTCCACCAGCTTTCTATGTGTACAGGGCTCTTTGCTTTTATCACAGGTAAGTAATGACATCAGCTACCTAAGCAGTGTTTTGTATAAAGTTAACTCCTTTTTCAGGGGGCAAGGAGGCATAGCAGTTGTAATGGGCAGCTAATATTGAGCTTTTTTAGTTCTTTTTTGGTTGGGGTTTTTTAATTATAAGAAAGGGCTGCATTTCTTTTTTTCATTTAGTATTTAGTTTGGATATTTTGTGCATATCTGTGAAGCAGTTGGGATCATCCTTTGGGATCATATCTTGATCGTTATTTACCACTGTGAATGGATTAAACATTTCTATTATCCAAGCACGCTTGTAACTTATTTCTTAGGGAAAAATGTATTAGGTCTGTTATCAACCCACGATATAAAGCATTCTAGATGTGATAGTGTGTGCAGTGGTGTTCAGCTGGACTATGTGTTCAGACACCCAGCCATGCCATGTGGGCTGGAGGTATCAGAAACCTACTCCAGCTAGGTGCCACAACACAGCTTGCCTAGGCTGCTTCTGCTTCATGAATGATGTTGCATGCTCCCCTTCTGCATTCCACATAGCAGTGCGGATTCATTCTAACTCAGAACTCTCATTATCCTTCCTGAATAACAAAATGTTCAGCATAGGAAATTGGTAAAAAGACCTACATATCCTTCAGGTTGTTAAACAGCCATATTTAGAGATCTAGTGAGTAGAAAAGGGACATGAGGGTTTTTTCTCTTAAGTTTGAGACAACTAAAGATCTTTTCACCAGTCTGCATTGATGTTACACTTTAGACAAAATTTTTTTCTGTGGAATACAGTTCCTCATCCTGTCCTCTTCCATAATTTACCTCTGCTTTCATACTGTGTCCTGCCCCAAATAGCTGTTCACTGCAGACCAGCTGATGCTACTAATACACAGTAGCCTGTATAGACAGGTCATGAAGCTTGAGATTTTGTGAAGGAGATCAAGGAGTGACCAGGTTGCTCAGAAGGGTTTTAGTGTCTCTTCATCTTTGGAGATATTGAAACCACAGCTGGATGTGGTCCTGAGCAATCTGCTCCAGATGGCCCTGCTGCGGAGCAGGGAGATTGGACCAGACAATCTCCAGAGGACCACTCCAAGTTCATGATTTCTGTAATTCAAGGATGCAGAAGAGCCATATGACTTGCAAAAGCTTTTTATAAAAAGGGTATAAACATACAAAATTCTCTATTGTCATTGTTTGGTAGGAAATAATTTTACAGTGAGATCAAATTATTAATCTCCATTACCATTTGTAAGAAATTTTATTTTGCCTCATCATGTGTGTGTGGGGAGGTTTGTTTGTTTGTTTGTTTCTGGGGCTTGAGGATTTTTTGTTTCTCCAGTTTTTTGGGGGGGTTTTTGTTATTGTTTTGTTTTGTGTTGGGTATTTTTGGTTATTTCTCTCTTTTTTTGGTGGGAGGAGGTAAAAAGTGAACATCTACTTAGCTAATTTTAGGCCATAATATTTTAGTCAATAGGAGCAGATTCAAAATATTTTCTACTAAATAAACAGTAGGTGGGTATTTAAACCAGATTTCCAAAGAGGCCAGCTACAGAAACTTTACCAACATGACCTCAAGATTGCTTTGAAAAAAAAATCCTTATTTTAAGATTAATCACAAAAAAATTCAGAGAGGAAAGGAGAGTTTCATTTTCTTGTCCTTATGGTGGGTTTTGATCCTTCCTAATCTCTAATATTAAAAATATCTTAATTCTAAATATGTTTATTTTGTCATGGTGGCTGGTTTTGTTCTATAAATGTAATGAATATTTGGAAGAAATGTTGGCTATTCTGTGGGTGATGGCTTTCCCACATGGAAGTACAGCTGTGTGTTGCTATTGTCTGGATGTTGGCTCATGTTCTCCTTTCTGTACACACTCCATTGCATGTTCCTTTCCAAAAGCATCCTTATGCAATTTATGACAGGAAGTAGCAACAGTTTTAAAACAAAAATGTTGCCTATGTTTTTTGTAGAGCTATCTTAGTTTCAGACAAACTAGCACATTGAATTCTGTATTGCAGTAGTAAAAATAATATTAGTTTTTCTAAGAATACAATGCTTAGCTTGGTGTGCAGTTACCATAATTACTTAAGAGAGGTATTGATGTGTTCGAATTAGCACTCTGTGCATTTACATACAGAGACTTGTGCATACACAGACATACACACTGAGGGTGTCATAAATTAAAGAAAATGAGGAATTGCTGTCCAGCTCAAATAGTCAAACCCCATTCAAAACTTTGGTGAGCAGGATTTCAGAGGGACTGAAAATAAAGATTAATTTATAATTACACAGTCTGTAATTAAATAATGAAAATTAATTAAATTGTGACAGTAGTTCTTTGCTTGACTACTGAATAAGTTACTTGACATTTTTCAGCAATATTCTTGGCTTTAAATTTGAACCAATATATAAAATAACAGAGAAAATACTGCACTAGGGAACATTCTATCCAGGATTTTCATAAAAGAGAGGAATCTAATATTATAGCCTGCTATTAATTAACGTTAGATTTACTATCTGAAAGACGGTGTTTAAAATTCTGCAAAATGAGACATGTTTATCTTTTTATAGTCTCTTTCTCATAATCTTCATTTTCCAAAGGCATTAAGGGACCTTATGTTTGCAAAGTGGAAATTATTAAGGGTAATTAAGAGGAAAGTTTTGTTTGACAGAGGAATTCTCATGATGTTTGGAAAGATCCGTTTGAATCTAATCTCAGTTCACACTTTGCTTTTTAGAATGAAATGCTGTGTAATGAAACCACAAACAGCCAAGTCAGACTTCAAAACTGCAGACTCTACTTGTGTCCCTTAAAAAGGAAGAAAAATTAGACCTCCCAACCTCTTGTGGATTTAGTAACTGACAAGTGCATAGAAGGTAAGATTGAATTAAATTATTACTTTGAGGACACAGAACTGAATGGAAGGTACAAACTTACACTAACTTACAATGAAAAGGTTGCAGATGGCACAGAAAAGATCCCAAAACTCAGGTAAAAAATAAACCACTTGAAATAGATGGAGACAGAGATGTTCTATTGAAGAGTTTTTTTGCCAACATAAGTTCTTATTCATAGATGAAATATCTCAACTGAAATCTTGTTGAAGTTAACAGGAATTTTGTTGATTTTTTTAATTGGTCTGTAATGTCCCTAAAACATTAATTTGTGACTAGTCAAATTGGTTGTGAATAGTCCAAATTGGGAGGCAGACTGAGGTTCCCATATCCTGGCCATGATGCAGCAGAAGCTAACAGTAACCTTGTTTGACTTGAAATTGCTTCCTACTGAGCAAATATTTGATTTTCCATCTACCAGTGTTCATTTTTCTGAGGTTCTTCAGCTATAACTGGATAGCCAGATCCTGAGTCCAGTTGCATATTCAAGATAGTCATCTGAGTCAGTGTTCCTGCTCCTCTCCTGCTCATTGAAGGGATCCATTTACAGTGGAACCCAAATGTTACTCTGTTTTCCTGCACTCCCCAGCTTGTGTTCACCTTGTGTTGCCTAAAAATTTGAGAACAAATCTGAGACATAACCAGCTCCTATCTGCCTGCTTCCAGTGAAAGAATGACCGTGCCACATTGACATCTGCCCCAGGTGCCAGATGGGCAGCCTGTGGGAAGCAGCTGAGCTGCTGATTTTTTTTTTTCCCTGTGTGTTCAGTCTAGCTCTAGAAGGACGTAATGTAGTAAATGCTCTCTTTATACACAGACTTCTAAATATATACTATCTACTATACTGTTTAGTTTGAGCCAGAAATGTATATACAGAATATAGAACTGGAAAAAAAAAAAACCTGTAAGGGAGAGGGGTGTTTCTGAGTTTCCATTCAGCCCTTTATGTTTGCAAACAGAACTTCTCTGCTCCCGGTTATAAACTCTGAGTCAGTAGCATCAGCTACAGTTTCTGTCTGGAGAGATGGAGGGAAGAGAAAGTGTCTTTCTCACAAGCTTTTCCTTTATTGGAACACTGAGGTCACCAATGTTATACTGCATGCCAGGGCAGCTGGAAATGGGACTGGATCACTGAGGGGTGGAGCAGACCTAGAGACAGGATGTTATGGCATGGGTTGGAAGTGTGGGCTGCAAGGTGCTGCTCAGTGCAGCCTTTTATTTAAGCCCAACATCATCTCTGTTTGGAGCTTTATTAACTGAGCTACAATCCTTGGTAGCTTTTCATAGCTGTTCCCCATTGAATGTGAGAGCTTCCTTTGCATACTCACCCTCTCTCTCCCCAGTCTTTACTCTTCATATTCAGTTTTCTTTGATCAGTCATCCACTATGTTTTTTAAATATTCAGCTTTTTAAAATTACCAACCACTTACATACCTGCTTAATATGTCACTTTACCAGGAAAGTAATAAGAAGATGAAAGGAGGAAAGTGACTTTTGTGTAGAAATATGGCTCAAGGTGTGAGTGGAGAAAAAAATAGTCCTACTTTATTATGTCTTATCATCTCTGAAATTATGTAGTTATTTTTCAGTCAACAAATTAACTGTGATTTTCCATCTGAAAATTATGAATTGGTTTTGGTCTACCTTTCACTCATCATATCATACCATTACAGCAAAAACTGGAGTTCATAATGATATTGTGGAAACTGCTGATCAAAGCTTGTTTACACAGACTGTGTTCACTGATTTGCCAAAGTTGTCTCATACAGATGCACTTTAATGACTATTCTCTGCAAAACTGATTTTTCAAAAAGATTCTTCATTCTGATTACTCTGTAATCTTAGCTATCCTTGAGACTGTGGGATTACATACATATTTGTTTAAAAGTATGTTCTATGTTATTATGATTCAAAATGTTCCATGAAAGGAAGATATTGAGGAAAAAAAAAAAGCTTATTCATATGGAAATATTAATTACAGCTGTAAGTCTAGTTAGTCTGATTAAAACCTTAAAAAAAGTTCTCAATGAATGGCTGTGAAAATTCTAAAATGAGGAATTTTAATTCATCAGAAGACATTCAATAGTAGGAATTAAATATATAGACTTTTATCCTGAAAATGTCTCTATTACAAATAAGTTGTATGGATATGTAGTTTTAAGATTAATTTTACATTTTAGCATTTACAAACAGGATTTGTAGGATTTTGATAGCCAAGGAACATATTTTCAAAATGTGTGACTAACAAATGGAGTGCTTCTCATCCAACTATCTTTCCTGGGAAGTTTTACCTACAAGCAAGTGTTCCCATTAGTAGAAAACCAGTGCAATTGGGATCTAAGTCTTCCTTTGGGATTTTTTCTGACATTATAAACCTCTAGTCAGATTCAAGTGTTCAACTTCTTTAAAAAAATAGTGATAAAATAGTCCTTTCTCTCCTCATAATAGGAAATTACTTTCAAAATCATACTGTGCAGAATCAAAATTCATCTTAGAACTGTAATTCTCACCATTCAAATAAGAGCTATTAGGTAAGCAAATACAAAGGAATAAAAGGAGTACTGTAAGTCAGTTTTACAAGTTTCATGGTTCTGAATTCTGCACAGTTGGACTCACAGTAACTGAGGTTTCTAGTTCACAAATTAAGGAATCTGAAATACGTTCCTATTTAAATGTTTAATGTATTTTTTTCCACTGTGTGAGACATGTTAAAGAAAGTGTAGTTTGAAGGCTATGATCTCATCTTTAATTAGCCATTGAGAGGAGCTTCTGCTATTCAGGAACCATTAATACAGTCAATCTCTTATGTTGTGAAACACACTGACAGCCATGCAAATACAAAAGTGTCTGAATATTATACACAAATGTATTCTTTTTATATTAAGTGAGTCTAGGAAGACAGGAGGCTTTCTGTGGGGAATAAAGAAATTTAATATTTCATCCTTCTGTTATAATAGTGAGTTTGCTGCTGACTGAGCAGAGACCAACAGTAGGTCTTGTGATTCTACCCTAAGAACTAAATGACAAATTTTGATGATGCAGTTAGTGCTGTTCCATCTTACTCTTCCTCAGGGAAAAAAAATACACAGTGAAAAGCATTTTTATATTGGTGCAGCTATAGCTGCATTCAATCTAGCAATTCCATTGTAATAAAAAGAGAAAATAGGAAAAATAAGTACATCATCTTGAACCAACATTACTATTAGAAAAAGTTTCCACCTTTATGCTTCTTTTTAAGAAAACAGAGAAACATCACACTGTTAGGGGTAAACTAGAAGAGGGGTTTGTGTTTGATTTGCTATTAGTTTCCAATAGCGTTCCTAAAATGAACTGGCTTCTAATTAATCTTTTCTAATTTGGATCTTTTCTTTCTTATACTTTGTTAACTTAATTTCAAATCCAAAGAGAGCAATGTGCCAAAGCAGCTCAAGCCCCAGCGCAGGCAGTAGGAACCTGGGCAGCATTTATTGTCAAGCCATGAAGGCCTGTCTGGGAATTCACATTTCAGGCAACAAGTTTCAAGAAGACCTTCCCAAAGCAAATACCTCTCTGGCCTGTAGCTGGCACTGCCATTGAAGGGTCAGAGCCATGCAATAGCTCCAGCCTTACCAGCAGGTATCTATTTCAAACAGTTGGTCCAATGATTGCTTGTACTACTGTCCTTCGGAATGAGGGGAGATCTGATGTCTTCCTCCTTACAGATAACTCCCATTGCTGTGCACTGTGAATCACCTTTCATTCACTGCTTCATAGATGTATTTACACTGCTTCTCAGATACATTTCAATTGAAAACACACATTTTTAAATACTTTTGTAGGTTTGACAACATATTTTAGAGATAGGATAATTTCTCTCTCTTGGTTTACTGAAAGATATGCCCTGTTATCAGCAATTATGCAAGTAGAGATCAGTATGGAGAAATTTAAAACAATCCCTTTGTGAGACAATACACCACTTTCACCAAGGTAAAAAAGAAAACAAAAATCTAAATTGTTTACTTGACTACTTTTATTTTTACTTAAGATTGCTCTATAAAGTGCTGATAGTATGTTCTTGTAGTATACAAATCACAAAGGAATTGCCCTTGAAAGTACAAAAAGAAAAAGATATTCAGGGGTTCATGTTTTAAACTATGCTTGTAATTCTGCTTTTTAGCTTTGAAAAAAAAGAAAATGCCATCTTTCACCTTCGCATTTTTAGGAAGGTCATGCTAATATCAGTAGCTATCAAGTAAGGTTATGTAGCTTTGTGTGGTTATGTAGGTTATTTGTCAAAATTCTTTATCAGCCTCCCTATAGAACTACTGGGGACTTCAGTGGGAGGTGAGCAGGAGCACAAGGCCTGATCATTTCTGTTTGTGAACACACTGTGCTCCTGTCAAGGAGGCGTTTCTGTCCCTTACCTGCCCATGGAGTGTGATGTGACTAGAGCAGCTGCAGGACACCATCTAGTGGTGCCGAGCCCGAGCTAATTACAGACTTAGTTTCACTTTCCTCGTCTCTTTTTAGCTCACATTCCTTCTCAAAACCACAGTCACCACAAGGGGAAATTCTGGTGCATTCAGAACTATCCAGTCTTCCCCCACTGAACAATTAAGTATCACATTGATCATGCCTTAAACGATACGGCCATCGCACCCTTCCTTCTTCTGCAAAGGTACAGGAAGGTGCTTGGCAATTTTGGGGTTTGGATTATGAGTTTGTATGGTTTGGGGGTATGAACACAGGTATTGTGGAAAAATTCCTCACAGTATTTAGAATTCTGGGTGAAACAGAGAGTATCTAAAAGTAAAATGTAAAATGTAAAAACAGTATCTAAAGATTAATTACAGAATCACAGAATGAACTAGGTTGGAAAAGACCTTTGAGATCATAAAATGTTTGCTACAGGTACCAACCATGGGGAAAGAAATATTTCATGAGATAAATAATATACAAAAAGCATTCTAGGACTGATTAATCTCTTATACTGGTCAAAATACAAAGATTTGTTAAGTAGAATTATTTCATATTTGGTATTACTAGGAAGGGAATCTGAAAAGCATTTAAGAAAAATTATTAGACAAAAGCTTTTTTCTTGTTAGAGTATTATTCCTCTAGTTAGCAAAATAGGAAACTTTGGACTATAGTGGGGTTTGGAGAATTAACAATGTTGTGTTCAAAGGCTTGATAAAGTATTCCTCATAATCCTTCATATCAAAGTCAAAATGTTATTCCCATTGTAATAGAGTTTTGCAACAACCTGAACATGTACAGTCAACACCAAAATGTTGTTCAAGCCACAGAATTTTGCAGGGTAAGATCTATGACATCTGCATAGCATGCAAGTGAGGATTTCATTACCACCTTTCATTCCTCAGCAAGGTCAGGACCTGATACGGGCAAGACACTTTGAGGAATGGTTAGGTCTGAAAAGCCCACTGACGGAGGCAACCATGTAAAAAAGATTTCTGGAAACACAACCTTCAAAGGAGAGTTGGTGGGAAGAGATTAGAGCAGGAAAAAGAAAATAGTAGGAGAGATTAAGAAAACAAAAGGAGGTACCAAGTGACTGCTACTACTGCATGTGGCAGTGGAAGGCAGATAATTTAGGGTAAGAGCCTAAAGGGAAGTTGTGCAGCACTTCACTGGTGCAGGCAAAGAGCTTGCATTTGAAACACAGAAGAACAGGAAATTGCCAAAGGGTTTTAGAAACTCGAGACAGTGGTTTAGTTAGAATAATAACGTTACTAACTGACTGAAGACTTTAAAGTGGCATTTTGAGGACAGGGGGATAGGAGAAGGTTACAATAATTGAGACAAAGTGATAACCTTAGCATGGTATTTTTGCTCATAGCTTGGGAACAAAAATAAATCCACCCTACATGCATTGATTTTTAAAATTCTCTGTAATTTTTATACTTGAGATGGCATGGATTTTGTTGTCATCTTCCAAACTTTGACAAATTACTTCTGTTTTGGTACAGCACTTCTGTAATTGTTCTACTGTGCTCAGAAAAAGTCTAATTACAAATGAAAACTAACTCCTGAGGTTTGTTCTTTTGCCTTCTTTGCTTCAGCAGATTTTAGAGGTAGATTTTGTATGTATATCTGTGTGTATGTGTTGTTAATATAAATTTACACTCTGTGTGTATGTACCTGCTCAGAAGTAGTATCAGATGCTGGTATTATTAATTTAAAAATAAGGTTTTAAAGTGTGCCAGCAAGTGTACTCTTGTGGCCAATAGGGCCAGTGGGATCCTGGGGTGCATCAGGAAGAGCACTGCCAGCAGGTCACGGAGGTGATCCTGCCCGTCTGCTCAGCCCTGCTGAGGCACATCCAGGGTGCCGTGTCCAGTTCTGGGCTCCTCAGCACTACAGTCATGGAGCTCCTGGAGAAGGTCCATCCAACAAAGACGATGAAGGGACTGGAGCATGTCTCTTACAAGGAAAGGCTGAGGGGGCTGGGGCTGTTCAGCCTCGAGAAGAGATGGCTGAGAGGGGCCCTCATCCCTGCCTGTCCCTGTCTGCAGGGAGGGCTCCGAGCAGGGACNCGGTGCGGGATCGCCCCGCCACAGCTCCCCCTTTCCTGCCCCTCCCCAGGCTCTTCCAGGCAGCCCGGCATACCGATCCCCTTCCCTCAGCCCGACCCTCTTCTCTCAACCCGACCCCCTTCCCTCAGCCCGCCCCGCGGCCCCGCCGGGCTGCGCTCGGCCACGGAGCGGTGCCAGCCGAGCTCCCGGCTCCGCCCCAGGCGGCCGCTCGGGCCCGTCGGCCAATAGCGTGCGTCCCCGCGCGCCCCGCCGGCCAATGCGAGCCGCTCACTTCCNATCAGATGCTGGTATTATTAATTTAAAAATAAGGTTTTAAAGTGTGCCAGCAAGTGTACTCTTGTGGCCAATAGGGCCAGTGGGATCCTGGGGTGCATCAGGAAGAGCACTGCCAGCAGGTCACGGAGGTGATCCTGCCCGTCTGCTCAGCCCTGCTGAGGCACATCCAGGGTGCCGTGTCCAGTTCTGGGCTCCTCAGCACTACAGTCATGGAGCTCCTGGAGAAGGTCCATCCAACAAAGACGATGAAGGGACTGGAGCATGTCTCTTACAAGGAAAGGCTGAGGGGGCTGGGGCTGTTCAGCCTCGAGAAGAGATGGCTGAGAGGGGCCCTCATCCCTGCCTGTCCCTGTCTGCAGGGAGGGCTCCGAGCAGGGACCGGGCTCTGCTCGGTGCTGCCCAGCAATGGGACAAGAGGAACGGGCACAAAGTGATGCCCAGGAAGTTCCACCTGGACACGAGGAAGGACTTCTCTCCTGTGCAGTGCCCGAGCACTGAACAGATTGGCCAGAGGGTGTGGAGTCCCCCTCAATGGGGATATTCCAGAACTGTCTGGACACAATCCTGTGCCCTGTGCTCTGGGTAATTCTGCTTGAGCAGGGAGGTTGGACCAGGTGACCCACTGTGGTCCCTTCCAACCTGACCCATCCTGTGATTCTGTGGGGGGAAAAAAAAAAAAATCCAGTTGAAATATGTTTTCAAAATGTCCATTTTTAGTAGCCTGCGAGAAACACTGACTGCAGTCCATGACTGATTACGTCACCTCTAATAGGAGGTTGGAGTTCTTGGCTCATACAGGCAGCGTTAGCTGCAAAATTTTGGAGAGGCCGAGTGGATGCCTCCGGGCACACACAGACCGTGTTCACCGAGCTGCAGCGCACCGCAGGGCGGTCTCTGTCCCGCTGCCCCTCGCTGTCCGGTGCGGGAGCGGCCCCGGCGCGTCAGGGCCCGTCCCGAGCTGTGAGTGGCAGCCGCGGCCGCACCGCCCGCCCCGCGGGGTGGTACCGGTAGCGGCGGGCGTCGATTGGCCGCGGGGGGCGGCCCGGATGTGCGGCCCGAGGGGCGGGCGGTAAATGGGGCTGTGCCGGGGGTANCACCGCGGGCTCGGGCAGCGCCGGGCGCGGGGGGGCTGCCAGCGGGGCCCGGCCCGGCGGCTTCCGACGCTCCGTCCGTTGCTCCTCGCCCTGCGAACGGCGTCGCGCTGCCGTGTCCGGCTTGGCCGCCGCCTCGGCGGGAAACACCGCGGGGACCGCTCGGGCTTTGCAGGACTGCCCTTAACCTCGCGTGACCCCCCTGGCTGACAGGTCCCTCTGGAACGCCTTGTGCTGTGGGCCTCGGCCGGCCATCGCCCCCTGTCCCTTAGGCTGCTGTATTTAAGAGCAGGTCTCGTTGGCGTAGATTGCAGTTTCCTAGAGGAGTGAGCTCGTAGCAGCAGGTGTTGGTATGGAACGTGTAACTCGCCTGTGGAAGAAGAGTTGGCGAACAGGCTTGACTGGTCAGTGTTCCTGTTCGTCGCCACCAGCGGCTCCTGCGTTGTCCGGCAGATTAATGTGTGGGCGAGCGAGGGCCTTGGGTCCAAAGGAGATCAGGAGTGGCTGTGCTGAGGAGAAATAAGTTCCAGTGTAAACTGGCAGCTGCAGTTGCTGGACAAGCACATAATACTCTGTGTTCAACATGCACTGTTCTCTGGTGCTCTGCTGAAGTAGCTCAGTTTGTTCTCAGGTGTAGGAGTGGTTCCCTTTGATTTGTTGACGTTTCCAGAAAATCTTTAGAAGAGTGTTCTGTTCCAGGCAGATAAAGTTTTTTTCACATTGCTTTAGTGTTGTGTTTGATCAAATAACTGTTGGTGAGAGGAGAAAAATATGACACATACTGTGACAGTGGGTAAAATGAGACATTTTTTTATGAGACTGCCTAATGTAGAGGAAGAAAAGGTGCAAAAGCAAAGTACTTAAATGTTATGGTTTTGCTAGTGATAACTTTGGTTTTTTGAAGCCTTTTAGAGTGCTGATGAAGTATCAGGTGACTTTACACTTGCTCTGACTGCTGGCATATATTGTGTACCTGGAGAATGTGGACATGAAGTTATGCCTGGCAGCAGGTGACTTTTGGTCCAGTGTGATGCTGTGGATAAGTTAAAAGGCCTTTCCAAGAAGCAGTATGTGAAGTAATGTTTCTTTGCAGGTTTGTGTTTTACCTTTGTTTAGCTGCTGTTTTACTAGAAGGAAAGCACTAGAGAAGGTAGCCGTAAAAAGCCCGTGGGAGGAGCACAGCTTAGGAGGGTTGCTGTTAATTGCTATTCTTAAAGCAGGAGAAATTAGTAGAATGTACTACTGAGTGGCACACTGTCGAGCCTCTTCTGGATGAGGTACTGTGAATGTTGACAGTGTGAAAGAAGAAAGAGGGGGGAATGGCTTTGAGTGTTTTTATCCCCTTTCCATAGAATGAGGAGAGTGTATTGGGTTATTTTGGGAAGCTGATGGTTTTAGTAGTTACAGCACTGTAAGATGCTGCAATGGTGGGTGTCTTGGGGTAGACACTGAGCCCTGTGTAAGAGTGAATGCCTAAACTGCCTAGAAATTCCACTTAATGATATCGGGACTCAACTCTCCTTTGTCTGCTGCAGACATAGTGAGAAGTAGGATAGGCAGTCTAATGTAAATTTGCTGTTACTTGGTTATTGTTTTTAATACTGGTTTTAATAATTTTTGTGATTAGTGGTGGGTAATAAATTGCAAGGTGAAGGTACTAGTGAGCATAAGCAGTTGTGGGTAAGTTTCGTTTAGAGCTAAGATTCTCCACTTCCATGTTGCATAGGAGTGAATGTGATTAGAAATAAACTCTTAAAACACCTCGAAAGGCTTCTTAAATGACCCTCCTCTGGGAAGCTGGTACTCTGAGGTTCTGATTTCTCCACTGTAAATAGTGTTTTAACAGACGTATGAGACTGGAGGCAGTTCAACAGTAAATTTAGGACAATACTGTGTATGATTTATAACTGGCAAGCAACTGGATAGAAGACGTCTGTGCAAGAGAACCTCTGGAAGTTATTCTTTAGCTTAACTACACCTAAAATAATGTTTTATTTGCTCTTAATAGCATGTAAGTAGGCACGATAATGAAAGGCCTTTCAGCAGAGCTGGAAGTGTACTGAGATGCATAGCTGCTTTCTGAAAGGTGGATCTGCTGACTGAACTGCATCTAACATCAGTTACCAAGCTTCCAGAAAAGTTCCCTGTTTCCTTGGGAATAGGTTGGGCTGGTTTTTATCTACATATGTCATTCTTTGGCCTGCTGACTCCTGTTCTCCTGTCTCTGGTTCCAGGATAATGCAGCCTGTATTACCTAGTCATAAAAAAAACCAGCCCAAAACAAACAAAATAATCCTGCCCCAATCCCATAATCACTCTAGATTCCAGCTAATTGTCTTCCAACTTGTACCTCAACTTCCAGCACTTTTCCCTCTTGTCAGAGGCCGAGCACTCAGGTGCACTTTGTGCGTCAGTTCCTCCGCCCTCTGGTTACACCAGAGTTTCCCGAGGAAATGTCTCGTACCTCCTGGCCCAGCGTCTTCCTGTCTTACTTAGTCTGGCTGGTTTGATGGAAAAGGCCTGTGGCACAGCCCTCTGGCATGACTCTGCTTTCCAGACAAGAGATGGGGAAAAGTGAAAACATCTTCTCCCTGCTCTCACAGGGCAGTAGCTGTGCTTTGACTTTCTCTCTTCAGTGGCTCAGAATGACGTAAGACTGGCTGCTGAAGAGGAAAAGTACCTGGAGGAACCTGTGGTATATAGGAATGTTTGAGATGATTCTGGGTGGGGAAATTAATTATTTTCCATCACTTTTCAGAAAGGTCCTTGCATTGTTTTGAATGCATGGCTGCTGCATAGCCTAGAAGCCTATGATTTGATATTAATGTTTCTTTTAAATATTTAGCATTCCTAGACTTTCTTAGGATAAATTTTCTGGGTTTGTTGTTGGTTTTTTTTTTTAACAAGATTGGCATTTATTTTAATTTTAGGAAGATTTTGGTCATCATGTTCCCATTTTCTCTATGAGCTAATCAAACCAATGGTGAACAGATACTGCCATCCTTACTGTAATAAAAATGTAGTGTTGACCACAGTAGAAACCTATGCCACTGGCTGTGTCTCTCTCCCATGCCATTAATTTTATTGATCAATGTTGTGCAACTTTCTATTAAAGAAACTGAGTAAAGTTTCAAAACCTTAGTTGATGGAGCCAAAAATGGGAGGGTAAGATGAGGAAGGAAAGTAGGAGAACTGGAGAGGAAAAAAGAGTGGAGGCAATAGGCCATGCCAGACAAGAGGTGCTATAGATCAGAGTTCTTCAACAAGCAATAGCAAGGCTTTAAATAAAAAAGAGAGAGAGGAAAGCAAGGACATACACAGTAGATGACACTGAAACTCCAAATACTGCTGAAGTCCTTGTTATTGAGCTGCTGATCTAAAGAGCACTAAGCCTTAGTGCTCATAATGAAACCATTAAATAAGCTACAGAGAAACTTCTGTGTTCTATGGCTTTGTCTGTTCCTGGTGGTGTTCCAATGCAGATGAAAACAAAATGACATGTACGTGATGCAAACTCAATGAAAGGATCATCTCTGTCACCAGGAACGACAGAGAATTTCTCAAACTGGGACACTTCAGAAATGTGCAAAGTCAACAGTGTCTGCGAGGGACAGCACTTAGCAGGGTCCTAGTTCTGTCTGGTGCTGGGTTGAAATGGGGAGGTGAGAGCTTTAATATTTGCACATATAGAAGGTCTTCCTTAACTGTGTTGAGCCAAGAGATGATTCTTTTTTTCTTCTCGTTGGCAAAATGAACATGGAATGCAGAATGTAGTCTTTTTCTAGCAGAAAGAAGGCAGAGATTCATGTGGAAAAATAGACATGTGTTATTCTTCTGGAGCATATACTAGTGCTTTGGCATTTTTAACTATTGTCAATCTTACCTACATGAAGTTATCTTCTGAAGTTACAGAAATATAATGCTCACTGCAGAATTAGATCTGAATCCTCTTTATATATTGAGTCCTGTGTATCTGTTAAAATGCATGTTCATTCCGTTTGCTTTTAGGGTATCGATCCGAAGGACACTCTGAAGACACAGAAAAGTTGCAGCCCTTTATTTGGAATACACGTTATGAACCCTTTCTGGAGCATGTCTACAGGTTCTGTGCGCAAGGTATTTAATGAATGGATGGCAGAAAGTGTTGTCATGCTTGGGAGGGGTGGTAGCAGTGCTGGAAAAAAAAATCAGGTGATCTGCAAGTAGTGTTTTACTGTGTATTTATCCCGAGGGTTGTGATCACCTTCAGTAAAAGTGGAAACTGGCTTTGAGCTGTGTTAACTGGAATGGGCCTGTGCATAGAGTCTACTCCAGAGCTTGTTGGCTTTTCTTATCTGAAGTATCTTTAAATAGGAAATGTGAACAAATGTGTTCAAGTGGTTGAAACACTTTTTTCTTAGGACATTTTAGTGACTTATAGAGAGCTTAGCCGGGTGCAGTGAGCTTTGACAGACCTATGCCTCCATAGTGCTGTTGCTACTTGAGGTTGCAGCAGTAATAAAAGCATGGGAGTTCTAGGGTTAATAACTTCTCAGGTGTTCAGTACTAGGGTAGATTGTGCAAGTTTGA
Organism: Edolisoma coerulescens; assembly: GCA_013397115.1. Classification (NCBI taxonomy): domain Eukaryota; kingdom Metazoa; phylum Chordata; class Aves; order Passeriformes; family Campephagidae; genus Edolisoma; species Edolisoma coerulescens. The sequence continues at coordinate 3,427,133 of VWZW01000978.1, read as the reverse complement.
TCATGAAGTATTGTTACTAGTCCAGGTCTTGGGCACTTCAAAACACTGTAGCTTAGATCCTGCCTTTAGTCACCACACATAGCCTAAGCACAAGTCTGTAGCCTGCAGATTTGTCTTGGCAATCTATGGAATGATTTTGGGGTCTGTGTGTAGTACAGTGTTTGCTGGCAGTGGGTTTTTTTTTTTTTCTTCTAATAAAAAATAGCAAAGGCATAAAAAGGTTCCTATGGTAAAACTATTTAAACTTGATACCACTGCCAAGTGGTGATTCTTTCACTGTGGGAGTGAGCTATAGGATCAGTTCCAAGTGGAATGTTGATGTCTTAAGCACAGGCAGAAAGTGAAATACATGAAACTTTGGTTTTTTATCTCAGTTTTACTACACTACTTTTAAAGAGCCTTTGAAGTCTACAGTGTAAGGATGCTTGTCAGTAGAAATGATTTATCTTGATGCACTGTGTGCTAGAAATAGATTGACTTGTAAGCTGATGTTGTATACTGTCTGGTTTCAGGTTCTAAATAAATGTAAGCCTCCTTAAGCATTTGTCCTAATCTGCAGATTTCCTGTCCAGCATTGAATACTTCTGTACTTGTAGGTTGGGTTTAACTGAACAAGAGCCTATTTAAAAACAAAAAGGCAAGGGAGCCCCCTCCCATGCCGTCCCCCAAGCAATAGAACACCAAAACCCAAGATATGTTTCATTGCCCTAACTTGTAATTGGCATAATTTGGGTTTAAACCTGCGTTAAAATATGTTTGTGTGTTAAGTGTTTCTGAAATATGGCCTGTGATCTCATGGCTCTCCTTTGATTTGACAGAGATCTGACGCTGAAGAGAAAACTTTGAGTGGAGAGCTGCGAACCAGTCCCCTGCGAGCCTCTGCAAAGAAACAGTTGCCTTCTATCCCAAAGAATGCTGTGCCAATAACCAAGCCTGCTTCACCTGCCACCTCCTCCCAGTCCACAAATGGAACCCACGCTTCTTACGGGCCTTTTTATTTGGAGTATTCGCTTCTTGCAGAATTGTAGGTGTTCACTTTTGTATGCCACTGGGCTTATGCTCCAGGGGGGAAAAAACACTGCAGGGGCCTAGTTCTTGCATGGTGCCTCTGCCATAGTCCTTGAAGGCAGGAAAACATCGTCTGCAAAGTTCTTTCTCTGGAGCAGCAATCTCAATCTCTTGAGGCAGAAAGGGAAAAGAAAGTGAGATGAGATTTTTAAGGGGCGTTTTTAGATGTCATTCTCTGAGTTATTCAATTTCTCAATCTTGAAGTAAACACATTGTGAGTTTGGGTATCCTGACCAGTTATCCTAATGGCTTTTTCGTCAGAAATACCAAATATTTGAAACAAGTATTAAAATAGAAGCAAGCAGATGTCGAGTGGGAAGATGCTCATGAATATATGGTGCTATCTAATGGAGCTTGGATGTGGGAGCTTCCTTCAGTTGTCACATGAAATGCTTGAACACCACCTGATACAGTTGGTCAAGTGGATGTTGGAAAGACTATATTCATTTCTGTGATATTTAATGTGAAACTTATGAGGGAGGAGTTGCATTTGACCCAATCTAGTGATTTGTTGGCTGCTGTGGGAGCATAGAAATCTCTGTCCTCAAAACTTTCTAGTTATATAACTGGTTAGTGCTACAAAGCTGAAGGGACTTCCTCTGTAACAGACATACTGGATTCCCAAGTATGTAGTGCCTTTTGGAATGAAATCCCTGGAGTCCTTATGCAACACTGAGTCTCAGTTCTTGTATTTAACTGTTAAATTGAAAGTGAGAACTCTCAAAACATTTATCTCTTTCTCAGGGAATTGACCCTGACCTTTTAACTCAAGAAAGATGTTTTCCTTCTGAGTAAATATATTGGTACTATAATACAGATTCATTATTAGGGAACTAATAACAAATACTAGGGAAATTGTAAGCAGAGAACTGTGTTAATGTTTTGCTTTAAGGTTGGTGTTTATTTGTGCGAGCATGTAGAGTTCAGTTTAATGGACCCACGTACCAAGTAACTGGAAAACCTGTGAAGTTAGTAATTTGGTTTTTGGTTTGTTTTGGCCGTTGCCAGTGTAATTTCAGCTTGATCTGCAGCACAGTGTCATCTAGAACTGAAAAGCTTCTTGTTTAAAATTGAGGTTGAAGTTTGGTCACATTTCAGCAGCAACTACAATTGACTGTGAATCTGTGTTGAAAATTACTTAATTGTATTTTTTTTTTTCTTCCTTACTTTGAAATTGGGGATTCAGTAGAAAATTGTATATTTCTGTACTGACATACATTAAATGCATCTACTGAGGGAAGAGTTTATTGCTGCTTCTCTATTTAGTTTTATCCAGAGGAACAGTGTTTTCTGTTAGTAAGTCTTTAGTAAGTCTTTAGGTGGAGTGCTGCGAAAAGCGGGAGGGAAGGAGTGTGATTTCACTGTATTTGTCACCTCCTTCAGTGAGCAGCCTTGGGAATTGAGAGTAAGTTTGTGGAAGAAGGCCCTGTTGGGCTGTGGGTGGTACATTCTGGGTTTGCTGTGTCAATGTAGTTGTGGAGCTCTCTGAATGCTGACTCTGATTGCAGTACCTTGGTTGTGAAGCAGAAGTTGCCAGGTGTCTACGTGCAGCCCTCATACCGATCAGCATTAAGTAAGTTTAAACTTTACTGTTAAATTTTTTTATATATATACATTTTGAAATTCTTTCACTCAAGCAAACTTTCTCACTTGCAGTGTGGTTTGGTGTAATATTCATAAGAAATGGGCTCTACCAGGATGGTGTGTTTAAGTTCACTGTCTATATTCCTGATAATTACCCGGATGGAGACTGCCCGGTAAGTGGTTGTGTCTTGGCTTTTTCTTCTTTCCTAGTGGTATAAGTATGGATTTTTGTTAAAGCTGATACACCAGTTAGCTTCTCTTTTCCTTGAACTCATTTTGTTCACTTGGCTGGGCTCATTTGCTGTTTCTTGTACACATTTGCAAACCGCTGTGGAGGAATTACATTACTCTGATTACTGAGACTGGTGTAGAGTGAACTTCCTGAGGTCAGGTGCAGTACAGTGTTAAGTAATCAAACAGTTCTTTTCCTCCACTCTTGATTTGCTACTTCCTCAGCAGGAAGTTAACATTGAAACACTTAAAGAGGTATCAGAATTCTGAGTAGTGATATAATGGAATGTAAAATCCAGACACTGGTGCTATGCTTGCTGTAATACTGCAGGATTTCTCTATTGTCTCTTCTAAATCACGTTGAAACAAAGAACTAAAAATTTGAGGAGAACGTGGTGAGGCAAAGGGAGAAGGAGATAACGCCATACTGCTTATCTTCCATCTCTGCTTTCTCTTTTTCTCTTTAGTGAAAAGTTTCCAAGTTACTAAACCAATTTAAAAATAAACAAATATTTTATGGCAGTCTGACTCTTTAGAGCAGCTCACCCTCTTGGCCAAACTTCTTTAAGAGGAAGATTTGAGGGCAGGTGCACACAACTGCTGTGTTGGGTAGCTGCCCGCTTGGTGTCAAGTTTTACGTAAAGCTATCATCTTTAAAAGAACACAACTAGTAGGAAACAGTGCCTTTTAAAGGTTAGACTTAGTATCTCTCAGTCAGCCAACATTCTTTTGCTAGAAGAGGGCTTTAGAAAATTCCTCTTGAAACTTAAGTTTTCTTTTGGAAGAATGTGTGAGCACTGGAGGAAATGAGCTGTACAGAGCTGAAGACACCAAGGTGTCACTGCACAGTTTACTTAAAAATGAGTAGGATAAAAAAAGTATCAATTGTAGCTCAAGTATGTAAAAAGCTTTCAGTCACAAGTAGCTAAACCAGAAAAACTCCTTTAATCTGATCTTATCTGATATTGTTGCCTGTGTTGGCACTAGTGCCTGTGCAGTTAACTGGATTAGTTTCCTGATTTGGTGATAACATGTGAGAGAGGACAAGACCCTTCATGTTACACAGGTGTGTTGGGTTACAGTTTCACAGCTGGTAGAAATCACTTGCAGTTACTTTCTTTTAATACAGTAACAGCTAATTAGTATTTGGAAGGAACATCTGACTGACCATCACCCAGTAATGTTGGCATTAGGACTGAAGTTGTCATAATGAATTTTCTTTTTCTAATGCAGCGCTTGGTTTTTGACCTGCCTGTCTTCCACCCACTAGTGGACCCTTTATCTGGTGAACTGGATGTGAAAAGAGCATTTGCAAAATGGAGGTTAGTGCTGACGAATTGATGCATAATTTGAAAAGTTTGTTCTGTTCTTCATTGTGCTTTTCTCTTTTTAGGCGAAATCATAATCACATATGGCAGGTGTTAATGTATGCTCGCAGAGTCTTCTACAAGATTGATACAACCAGTCCTCTGAACCCTGAGGCTGCAGTGCTGTGAGTATCTTCCATGTGTATAGGCATGGCCTCTTAAGAGATTTTGGCATAGACTTGCAAAAACAAGAGGTTTGTAAAATTGTCTGTCCTCTCGTGGTCTCTGCCTCCAGGCTTGGTTGTGTTAGGAACTCAAGTTGGGACTTTGCCAAGTCTGTCTGTGCTTCTAGAGCAAACTCGTGGCTCCTTGCAATTACTTAACACTACTTACTTCTGTCTTGCAGATATGAAAAGGATGTTCAGCTGTTCAAAAGTAAAGTGGTAGACAGTGTCAAACTATGCAGTAGTCATTTATTTGATCAGCCCAAAATAGAGGACCCCTATGCAATCATGTGAGTACTCTGAGCAAATTCACCCTGTCCTAATGTTTCGAGAACAAGTTTTGGTGTAGTTGCTGATGGCAGCCTTTCTCTGTCAGGCTAACAGATCTGCTTTTTTTTAGAAAAAAATCTCAAAACAATAACCAAACAAACCTCAGAACAAGCAAAAAGCCCTGAAGCGCCCACCTCCCTCAAGCAGAAATGCCTATGAATTAATATTGCTTTCTGGCTTTCCTGAACTCAGTTTGCATGTCTGTAGCTTTGGTCAGAGTTTTAAAATCCTTCTAAGCTTGCCTGCATGGGGCATGGAGCAGTCAGCTTCATGGTGAATATGAGTAGTTTTTCATGTCACACATTCTGAATTTCCAGTTCTCAATACAAACAGAAATGAAAACCTAAACATTTATTGTTGAAAAGGTCCATGACAATATGAACTTAGTTGTTAACTGTATGTTTTAACACTGAATACTCATTTATAATTTACTTAAAATTCAACAAACTAAGCAAAGGAAAATCACTGCTTTCTGCTCTGTCTGTGCTGTAGTTTGCAAAAATGCGAAGTAAGAGTTAACTATACTTTTTCCATAGTTTTTCTCCGTGGAATCCAGCTATACATGATGAAGCTAGAGAGAAGATGTTGACTCAGAAGGTATGTGCAAAGTTCACATTCTCACTCTAGGAAGGGTTTGTTGCCTGATAAAGGAAGACAGATTCTCTGTGTACTAGAGAGACTTTTTTCCACCCCTCTTCTGGCTCAGCAGGAATGCTGAACTGCTCTGGTCTCCTAACGAAGCAGTTATGTCACTGTTCTAACTTCAGTGTGTTAAGCAATTAGTCACTTAGCCAGAAAGCTTTGTTAGTACAACTCTTGGCACACAGCGGATTATTTTTTGTTTATGGATGGGAGAGACGAAGAGATTCACTGGCTGCCTGTTAGCTTGTCCTGCACTTGTCATGGCTGTTACCATTTCTGCATTACCTGACAATCTCCAGCTTCTTTGGTTTCTTCTGTTGAGAGATCTTTCATTACTGAATCAAAGCTTCAGTGCTTTCTTCTCCTTTCAAAGTTTCTGAAGCAACACAAGCACAGTCCCTTGCTCACTTCTCTGATGCTGCTGATTTCTAATGAGACAGCAGCTCACCAAAAGGTGCTGAGAGTTCTTTCTGTCACAGAGTGCTCTTACTGACAGAGCAAGAACGTGTTGGCTCATAGAGCTTTCACCTGATGGGTGATGGGATGTGATTTGGGGTGGGGGCTGTTCATGTTTTGTTTTCTTTTCTTTTTTAATTACTGCTTTGCATGTGACAAGAGCTGGTGCACAGCAATTCTGGGTCTGTGCTGAGTGGCCTGACAAGTCAATCCACTTGAAGTACAAAGGGATTCTGAAACAGTGGCTGCTGTCTTAGCTGGACTGGCAAGGAATGCACTCTGAGTGTTTTAGTTACTGACTTGGGCTAAAGCTGTGCTATGGATTGCTGGGGTTTTGTTTAATGAAAAAAAATTTTTTGTCAGTTCAAACTTGTCTTCCACACTGCAAGCTTTATCTCATGTTCTTGCATGTCTTCTGGCATGAATTAGGTCTTTAAATTGATCTTAATACGATACACTGCCTGAGCTCAATGTGGCAGTGCTCCCAACTGCCAGTCACATTACAGCCTTGGAACACACAGGAAAGTATTTTGGTCAGATTGACTTCTTGATGTTCTTACAGAACTTAAGAAATACTTTTGACACTTCTTTTCCTCCTCCCTTTCTCCTTCATTCTTCACCTCCTTCTTTCTTACTCTTTAGATCAAAGAGAAGTAATAGGTTAAGGTGCCTGAAATGGAAAGGGTCTGATGTCATCTCAGAGACTGATAGCAAACAGTGACTTTTCTTTTGTCCTCTTTTCTTTGGAGATACCTGTTGATTTCTTTTTAAGTGAAAACGAACATCTTCAGTAACTATTGCATCCATGGTACTTGGTAGGAATGGCCCAACTTCTGTGCCGTAGGGGATTTGTCCCAGAATTCCAGTGTAGCTGAGAACATTCCCTGTAAAAACAAGTTCTCAGATCTTCCTACAGCCCTGGATCCTTTTTATTACCCCTGTGATTCCTATTCCTTGGGAAACGGCTAGGCTATTCTGGAGCTGCAGCCCAGGAAGGGCAGTGATGTCCCAGTTCTCTGCTGAGCACGTGGCTTTTCCAAGGTGTGGTTCCTGTGTGCAGCATGGGAGAGGCAGCTGCCACTGCCAGGCTCAGGCTTAACTCATCCCTCTTGTTTGCTGTTGTCCAACGTGTTATGGCAGGTCTGTCACACAGTGTCACCTTTGGCACAAAGCATGGGGAGGGGCAGAAGTGCAGGTTCTCTTTTCTTGCTGCCATAATTTACTTTGTCAAGCAAAAGACTTTCTGTGGTACAACCAAGTCTGCTCATACAATTATCACTGTCTAGAGCTCAACACACCATTCCAGGTTTGATGTAGTTGTCATATACTATTAAAATAACCCTGCAAGCTCTTCTGCTGCTTTGGCCAGCTAGAGTAATGTCTTATTTACTGATCTCTTTAACTACTTTGAATGTACCGATGCTCCAAGTTGTATCTTTGTTCTTCAATTTGAAGCTTTTTTTGTTTTCTAAATTGCAATAGTCAGTTTAAAATGTTTGTTGGTAGTTACTGTTCAAGCATTTAACTGTGACAAGTGCTCAGGGAAGGGAAGGACCATCCTTGGAAAGCATTAGGGAACTCCCAGGTTTAGCAAAGGCATTAATTGCTACTTTGGCAGGTTAATTTGGGTTCCCAACCACCTGTGGGGTGCAGTGCTCCTCCCCAGCACGCCCAGCAGCGCCAGGCAGAACTACAGGTGCAGTGTTGTGGGAGGGTTTGGATTGACACTTGTTTCTGCAGAACCACAAAATGTGGTGAAGATCAGTGCAGTGATTCTGGGCTGGGGCCTCCAAGCAAAAGGAGTATCCTTGAGTCTTTATGGTGGGATAGGGCAGCTGTACCTGAGTTAAGTCCTTAGAACCCCTGTGTTGTTAGGGTAGTTCTGCAGATGCCACACACATTCCCAGAAATGAAACCAGTGGCCATCTTACTATTCCTCTTTGAGGAGAGGAAATGGTGCAAGCATCTTTTGTGCTTATATTTGCTAAAGGTAAAATGGATGGAGGGGGAGTTGAGAGGGTTTGGGTATCTAAAAATTGTAACTTCAACTTTGTTCTCCCCAGAAGAAGCCGGAAGATCAGCACTGCAAAAGCATGCACGTCTCTGGCCTGTCCTGGGTGAAGCCTGGCTCAGTCCAGCCCTTCAGCAAAGAAGAGAAGACGATGCCCACTTAAGCTGTCCTGGACACTGGTGCACAAAACACTTTCTGGGGGTGGAGGGAATGTAACGGAGGGAGAAACAGCAAAGCAGCAGTTTCCTTCTTGACTACGGATTAGTAAAACCCGAACGGTAGCAGTGACTCCAGTAAACCTCTTCAATGGATTACTGACTCTTAATGTTTTACATATGCATTAGGTTTTAAAGGCTTGCCTGGAGTTTGGAAGTCTCTCTTGAACACTACAGTACTTCTACCTGAAGACTGTCTAGGGTGGGTAATTCCTCAGGGCTCTGAAATGCCTGGAGGTTTTGGGTTGGTTTTTAAGCTTTTATTTTTTCCCTCCAGGAACAGCAGTTTTTTAAAAAAAAAATCTTAAATTACTGGCGGAAATATTAGTATTGGAAATACGATGCCAGAGTTAAGCTGTGTTCATGTAAACTAATATAGCAGAGTTAAACACTATATTTAATGGTTTTAAATACTTTTGGTTTCTATTGTAAATATGTTAGGATTTGAAATTGTAAATAGACGGTTCATTGACTCCATTTAGCACTTTCCAGAAGTAAAGCTGGGGATGATGTACGATGTATTATTGATTTGTAAATGGATACTGTCACTAAAGCACACATTAGTCTGACAGAGGGAAAGTAGAATGTCAGGCTTGTTAGACTTTTAGTACAGAAACACTAAAATCAAAGCTTTTAATGGTGGTCTCTTGAGCTAATAAAATCTTTGAGGGTTTTACATTCCCTAGGTGTCTAGGGGATTTCTTAGGATAGATTGACTAATGTGTGTTAATAGTGACATCTTAAAATAAAAAGAAATCATGCTCTAGCTTTTGTCCCTGTTAGTGTGTGCTGTGGATGTGTTAGTGAAGAGTGGGAGCACCTGGTACCTACACAGGTACTTGTCTGCATCATAGGTGTTTGGGATGTTCATGGGATGCCAGGAGCAGCTCTGTACATAGGAGACTCGTGTTCCACACACAGGAAAACCTCTGCAAAACACAAGTGAACTTGGGACAGACTCTTACTTTTCACATGAGTTTTCCTAATGCCACAGCCTGGTGTGATGCCTTTTCTTGCCTCCTGGGATTGTCCTATCAAAATCTGTAATGTTAACCCTTGGAACTGGGCTGCTTTTCCTTTGGCTCCCCTTGCCTGTACTGGTGGATTAGTGCCACCCCAGCTGTCTCGGAACAGCCTGTAGTGACTCGTGTGAACATGAGATGGAGTTTCAGGAGGGTGGGCCAGTGGTGTGATGTGGGGTTTGTGTTGAGTTTGTGTTTTTGTCTGACATGCTAAATTCACTTGTTGTTAACAGCCTTTCGCTGTTCTCTTTGAGAGCAACTTCTTGGCTTCTAAGGAAATAGACAAAGACTTCCCCAGTAGTGTCATACACTCAGTAACAGGAACACGAGATGGCTCTGTGGCACTTGCTCGGTCAGTGTTCTGAGTGCCATTAGTGCCCCATTAGCCTCAGTATTCTGGATGCCTGGCATGTAATGAGCAATTGGAAGTGCTTTGGAATTGTCATGTGCCTGATCTGAGTTTGCAGTAGAGGACAGGAATGGAGGAACTGATCTGAAGGTGAGTTTGTATTGCCTGGAAAAGCGGTGCTGTTTGCCTTTCAAGGAAAGGATGTGGGAAGAGTTTGAGGGTGTATGTACTGGCCTAAACCACTGTGAAATGAGTTCTGTTGCTGCTGTTGTTCTCTAACTTTCTTTGGGAAGGCTGAAACTGAAATTTAAATGCTTCAGATTTAGCATGGGCAAGGTTTTAATTAAAGGACTCCTGGTGTGAAGCAGATGAGGGGCCCGACCTTGTGCTGAGCACGTGAACTGCTTGGGCAGGGGCTGGCCTGGAGCTAAACCAGACTCTGACAGTTCCTCTTTATTCAGTTTTATGATTATTCAGAAGCCTCTGTAATAAGTCACTGACTTGTACATTTCCTAAGCCACTTAGGTGAAGGATTGGTGTGGAAGTGAAATCCCTTCTAATCTTGGGCTGCTCTTTGGTGTCAGCTGCAGCGCAGCCCCAGCTGCCAGTGCTGCTGTTGGCCAGGAGACACCAGAGTTGGCAAGAACAGTGCCCAGGAGGAGTGACAGGATAATGCTGTGAAGGTGATGGTTATTGGAGGAAGTTTTGTTTCTCTCTGAGCTGTCACAAACCCCTGCAAGGCTGGTCACTAGGTTGGATTGCTCCAAGCTAAATCCAGCTAACAGCAGTTTGTTGAGAATAATTTTATTTCTTTAGAGAATGTAGAATTTTGTTTAGTTTAGAATGAATAATCTGAAAACATATTCTTTTTATTAGACTGGGAAAGGAGAGAGAATGCTGTGTATTTCTGTAATCAGATTTGTATATTAAAAGCTGTTCCCGGAGCAAGGTAGGTGAATGAGTACTTGAAACAGTGCCATGGAAATCAAATCCTTTTCTCCTGGATTGTGCTGTGTTTTTCCTAGAACAGGTACATAATTTAATGAAAGACTAAGGTCTGGCCAATACTTTTAAGAGGGGGATGTTTCTGAATATCATGTTTGAAATTCTGAACTCTGTAAAGAACATTTCCAAGAGATCTGTTAAGTTACACCAGTGGAGTTTCCTGCTGAGGTTGCAGTTGGATTTCAACCAAACCTAAGTCATGAAAGAAATTATTTGAAGCCATTTCAGTTGTTTATTTTTCTTTTAATATCAAGTTTATATGCCTTTTTTTTTTCCTTTGGAACACCTCTGTTGAAGTATTTTTTGGGGTTTTTTTTTGGTTTTTTTTAGCATTTGCTTCAAAGCATAAACTGCAACTTGTGTCTTTATTTACAGCTGACGTTAACAACTTGGTTTCAGAAAGGGACAGAAATAGCAGTGGATGAAACAGTATCAGGCCCCCTAGGTAAAAATGCAGGGGAAAACCAGTGCATCCTTAGCTGTACAAATACAGCTGTACTTAGAACGTTTAGATATTTCCCTCAGTTGCAATGTGAGTACACAGCACATTGGAAATAATTCTGCTGTCATTGGGTGTGTGAGATGTTGTGTTAAAAGCTCCTGCAGGGAAGGCAGAGCAGATTGTTCTGGAGCCCTCCTGTCCTGTGCAGTGAGACAGCCACCCTCCTCCTCCTCCTCTGCCAAGGGAGCAGGAGCTGGAGCTGGGGCATTCCCTGGCACTGCTGTCCCTGTCAGGCCCTGCCTGGTGCCTTCTGCTGGAGCAGTGGGAGGGGACATGCTTGGAACAACCACAGTGACTAAACCAGGGCAGGAGTAAATCCTTTCCCTTGTGGTGTCACTAAGACATGTGATTATTTATTTATTTTTAAACCCTTAATTGCAGTCCTTGCTGCAGACTTTTTAGCTTTGCACACACAATGCTTTTTCACACAAGAACATAAAACTGTGAGTTTATAAAGTCTTTATTGAAAAATACAATTGCAATATTTTCATACAAAGTGAAGTAAATGGAACATAGTAACAACAAGAATTGTCTGACACTTCCATAAATATTTTTACAGAAACATCTACACAACTTCTGGCCTTCAGCTTTTTGTTATGCAGGTAAGAAAAACCATGTTTTTATTTTACTTTAGTTGAATTTACAGTGGAATTAAGTCTTAAATTTTCCTATTATTTGGAAGAGCAGGAATGACTGAAAACAGAGCTTTTAGCTTTTCCTTAGAAAGCCTTCTGGAACCTGAGTGTGCCACATTTTACATGAAGAACACCCCCTCCCCAGCAGAGAACTGCCATCCTCTACTGTGGGAGAGGGTTGATGCTTTCCTAACAAGTCTGGTATTTTGGAACTATTTTAAATGAAAACAAGTGGTAAGTGTAATATGCACCACCTGCTGATCCTGTTAGTAGGGGAGGGATTTCTCCCAGGCAGCCTCCTTTAGGCCATTTAAAAAAACCAAAGCAAAACACAAAACCAAACTCCCAAGCCCTGTCCTTTAAACACAAAATATCCAAGTATGTTTTAGGAGATGGGCACTATGTTCCTGCTGCTGAGTGAGCAAGGGATACAGTGCCTGACTATCAAGAAAAGCAACAAGCATATAAAATTCCTTGAAAAAAGTACACATCCCTGGCTTCCTGCATTCATTGCTGCATATACAGCGAGTTACAATGAATTCTGAATGCCATTTGCTGACAAGAGGAGCAATGGGATGTCAGAGTGAAATAAATACAAAAGTCAAATTGTTTCAGTACAGAAAGACAGCTGAAGTCGGCCTTTGCAAAAAATATTCACATTTAGAAAGTGCCATTGCAAATATACAGCAAAACTCATCTGCCTTAAACATGACACAGCCCCAGCCCAAGTGTCACCTTGGGAACACAAGTTCACTTTCAAACATTGCACAGCTCAAACCAATCACCATAATCACCTCCCTTGCTACGGCAGCAATGGGCCCCACAATAAAGCTCAACACTGATGGTTCTCAAGGGCACATGGAACAGCCTGAATAGGGACAGAGTCCATCCATCCAGCTTCCATCAGGGCTCAAACCACTTACTCCCCTTGTCCCTTTCCAAGCAGAACTGGACTGTGTGAGACTGTTACTCCTAAGCTGTTCGTTTGTGGAGGGGGTTAGTGAGGAACCCCGACACCACTGCCTGTGGGTACCTTGGTGCAGGGCTCTGTGCTGAGGCACCTGGACCTGTCTGGCCACAGCTGACAGGGGTGAGGCACCAATGACCACGGGCTGAGGGCACTGACTAGAGCAAAGCAAAGCTGTAACTAACTGCTGCAAGGTCCACAGCTGTGTGAGGGATGTGTTCTCCAGGCAAGGCTGGAGAGGGGTCACTTGCCTTGTGAAGAGCTTAAGCAGGGCCTGGGGTTGTGTTGAGGGTCTGAGGAGGCTCCTCCCTGTCCCCACCACTGTCTCACCTCATTCCCTGGCCCAGGCTCGGCACAGTCAGGGAGGGAAGAGCTGTGCAGGCTCAGTGAGACCCTCGGTCATTTGCTACATCCTGGAGTCGTCTTAACAGAGCTGTGTGATTCTCCTGGCAGATTCGCTTGGCTGGGGCTTCAGTTCCATCCTCCAAGAGGATTCCTCTCTTCTTCGTGGGCGTTTCTCCGGTTCGAACCATACTGTTGATTTCCTTTAGCCTCTGGAGGGAGGAGGGGGGCAAAAGAAGGATTAGCTCTCACTGTATTTTGTGACTGCCCCAATATGATGTGAACTGTTTTTAGATGCATTACAGTGGGACTGCACAGGCCTTTTTTGTGGAAATCTGTACTGTACCAAGGTACTTCCTTCATCACTGTAATGATCTTTCCCTTACCAGAGTATGCCAAGTCAAACTCAAGGGAGTTTGTTGTGTCTCTGCATGCAGAGCTCAATGGTCCATCCAGCCCTACAGCTGTGACAGCTGCACTGGCAGTTTGATGAGCCTTAGGTGATGAGGTGCGTGTTGGACAAAGTAAACAAAATGTCGTGTTGCAGGGTCTGCTCTCATTTCACTACCAAAACCAGGGTTAAGGACTTAGAGAATCAAACTGAAACCCTTTAGCCTTACCTTCGAGGGGCTGCTGCTGAAGTAGTAGAATATTTTCTCCTGGGGAGAGAGGGCAGACTCGTTTCTGTGTGGCGAGATGTACACGGGGTGGTGCTGGGAGAGCTGCACTCTGCGGGGGGAGCCGAGGCGCACGAACGGGTACGGCGAGAGCGGGGGGGAGTCCGTCTGCGAGGAGAGAAGAGGCGCTCAGCAGCTGCAGCCTGAGCTCAGGGCTCGCTGCAGCAAGGCTCCTCCACGGATATGAGACTGTACAGATGTACAACAAAGGCAAGTTCTGGTGTGTCATTAGGCCAGATTAGTATTTTCTAATTTAAGGGGATTTCATTGCATAGGCGGTAGAAAAAGCTCTCTTTACCAAGGAAAAGCACAGAATGTAACTTACTGCATTTGAGGTGTACTTGAGGGCAAAGTCCTTGATCTGCTCGATGTAGATGTTGTTGTAGAACTGGATGAGGTCCCCCCGCTCCTCCTCCTCGGTGTCGCTGTTGGGGCCGGTGAGGCGGGTGGGGGTCGGGGGCGCGCTGGAGGGCTGGGGCACGGGCAGGGTGCTGCTGGAGCGCATCACCGGGCTGGAGTCACGGCTGCCTGCGCGGGCACAGCCACACTGCTCAGGCACTGCCCGCCCTGCAGGCCCAGACACTCCCCTGCACACACACACAGCCAGCCACCCCTGGGAGCCGGGGACGGGAACCTGCTGCCACCATCAGTCATGCCCGTTTTGATCCCTGAGCATTTTCCCTTACATAAAAGCTTTGTTGATTTCTAACTTCTTACTGGATAAACTGCAAGGGATTTTCTGTAGGAGCTGAGTTGCATGACAATATAAAAGGAGCTAAAACTCCATTTTTCAGTATTTGTCTTATACTTCTAGCAGTAGCTCTTTCTTGTTGCCACCTGGCTCCATTTCAAGTAAAGAATGGTAGTCTTTTTCTGTTAGTAGGAGAAATACTTGGCTTGGTCATACTTCCTGCTAATTTAATGTAGGAAGTTGCAAAATATATGTATTTTTTCCTTCCCTCCCTACCACCTCCCTGTGACAGAAAATAGTAATACCTACAGCTTATACCATCATCTATTAAATATCTTGAAAACTGCTGGTAGGAATACACAGCATCACTTCTTTGGTTTCCTTTATAGAAGTTAATTCAAGGAAAATGTGTCAGTTCACGCATCAAGGGAAGAATCTCCAGAGCTGTCAGCTATGCTGAAATCAGTGCTGTGGGTGGTGTTCCTATCTCTGCAGACAGACGGTGCTACAAAAGAAACTGCTGCAGCTCTGTGGTTGTGATAAGAGTAACTGTGAACCTGGGCTAGCCCAGATTTCCTCATTCTGCAAAGACTCATTCTTTGGTGTGAGCTGAACTCAGAGTTCAGGCCAGCACAGCAAATTCCCAAGGTAAGTGCACGTGGGGAGAGATTTGAAACTGTCAGAGTGGGTGCAATAAAAACCTTACGTTAGAGCAACTCCTAAATGTTATCAATGTATTTTTAACTGTGTCCAAATATACCAAAGGAGGAACTGTTTGGGGTGGGACAACACAAAATGCAACTCTTCCTTTACACACACAGTTTTGGAAATGGAACTAAACCCTAACAGCTGGCATTTGGAATCACTCACTTCTTTCTTTGTTCCTGTCTTTGCTCCTGTCCGTAGGTGAGTTCTGCTGGCTGCTGCTGTCACTGCTGCCGGAGAGGCGGCGGCGGCGGCGGCCCCTGATCAGGACACTGCGATAGACCTGCAGGGACGGGGAGCAGCGTGACCAGGGGAGGGGGCAGCAGTTACCCAGTCAGGGAACAACTGCCTGCCTGACACGTCTGCTGCCAGAAACTTCCCTCTGGTACCAAACTGCTTCTTGCAGGCCAAAATACAGCCTCCTAAGAGGAATAATATCCCATGGGCAGTGACTCCTTAGGGTTTAAGTGAAGACATTTTCTATTTCAGTTACAGTTTACAATAGAAAGCTTTCAGTAGTGCAGGATTTTGGATATGACCACTCTCTTTTGAGAATGGCTCATGGACTGCATCCCCTTAATACTAAATGTTGCTTTGCCAAGCGCCCTGTTCCCAAAATAGAATGAAGGCATTTAATAAACCAGATCCCACATATTTAAATTGTGACTGTACTCACGTGACTCTTGGCTTGGGGCTGTGTCCGGTAGCAGCGCATGATGTTCTGGAATGATCTGTCTTCATTAGTAACCTAAGGGGGATGGACAGAAAAGGTTCTCAGTTTTTCTGCAGGTTTTTATATTTTATTTTGTTTGGGGGTGGATCTGTGTATGTTTGTTGGTTTGAGGTTTTTTTAGGAATTGTAGTACTTGGAATATTAAGGATTAAAGGAGTTTTTGTTTGGTTTTTCTTTGTTCACATTTTACCTTAGTCATGACATAGATGGCACACATCAGCAGCTGATCCAGGTGTCTGTCCATCATGATTTCAGGGCAGTGCACCAAGGAATACTCAAAGCATGTCCAGATCTTTTTGCGCAGCTCATCAGACACATCGAGTTTGACACAAAGGTCCCTCAGACGAACGCTGGCCAAGTGATACACCTGTGGCAATGGACACTGTGCTCAGGGCCACAGCAACACTGCTCTTCTGACCCAGCAAAAGAGTAGCTCGGACTTGCACACCTGCAAGGGCTTGTGCAAATGCTAAGCCAAGAGAAGAATACCTAAATTCAAATTTACCTTTTTTACTTACAAGACACAGACATTCTCAGTACCGGTGTCAGTGCTAAGAAAGCATTTGTTTGAAGCTTAAATCTCTCCTAAGCCTTTAAGCTGTCCTGAGCCCAGAAAGGGCACTGCATTGCCTACAGAAACCCCTGTACTGAATAAACCAGAAAGTCTCAAAAGAGAATCTCTTTCTCTGGAAGAGCCTTCAAGAAAAGGGACACCTTTACGAACCTGCTGGCCAAGTACAGAATCCAAGTCCTGATGTGCCAGCACACTCCTTTGCTAGTGAGAAGTGGCCTGCAGGAGAAAACTACTCTTCAGGTGTGTATGAGTAACTAAAGGTATAGATTAAATTTAATACACCCTCATTATTACAACCAGTAAGTGTGTATTTTTTAAATTACTGCAGGTTTACCAAAATAAGAACTAAGCAAAGCAACCTGAGATCAAGAAGTACCTTTCTGAAGAAGAGTGAAAGTGAGCCCATCTTGCGAGGCCTGACGGCTGTGGCAGTGAAGTGCTGGGTCTGTCTCTGCTCGCCAGGGGAGATCTGCTGCACTGTTAACTGGCCTGGCAACTGCAGTGCTGCCCCAGTCATCTGGGTGTTCAGGGTGCCAGCCAGAGTCTGGGCACTCAGAGGCTGCATGGGCCCAGACACAGCCTGGGGCTGGGTACCTACATTCACTTGGACTGGGAAGAAAGTTATTCCTCCATTTTCATTGGCAATACCTGTAATTTAACAAAAAGAACCTGAAGTAAGAGCAAGCTGTGTGGGGGATGCATGTGTGTGTTTGTGGTTTTTGAGTTTTTTAAAACAATTCAGTACTTATTAGCTGCTTATAACTATATGTTTAGTATATTAGACATGAAATTGTTTAATCAAAATACTTTGGAAACTTCATCATAAGACAAGAAGATAATGAAGTTGAACTAAGGCTTTCATACTAATGCAGCTTTCATCCCCTGTCAGTTCAGGAAGGAGGGCTTACTGAAACAACTGTTTTATAAAACAGACCGTGGCAGTCAGAAGAACATCCTTGTGCTCTACATGCTCGGTCCTTAAATTCTGCTTGTCTATTCAAACCATTTTTCCTACCTATGAATCAATATAAACATACTTTTTTCTGGCCAACTGTTCCCCCCTCTCTTCTTGGCTGTATTCTAAACACTCTGATGGGAACAGGCCTGAATAGTTGTGCAGCAGCTTTTCCCTCACCTTGCACGGGTATTGTCACCGTCTGCCCGTTGTTGGCTGTCACGGTGGCTGTTGCCACAGTCACCAGGGTCTGGCCAGGCACAGGAGTGACGGACACGGCCTCGGGGCTCACGTTCTGCACGGGCACCGTGCTCACCACGGGCTGCGGGGGCACCCTCACGGCGCTGCCCTCGGGGGCGCTGTCGGTGTCCGCGAACAGGCGCCGGCGCGTGGGGTTGGCTGTGGGAGAGCTGTACCTGTCATACAGGGTGGCTGGAGGGGAGGAAAGGCCTGGGGAAGAAAAACACACACACACACACATACACATATACATTTAACTCTTGTTTTATAATCCCTTGTTCTACAAATAGGTGATGGAAATCTAATGCAAACCAAAATATGTCATGCAAAGCTCTAAGTTTTTAGAAGTACAGATGGCTTTTAGAGATTACTTAATCTTCAATAATGCTGTGTTTAATATTTTTCTAAGTTCATGTATTATATTTTATTTTTTCTAGCGAAAAAAGTTTGACGTCACATAACAATATATAGTGGAGTTTCTTTTCTGGTATAACAATAAAGCAAATCAATTAGAGCATAAGTTGTGTGTGTGTGCATGTATAAATACTGTTTAACACACATACACATGCTGTTCATATCTATCACCTGAGAACACCCTATCAAAGCAGTATTTAGTTCACACTGATATAATGAATCCATCAGTCTTAGACCTCTGATGCAACTCTGCGAGTTGCAATACAAATACCATTCACAAATGTGCTTGCAGCTAACTGTATGTTGGCATTAATCCAGCTTCCTTCCTTACATAATTTAATCTAAGTAAGCAATGCACAGCATGTTCTGCTTAAAAAAAATCTCACCTTTTCCCACTCCTCCACTTTCAGCACGAACCTCGTTTATTCGCCGTGGTGTCAATGGTGAACCTACAACAATGTTCCCAGCAGATCTCTCAAAGTACTGAGGTGGCATTACCTAAAATATTTATCCTTTTATTAGAGCGTCTGTATCACACATTAACTACATAGCAAATTTTTAAAAGCTACTGCACTACAGATTTCAAACAGCAAAACTGTGGAAAAAGAAGAAGAAGAGTGACAAACTTACCCTAAGCCCAACTAGCCCAAGAAAACCAGTAGTGATTGTGCTGCTCTGGAAGATGCACACTGTAACAGTCTTTCTGTGACTACTTCTGTGTGTACTTTTTACCACATTTCTTGCTTAATAATCTTTTCAAGTGAGACTGGTCCAAACCTTCCCTGCTTGACCATTTTTGTTCATTGTTTTGCTAACCAATAAAATCCTGGGTGAGAATTCTCTCTGCTGCCTGTCTCTGTTCCAGATGTCTCCACAGAGATATAACCCTGACCAGGCCAGAGCACACTGCACTCACTGCTTTCCCTGCACTGATGGGCTGGGATGGTGGAACTGCTCCTGGGCCTCGTAAGGCCTCTCCCTCAGGGTACAAAGTCCTCTCTCTGCGATCCTGTCTGATCATGAAAGCAATGTAACACACAGAAAGATGTGCTCACCTCTTCACAAGTAGGAACTTTGTTTTCATTCTCTCTGATCCTGTCCCACAGTACAGATTCCCGTTTCCATGCCATACTTTCCAGGATCTGTTCTTCAATGTGGTTCAGGTGTTTTACCACTTCCCGACAAAGGCCGTCCTCTGCTCTAATGAAAACCTCAATTACCTGTGCAGTGGATAATTATGATCAACATAATGTACTTGTTTCATGTACTGATTCTTAAACAAAGATCTAATTCCAATACTTGATTTTCACAGAAGAAGAGACTATTAGAAATATGAAGGCTGCATCACTATGACTCAGTCCTATATTGTCATACAGGTCAATGAGCACTCATGACTTGATAAGCATTTCTAGCTATCAAACACATTACCTTGTAAAAATGATAAACTGGAATGTCAAATATTTCAGTGATGAACGGGAAGTTTCCAGGTGGGTTGTATGTAAAGGTAATGATCTCCAGGCAACATGCCAGCAGAGACCTGTGAAACACATCTTGCTCCAGTATTGCCTGCAAGAGTTGCAAATTTTAAAGCTTATTTTACAGTGTAACTATAGAACAATAAAAAACTTTTTATTGTCTCAACAGCAAGATTCTCAAGCTTACAAAAAGTGAAGCTGTTTTGTAAGGGACAGAACAGAATTCAAAATGAGCTATCTTTACTCATTAAAAATTTCATCTATCTTACTCTTTGCAAATACAAATATTTCTTGAACCTTTCTTCTACCATTCAGGTGTATTTACAAGTTTCTTCTCAGAGATTTACCCTCATTTTAAATAGTTGACAATTCTGCTCTACATCTGTGTTCTTTTTTTGCAGGTCCAACTTCAAAAGTGAGGAACCCTTTGATTAGTTTTCCTTACAGATAAGTCAGCGTCTCCCAGTCTCTTCCTCTCTTGCTCAATGACTGACTCCAAGACCTTGTAGTAGAGCATCTCAGCACGACGAAAATGTTTACTGGCAACATCTGCAGGAAGTTTAAATAGAAGCAATACTGTAAAATGCAACATAAAAGTATTACCTTCTTCATCTTCAGATCCAGAGATGCAACAGTAGCTTGTGTGGATTTCTGTGCTGCTGCGGCTACAATACTTTCAGGACTAAACCAGTTAATTTGAACTTAATGTAGGAATCCTTCTCTTACATTGCACTGACTTGTGAATGCAGAGCAGAATAACTTGCTACTGAATCCAGATTTTGGTGACACCACCATGTATGAGAACAATCCTTAACATTGCTATAATGTACACAATTCCAATTCAGAAAATGCATTGAAAAATACACCTGTATGGATCCACCTTGCACTGTGCAACAAAAAGCACTGAAGCAACTAAGCTAACAAGAACAAAGGGAGGCCTTTTTAAGAAACAAGGTCAAGAGCATCTTCCTTATACTCAATCCATCTTCAGGCACTTCAGATATCAAGACAACTTTGCAAATTGTGTTTTTGTGTTTATACTGGCAGGATTTTAATACCTGTACAAATCCATCCTTGTATATAAGCCAAAACTGCTGTTGGGTTTTTAAAGACTACAGTTACTCAGATTTTCTCTACCATCACAGAAATCCATGCCATCACTAATCTTATATTTGAGAGAAAAAGTGGTACACTTAACAGTGCTTTTCATTTCACTTCTCTAGTACTCAAAGTATGATCAAATTCCAGTGATTCAAGCTAAGGCCGATTATAAATTTTTACAAAGCATTGAAACTTGAAGCTATGTCTTAAGAATCCAGGAAAAGTCAAGAGAAGTAGAAAAGACACTTGTGCTAAAGCATAACCTGTATGTAAAACTTAATTACAAGAGATGGATGAGTTTACAGGCATTTTAATTCTTATCTGGATAAGCAAAATGTTTCCCACCTTTGGAAAAATTACTGAATTCTCCTTCAGACTGTGTGCTCTGACAGTACACTTCGTGCATTTCTTTTACTCTGTTTGCAATGGATTGAGAAGGATCTCTGGAACATGACCTGAAAATAAAAATGAAACATTTTCAATATACTATTCCTACAAAGACCAACCCCCCCACCTATTTTTTATATGTTGAAAGCAAAAAAAATGGAAATATATTGCACAGCAATACAAACAGACCCAAATGTGTCTACCTGCAAAACATCCTATTATTGTATACCCTGTAGTAAACATGCTCATCTTTTCATGATCAGGGAGAGATACTTAAACAGCACTTTCCACATGACATAAAAATTGTTTAAAAATACATCATTCCTGAAGCAACAGTTTATCCACGTGGCAAATAAGGTTTGGTTTGCCTCTCCTACAGTATGGAGTGATTTCCTATGTAGTGCCATTTGCTAAGCAGGAAGAAAAGTCATAACAATTTTATACTGGCAACTTGTGGTTAGAGAAGCTCAAAACTGTTGGGTTTTAAATGGTGGATGTTCATCAGTCTCTAAGGACAGATGTGTCTCAATAAAGAGATTAGTCCTTTGAAATGTAAATGTCTATCTGGATTCCATTTTACTCCAGGAGTAAAAAGCTGGCTCACATTTTAAATTACACTGTTCAGAATTAATGTTTGTTATTAAAACTAGAATAGAAAATAGGATTATTTGGCTAAACATCAAATTTACCTGAGTATTTGCTCCAGATTTTCACTGGGGGCATTTTTCAGCCCTGCCAGCATCGAGTGCAGGCGGCTCAGGCTGTAGGTTGCTATGGAAACAGGTGTCACATATGGGTTGCTCTCTTTAATGTACTTGCGGCCAGTAAGGGGGGTTGTGATCCTAAGTGATTTGGACTGAAAACAAAAATATAACCACATATACATATGCACACTATTATAAACTTTGATAAAGGCCATAACCTAGAAACATCAATCTGCAGAATTCTTACTCTGTGTTATGGAAAAAAAATGCCTCCCAATCAAACAGCCCGAACCAGACCATGACTCAGGTGAGAGCCAGCAATGAAGAATTGGTCTGTGTTGGTCAAATGTTTGTATCAAACCGTTCTGTATGAACAGAGGGGATGTGATCTATGCTGAAATGCAGATGCTGGAATTGAAATGTGAAACAATTAGACCAATGTAAAAAATCCCCCCCAAAGCCCAGTAGTCCCTTCCTAGCCCCTGAGTAACAAAGGTAGCTGTACCTCACAGGAAAAGTGTACTGAGCCAGGGTTTCCTTTCAGCAGGTTTAACCTCTAATATGAGAAGTCCTTCTGATCAGCATTTTAGTTTATTTCCATCAGATCAAGCCATCGCATTAAAATAATGTAACATTAACGATATCCCTTCAATTAGCACACAGCAAAATCAATGCATCTTCTATTCACTTAACCACACAATTACTTATTTTAATGAACACATCACATTCTTCACCATGAAGTCTAGCTCCCAGTACTACTCTCATTTTCTCCCCACACTCCTAGGTGTGTTGCATTTCAGTTTCCATAGACTGCCAGGGAAGGTGGCATATAAAAACAGCAACACAGACCGTGCCATACTCACCCTGTCAAAATGCTGCTGCAAATTATGCTTCACTTGTACCCGTTCAGCTGTTTCCATTCCTGAAGGTGTGTTTAAGCACCTTGTGAGAGTTCCAATTTCTTCATCTGCATCCTCGCCAAGGAAGATTCGCTCATCGAGATTTCCCACTGACAGAACATACTCCTCATAGGCCTTGTTGATGGCTTTGCTATCGTGGAAAGGAAAGACAGACAAACCCCCTTTATTCAGACTGCTTCATTCACCTGCTCACACACTGAACACTGTTCTGGCCTGGGGGAAGTCTACTTCAGATTTCTTTTGACCCTCACTGAAGCTCCTTTAAGATCTACAGTACCTTAAACATGACAGTAGCAAGGACATTATTTTCCCTACATATCTGATGCCCTGCCATTTTACCAGCTGCAGGAAGAACGCAGTAAAATACTGAGAACTCCTATTTTGTGGAAACTCCTCAAAATTTACACAGCATCATATCATAAACTACACTGAACCATTTTTGTATCACTAAAAGAAAGTAATTCACACCCATAAACATCTCTAAACACCTCCACACCCAATTTTTAGCCTCTCCCTTCCTACTCAAGGTGCTCCCACAGCCTTTTCATAATAACTCTTTGAGTTACACACAAAAAAAAATGCAAGAAAGAGAAACATAAGAATAAAAGCAGACACCAGGTACCACCATGCTGAAGCATTGCTCCTGCCGAGCAGGCCTCAGCCCACAGCCCTCACAGGACAGGGAGGCAGTGGTGGATGGCCATTACTGAACACACAAGGCAGCTGCCTGCTGTCAGAGCTCAGAGAAGGTAACGACTGCAGCTGGGTTACAGAGGGACACTCATGCAAACCACACCACAAACAGTGACTTACACGCTATCTCCAAAGTTCCCAGGATCTAGAAATCCAGTCAGATTTTCATCTTTTCCTTTTAAGAGCTGTAAGACATTAAAGAACAAAGGATGGGCATTTAATTTCTTATAAAGGTTTTGAAGGTAACAAGTAAGGAGAGATTTTTCTACATCACGAATTTATTGACCAACCTTTTTGTCAAAAAGCTTCCGAATATATGGCTTCCAAAAATGTTCCTTTATACCTTTTGCTTCTAAAACTAATCCATAATGTAAAGAACACAGTTTTTCAATGATGCAGGGGGGATCAGACGATACTTTATAATCCTTACTATGGAAGTCTTCAGGTAGACCTACAATTAAGAATATTGTATGATTTAATTTTGCAAATCCATATTCTGTTTTCTTATTAAACTTAGATTCTATGCTGTGTAGTCAAGGTAGTATGAAATTAAAACAGTAAACTAATTAGTTCCCTTGAAAGAACTACAGATTACATAATGCCCACTCAACAGGATAATGTTATCAAAAGCAAATTTTAAGTTAGAGATTTAAGAACATTAGTGACTGAGAGATAAAAATTAAATATCTAAATTCTAATAGGAAAAAAATCAAACACTTGTGAACTACAATATTTTTTTGAGATAATGGTGCCAGGTCACATCTGAAGCACTACAAGTACAGGCCCATACTGCACAGCACTGAAAATGAAATGCAAGTCTGGGAAGAGTTACATCAGAAACTCAATGGCAACTTCTCACCATTCATTTGCATTTTTGGTTATCAAGTCAACCTCCGCTTCCTTTCTCTTCAGAAAGAGAACAGCAGCAATCCAGAAATGAGAGAGAAACAGATCTCCTGTTTGAGCCCTGGGTCTTTCCAAAGTGCTGCATCACAGGAACATCCCAGTCTTACTGTGTCCAGTGATGGCTGTGTCATTATGCACTTTTCAATGACATTAAACCCTCATTAACTCAAATTATTACTGTCAAGCTTCCTTCAAGGGTATTTCCACAGTACATCAAAATCTTGACTTAATATATTATTGACAAAATTCACTAGTCTGTTATTACATACATTAATAGAAATAGAATTGCATAGCCAGATACAGAAAATATTAATTCTCATGTATTTCAAATCAACTTTTTTTTTTTTTCAACATACCCTTAAAATTAGGATTCAGGAGTTCTTTACGGTTAGGACACTGCAGAGCATTTCCATACACAAGATCCAAAGCACATAACAAGAGATGGTAGGAATTGACCAAGTCATCACTGATCATAGGAAAATTTCCTGCAATATTAGAAAGATATAAGACAAAAAAAAACATGGATTTAAAAATTTTTTAACCAAGAAACTGTTGATGTTTGTATTACAATCAATAATGGAATCTTGGAAACACAGGCTTTGGTGACTATAAATATCTGGATAGCAACACAGGCAGTAAAGCAGACTCACATTTAATAACATATAACAAATATAAAAGTAAAATATTTTTTCAGAAACAACAATTGTGAAGGAACTCAAATACATTGTGCTGTTTTGAAATCAAATGTTACCAAAGCATTGATAAATATGCTGTTGCTGCTCCCTCATTCACAGTAATCTCATTAACCAGAGCATAAATAACTCAAAGCAGCACAAACTGTATAATGCAAACTGCCCAAGGAAGAAAAATGTGCCTCCATAACTCTGGCAGCACCAGCCCCACTGCCTGGCAGAGTCACGTCCTTCACTGGATTCCCACTGCACCTGCCCAAAGCAAATCCTGCTCTGAAGGCCAAGGAGGGGCAGAAGGTGTTCTGAGACTCAACTTTTCCCCTTTTCCATGACTTTGCATTGCTGTAAAAACTTGCAAAGAACTTTAACCTTGGCAAGGCTAGACCCAGGTTTTCAGATGACCCAGAAACTGATCCCTCCTTCAGCCCCTGCCCCTCACTCTCCACAACAAATCTCTATTTAACTCAAAGTCAGATTTTTTTTTTTAACAATCTGTTTTCTTACATAAATCTTGCTGGGGGCACGCTCATTATAAACAATAACAAATGTAACTTTATTTCTCTTGTGCTTTACAGAAGAGCTAAAATGTGCCTATCTCTGATCTGGCTTATTAAGTGTTTTTTATTTATCATCTTCCTGCAGAAAAGAGTCCTTGTAACCTCTTCACTCTTTCATTACCTTTCACAAAGATTGCATTCAGAGTCATTACTCTTTACTGAACTCATTTATGTTTATGATTTTCCTCTACAGGAGTGGCCACAGCTAAAAACAGTATTGTAAAATAAACTATAAAATTAATTAATAACATAAATCACAATTCCATTATTTTTTATGCACAGCATGATGTTTTTATTACTCCTTAAATACTAATAATTCTTCCACTCTTTCCCTCTCCCCTTTTTTCTCAGGGAAGCTCCAAATCACTTAGCTGAACCCACTCTGAAGAACAGATTTAAATTCTTGAAGAAATCTATCATATAGTAATAAACTCACTTAGAACAAGAACACATTGAAATTAATATATGATTAGAGAATTTTTCTCAATTATGCTATTATTTTCCTATCAGTAACACACCAGTTTGTTCAAATTTATGTTATTTTCTGGTTCTACGTTTATTAGAAGAAAAATAATTTCAATGCAGAGAATTTAAACTATTTAAAATAATGAACCCTAGACGAAATTTTAATTAATTTTACCCACTTACCAGTTATTTCCAAACCATTAAAGGTTCACAGCAAAGCAATGAAAGTCCTAAATACTATCAGCAAAACTTAAATCAATAAAATTCTCAAAGTAACTGGTTCAATTTCACAACCATGACAACTACCACGGCAATCATTACTGTCAGCGCAGTCAAAAACAAATATAATTTCACAGTACCAGCAGTAATTTTTTGTTGCTGACATTTCAAGCAATGCTCCCTTTCACAACCTCGTACCAAATAATAAAAACCAGTAATCTCCGTGCAGCAGAGATTTTTTTCCCCCATCGATTTTAAACGAAGAAACAGAAGAGTTGGCAGAGCAATTCTTACAAGCAGTGTGCCAGAAGCGCAGCCCCAGCAGCCAAGGGGCTCCCCCAGGGCGCGGCGCACGAACCGAAGGCAAGGGGCTGCAGGAGCAGACAAGCCTGGGCCTGCCACTGGTGTGTGGCTGCTGTGATAAGGATTTACTGCCCACCCCCAAACCACACAGAACAAAACCTCACACCAGCACCTAATGCCTTAATAGCCAACATCCAGTTTCCACTTTTGTGCTGCCACACTTTAATAATCACTTAGTAACTTTACAGCTTCTGTGTACTGTATTTTTTTTCTTTTTCTTGTAAAATTCAATTGGATGTGTTATCAACATGGTTTTCTCCATAAGGTTAGTTAGCGTGTCTGAAAATGCTTGCTAATTAAGATGTAGTCAATCAATGATGCAGTTACTCAAACATATTAATCAATAATTTAGCAACAGGAAGACCCATGAAGTCCCTCTGCACCTTGTCAACCATCCAGTCTTCCCACAGAAGTGAAGACCTTACAGAAGGGAAAAGAAAAATCTGTGATTTTTCAGACTGACCTACTTAGTCTCTCAGCTGCCTACCTGTGCTAAGGAAGTGAAGTCCTGACTGACTGGAAACAAGTACAGTACTAACTCTCCTCTGGGCTCAGTGGATGAAATCCCGCTGTGTTTCAGGGCTGAATGCACCACACTTGTTTAGGAAAGATTTCTCTTGCCCAGTAAGGTGAAATTTGCAGCCTTACAAAAAGGCATCTTCTTCACAGGACAGAGTGCTTAGTGCAGCACTTGTGCCCAGCACACCCTCCCTGACCTTCCTACAGGGATGTGGTGCTGAGGGTCCAGTACTGCTGCCAGGTGTGGCACAGTGTAGAAAGAAAGGCTTTGTAAAAAAAGGTCTGCGCTGAACAAAATTAGTGCCAGGCCATTCAATATTGCCACAGCCTACTCTGTCCTAGCCTCAAAATCATCCAGTTAAGGAAATCACAGGTCACTGTAGGAATCTTAACACTGATTCACTTTTAAATTTGAAAAAACACATCCCACCACACACCCCCAAACAAAAACAGAATTCCTTTTTTCTCTTTCCTTGAAGAAATTAAAATATTGGTTTTCCTCTAATAGATGTTGTATTATGAAAAAAAAATCAAGTTACTGGACATTACCAGTGGGTTTGAACCTACAATGATGCTCTTTCCATGAGGAATATCAGTCCTACCTTTACCTTCCCCAAAGCACTACCTTACTTACATCACTCACAGTGAACACTCATCAAAGCAGGACTTGAAACAAGGCCTAGGGATGTGAAAGCTCTTTAAGACACAGATTTGATGAGGAAAGATTTTAGACTACATGTGCTATGACTGAAGAACTGAACCCTAAAATGAGGATCTAATCCTGTTCCTTCCTTTTTCTCCCAAAAGTCATTATCAAGAAAAACATCCAAAATTCTCTACTGTTCTTATAAGCTTTAAGGCTGCTCTTACAATAAAGGTTAAATGTACACTGCAACCATACGGTGTTTTAAGAACTGATATAAAATAATGACTAATAAACCCATGCCTGCTGTATTTAATTCCTTTCAGATCTCTTACCTTTTGCATGAACAAACAGCACCCAACAAAACTGGAAAACTTCAGTCACAGTACATGGTTGTCGTCTTTTGGAGGAAAATACAGCAAGAAGACAATAAGCTCAATGAATCAAAACTGATAAAACATCATACAACAGTCAATAATTCAAAGAGAAAACTAAGCTTTACTACAGCGTGGCCAAAATCTTACACCTTTCCCACAAAACCCTGACTAAAGCTAATACAGAAAGATGCACACAGGTTTAGTGAAGGCACAATTGGAACCCCAGTCTCAGCCTGCAAGTTCAGCTCCACAGCACTCCTAATACAAACAATAACAAAGAAACAAAGCTTCTACTATAAAGTAAAATATCCACAAGATCTGCATCTATGAAGAAATCCATGTGAGTTACTGGGCAGTGAAACAGACTAAGCTTCGAAATACTAGTGCTTCCCTTGTCTACAGGCTGACTGAAATCTCTCCCCTCTCCCCAACCCCCAAATCATTAGAAACTCAGCAGCTTTGGGATTTCCTGCCCCCTGTCAGATCTGAAACCAAAAAAGAGATTAAAAATTTACCACAAGTAAGGTCAAATCAACTCTAATATTATAAACAACAACTATAAAAATACAGTCAAAATACTACTAAAACAACCAAGCAACTTCACTGTATTTTCACTAAAGTAATGCTCTAAAATCAGTCTGGAAATAACAGAAACACACCTCTGTTTTCTTCCTCTCTGTTGACGAGGTTGATCTTCTTGAGGATACCTGAAAATGTCCTGAAAAATGGGCTCATACTTCTTAAAAATGACTGCAGAAACGGTAAAGTTTCTCTCCAATCTCTCAGTTCGCTCTCTGAACTGGGATGGTAGATTTGCCATGTCTTCCCACTTCTTCATCTTGTTAAAAAACTCGATCAAGCTGGAAATACCCAATGGATTAGATCAGAAAGGCTGTTTGTTTCTCCTGCAGAAATAAACTCTGTATTTTCAACAGAAGTGCAATTTCTACTGCCCAAACTACCGAGGAAATGGTGGCACTGCAAACATGACAACGAACTCAGAGCCAGTCCTTCACCCATAAACGTGGATGAGCTCAGACAGCTCGTGAAATATTTTTAGATCCTCTGCTGATAACCATGTTAACTATGTACTCACAGTCTGGCATTTCCTCACAGAGACAAAATCAACTCCAACAGTCAGATTATTCTGAAATCAGATTTGCCTCGTTTTTCTGAATAATTTATTAACTTAAATAAAACAACCTGTGAGACCTGCAATGCTAAGAATATTCTACTAAGTATGAAAAACCTCTTAAGTTTTAGTAAACTGCACTTTGCAAATTTGGCTTTAATTCCTTTTCTGCTTCTTTATCTACACCTTCTTTTTCAGTGTTATTAGTCTTTGATAGGCCAGATCAAACAAACAATTTATCAGCATTCAATTCCCTGAATTTCTGATTTGGAAAACAAAAGTTTATAGAGGAACACTTTTGCATTGTTTAAATCAACAGCAATGCTTCAACAGTAGAGGAGATGGGAGAAAAAGTATGTAAGAACGTTCTTTCTTCTTTTTGTGCCCATCTACTGAATTTTTAGAAAACAATGAGATTGCTAATAAATAAAGTAAATTGTTTCAGAAGCTTTTCTTTATTACTTTATGGACATAAACATTTGACGCAAATTTGTTCACCAGATTCTGACCTCATTTAGTGACTTTAGCAAGAACATATGTAAAGTGAAGTTTTCTTATGTAAAAATGGAGAAAAATCACGTGAATATTTTTACAGCGAACTAAAAATGGTTTCTCATGTGAGAAGTTCACACTTTGCACATCCCAAAAATTGACTGTTCTTCAGTGACTGGCTTCTTTCTCCTTTGAGTGAAGGAAGTCAATCTCTTATTTTGAAAACCAGTGTTTTTATGAACATAGTACTGAGCCAAAGGAGCTGCCCTGCTTCTGTGGCAGTGAGCTATAATACAAACATTCCAGTGATATAAAGTCTATCTTTAAAAGTAGGAAACAAGAAACACACTTAGCTTTTATTCTCTATTTCCAATTTCACAAGGTGATAAGCACTCTTTGGGATTTTTTAAGTGTTTAAAAATCAGCAAGAAGAAAAGTTACCTTTGGTCTGAACAGCGCAGGATTCTGGTTAAGGATACGTAATTTCCTTCCGCTGTTCCTCTGCTCACAGTTGGAATTGCTTTCCTGCAAGCCACGTACAAGGCACAAGCCAGCCAATGCATGTCATTTCCCTGTGAATCAAAACATTAGGCATCTAAAAACTTCACTGAAAAGAAAAACATGCTTTTCAGCTACCCCAGCATCGGGGAAAAGAACTGTGTCCCAAAAAGATAAAGTTCAACCAGTGACAAACTTGATTTGCTGTTTCAAAGTTCTGTTGTGCTTTGGGTCTTTAACTGCAAAAAAACAGGTGCTAAATAGACACTTAATATTGAACTGCATCAAAGCTAAAATTACTAGTTACCGTTATAAATTTCACACTTGACTCAAAATGTAGCAATATATTTTTAGTGTTCTTCTCCTACAGAATTTTGCACTGCTCTGACTGAACACAAAAAAAAAAAAAAAGAAAAAAAAAAGGGAAAAAAGGCTACATTTCCTTGCTACCAAGATATGCCTCTGCCCTGAATGGACAGTAGGAAAAGAAAAACATAGCTTCCATTTTGCTCTGTATTACACAGCAGAACAATTATTCAGCCTGGCACCTAAAGACAGAAATTAATGAGCACTTGAAATTTTATTCTCCCTCTTTGATCAAATAGTAACACTTCAGTGGGAAAAGGACAGGTAAAACAAGGGGCCAGACTAAATTCGACGCTGTGGTTTTGTCGGGCTACGTGATGTCACGGGCCCGGGTGAGCGCACACCTTCGGGGGCAAGTCACGGCTCGGTCCGAGCATCGCAGCCCGTTTGCGATGTGACAGCGGCGCTGCCGGAGCAGGACTCCTCCTCCCCGCACGGGCGGCTCCAGCCCCGCAGCACCGAGCCCTGCCCCGGCTGCGGAGCCGCCGCAGCTCTGCCCCGAGAGCCGCCCGGGCACGGGGAGGGCAGCGCTGCGAGACCCGAGAACTCCCGAGGGTTATCACAAGCGCCACCTTTACTATAGAAAGGCACCGATAAAAGGCGCCTCCGAAGCTCCCGGGCGCGTCACCGCGTGTTCCTGTTTTCGAGAACGACGCAACCAGCCCTTTGCCTTGTACCGTTTACCTTGGACCCTTTACCCCCCAGCCCGGGCCCTGCCGTGGCCATGCGAGCCCCCGATAACTTAACTGATAAACATCATCGCACCTGCGCTCGGCATCTCCGCGGGCCCCGCGCGGCTGCGGAGCGGCGCTGGCCGAGGCCACCGTGCCGCTCCTCGGCCGAACTGCTGGGAGCGGAAGGACCACAACGACGGGGGCACTTCCATTTTTAACACCTTTCCGCCGCTATGACTCCAAATTGCGATGTTTATTCCTGGCCGCCCGGGCGGTGCGAGGGAGAGGCCGCCGCGCCTCCACCGCCGTCCCTTCCCTCCGCA